>JADDOH010001430.1:0-331690 GCA_016648135.1 Agrypnia vestita
CGTGCGGCGACTTTGAAACTAAAACTCGCCCCGCCCGCACCCGGTGGTAACCCCTCGCCCTATCATTCAGTACAATTTTGTATTTGCTCGGGAGCTGTGACATCTTGATTACCAGTATACACTGAATTATTATGTCCAAAACATCCTAAACAGTCCGGGATGGTGCAAGAACAATTTTCAATGAAGTATTAAAGTTTTTCAAAGCTGAAAAAGCAAATAATGGACCGATATTACCATCTGACAGTTTGACAGATAGAACGGTCGCCATTACGGCTTGGTTTCTTTAGTACTGCCCGACCAAATTTCTGTTAAAGGCTACGACACCGGTCACCGGACATTCTGTACATTATGTATTGTGTAATGGCAACTTATGTTACGCGACAGGGACGCCCTCCCTCGCACGCCAATTTATAGTGGTCGCATTTTATTCTACTATATTCACAACACTATACTTCCCAACCATAGTATTGTTAAACTTTCACCAATATTGATCACTTTCACCAATATTGATCACATGAGTGTTAATCTCGAAACCGGTAGACCTAAAATCTGGTAGTGGTTTTTACTAAGTTAACTAACAGTCTGTTAAAACATAAAAATCGTTTGACAGTCAGACAATCATATTGACAGAACTTTCTTTTGCTCTCCTGCAAAGTTTGAAATAATCGCCAACACCCTTCTGGCTTTCTACCCTCGATTATAAACTTTTATTGTATTATCAGAGAAACTCTAAGCGAATAATTACATTGCGATATACGAAACACACCCATGCCGAAACTATTCAGCTTTTAGTAGCGGTAGTAGGTAACGCTATTGTCTGAATTATTATTTGCTGGGGGTTAAACCGACGAAATTAATTTGATTGCCTGCGACTTGAACATAACAACGTCAGCGGGTGTGGGTGGGTGCGTTCACGACATCTGGGGAACGCGTGTGGGGGATGAATTTAAATAACGATGTGATTTTAACTGAAATAATTGAATGTGCGATGAAAAATTTACATATTTTGCAACGTTTATCTGATATTTTGGACAAAAAGATTTTATTATTATTATTATTTTTAATTTTTTTTTATTCTTAAAATAGGTAATTTAATAACATTTATATTTCCTAATATACAGGGTTATTTGGAAAACATTAATAATCTCGCAGGACTATATTCCTGCCTTGATTATGAGTCGAAAATGTTCAAGCTATTATGACCTAATATCAATAGTTAAGGAGATATGCGACATCAAAGTTTGCATTTTTTTTTTCTCGATATTTCTGACTTATTTTTTGTAAAACGTTGGACTATCACGACAGTAACTTATATCGATTATGAAAAAATCATTCCCTTTGATACAAGTCAAATAAAAAATAAAAACCTATTGGAATTTTTTCAGGGTTTTTATCATTTTATTTAACTTGTATTAAAACGAATGAATTTTTCGTAATCGATTTGAGTTACTGTAATGATAGTCCAACGTTTTACAAAAACTAAATCAGAAATATTGAAAAGAAAATGTAAACTTTGATGTCGCATATCTCCATAACTATTGATATTAGGTCATGACAGCTTGAACATTCTCACTCATAATCAAGACAGGAATATAGTCCTGCGAGGTTTTTAACGTTTTCCAAATAACCCTGTATAATATTCTTAGTTTCTTGTGTTGATAGCGGTTGTGGAACACTTTGTGGTTAAGAATGTTCTTAGGTTTCTAAGGTCTTTTAGAATTTTCTGGTTTGTGGTTAGACATAACTATTAATTTGAGAAAACTTTGTATATATCACAAAGATTGTTTTTTAAACTTTCTTCGGCTGGACGGACACACAATCCTTGCGTTATATATCTTTCGGACCATATCTTATATCCTCATTTTACTCACTATGCTAACATCTGCTTTACATTATTTCCCGGTGTGTTAATTCTTAACTATTAGGTCCATACATATGAAATTGGCGTTTTGCCGTACTGGCAAATTTGATCTCAAATATCTTCTCTTTGGTTAGGAATTCCAAATCCAAATTTATACAGTTATTTACTCATGTATTTGTGTTTTGAAAATTATTATTCATTTGTTTTTTTCTCAATTGTTTTTTTCTTTGCGTCACTCAGTTTACAAAATGAAAAACTTGAAATATCGCGTTATTTACGAGTACGAGTTCCACCGTGGCACCAGTGCTGCAGAAACGGCTCGAAGGATTAATGATGTGTATGGCGACGGTGCCGCAAAAGAAAACACAGTGCGTTTTTGGTTCCAACGTTTTCGTTCTGGAAATTTCGGCCTGCAGAACAAGCTCCGTGGACGGCCGGAGACCAAAGTTGATAATGAAGAATTGAAGGCTATTGTGGAAGCGGATCCATCGCAAACTACATCCGAGTTAGCTGCAGGCTGCGGTGTTAGTGATAAAACTGTTTTAATCCACCTGAAGCAAATTGGTAAGGTGAAAAAGCTTGAAAGGTGGGTACCTCACGAATTGAGTGAAGCAAATCAACAAACGCGCGTTGACTGCTGCGTTGCATTACTCAACCGGCACAATAATGAAGGGATTTTAAATCGAATCATTACCTGTGATGAAAAGTGGATCCTGTACGATAATCGGAAGCGCTCATCGCAATGGCTGAACCCTGCCGAACCAGCCAAACCATGCCCCAAGCGAAAATTGACTCCAAAAAAGTTACTTGTGAGCGTTTGGTGGACTAGTGCTGGTGTCGTTCACTACAGCTTTCTTAAATCTGGCCAGACGATTACGGCAGATGTCTATTGTCAGCAACTGCAAACCATGATGGAAAAGCTAGCTGCTAAACAACCGAGGCTGGTTAATCGCTCTAGGCCACTGCTGCTTCATGATAACGCTAGACCACACACTGCACAACAGACGGCTACCAAATTAGAGGAGCTTCAATTGGAATGTCTAAGACATCCACCGTACTCTCCGGACCTTGCCCCAACAGATTACCATTTTTTTCGAAATTTGGATAACTTCTTGCAAAGGAAAAAATTCAACTCCGATGGGGCAGTCCAAACCGCCTTCAAAGATTTTATTGATTCCCGTCCGAATGGTTTTTTTAGTAAAGGGATCGATGAACTACCTATGAGATGGCAAAAGTGAATAGATAGCAATGGTACATACTTTGATTAAATAAATATATTATAATAAAAAAAATCGGCTTTATGTTCCTCCCATACTAAACCTCAATTTCATATGTAAAGACCTAATATATCCATTCCAAGTGGTCGAGAAAAAAAATGATTGCTTGATTAATTCATAAAAAAATATACGTCTTTTTTTACTTTTTTTACCTTTATATTAACTCGTGGCGTCTGCTTGTCTTCTTGTCTGACGAAAAAACTTTGGATCCATTTTAAACCCCTTTCCCATGATCCAATCGAGCTGAAACTTTGCAAGCAGACTCTTGGCGAGGATCAAGAAGATCTATCAAATTTTCGTTAAAAAATTAATACATTTGATATTTCAAATTTTGAATGGTTTTTCATACAACTTATTAAGCTGTATGAAAATATTTCAACGCGTTTGGTAGACGCGAAACCTGATTATAGTATAATTTTGTATTTTTGGAAATTTTTTATTACTCCCTTTCGTAGCGTCGCCCGACCGAGGCCCAACGCGTAGGTTAAGCGAAAAAAATGTTTCAACTAGTAAATGAGAAAGGGAGTATAATACAAACTTGTTTTTTATGGGTTACTTTTTCTTGTATTTTGGTAATTTAAAACTACATATTTTATTTCTATAATTGATGAAATAAACTTAGTTTTCACCACTTTTTTATATTGAAAATATCAAAATGTTTCAAGGCCTATGACCCCTTCGTCAGAATACAATTGTATACTAACAAAAATTAAATTTAAAAATCGAAGTATAACTTTCCAAAGAAAACTTTTTTAATATTTTGATTGTTTTTAAATTATTGATTTTGGTGGGGGTCGAGGGAGGGAATATTGTTAATAATGGTGACATACAGGGGAATATTTCTAATGTTTCCAAAGCAGACAGTATTTAAAGATAGATTTATCTTTTTTGAAAGTGTGGCCAGTTTCTAACAAATGGTTAGAAAATTCAGGATAATTGTTATTTCTCAAACAAAGTTCATGTTCTCTTATCTTAGTTTTTAAAATTTTCGTGGTCATCCTATACATTAGAATGCATCACATTCATTGCATTCTAATGTAACGATACCGCAAATCATACATAAGTACAATTTGTCAAATTTTACATAAGTTTAAACTTATCAAAAAAATGTAAAAAAAATTGAATTCGGGCAAATAATGCTTGATCTTATTGCATGATCTTGATATTAGGACATTGAAATTGTAATAAAATATGCTCCGTTATACCCTGTACATATTTTTTGTAACACAATTTTTAAATTTATTATGCAGTGGTTCCCAAAGTTTACAGGACCGCGAACCACCAAAAAAAAATTAAACTTTCGGGACCCACCTCCTGCCTCACGTTTTCCCAATTAATATTGTAACCGTATGAAAGACTCTTCAATTAAGAAACAAAAATAAACGTCCAAATATTATCGCGTCGACTTCAATTTTGGTCACTTTTAATCGCAGTGAATTTAATACGTCCAATTTATTTCCGTTTTCAGTTTTAATAGAAACCATGAGCAGAACATTTCACTTCACGTGAGGTAGTGAAGAGGAAGACGACTTTCACTTCGCTTTCATCAGGGATAAGTGTCAGCATCTGATAGTCAGAATTTTGCTAATTGCTTGCGATTAAAGATATTTTCAGCGACGTATCTTCTGATCAATCAATAAGCTCTTCGCTTGCTTTTATTGACATTTCAGTCGGTATGTTGTCTTGAAATGGATTTAAAATCCAGTTTATCCTGTTGAACTTTTTCATCTCTTCTTCGAAGTAGGCGTTAAAGTTATTTTTCAACTCTGTTAAATGAGAGAAAATTGCAGACACTTCTTCTTTTGGTGTCATGTCAGGTCCCCCCAACGTTGACTATCACCCGAGAGAAAGCGTCTCTGTTCTGGGCAGCACGAAAAAGCTCTCCAACACTTCTTATGTCCGTCCAGTCGCGTATATTGCGGAGCCAGGAAATTTGTCTCCTTCCAACACCTCTACGACCCTCTATCTTGCCCATAAGAATCAGGTGGAGCAATTCATATTTTTCTCCTCTGAGCACATGACCCAAATACGATAGCTTTCGGATTTTGATATTTATCAGCAACTCTCTATTCACTCTAGCTCTTTGAAGAACTCTTGTGTTGCTGACCATATCCGTCCAGGGTATCCGGAGCATACTCCGATGTATCCACATTTCGAACGCCTCCAGCCGGTTCATGCTACTCACTTTGAGGGTCCACGATTCCACTCCGTACAGCAGGACTGACCATATATAACATTTGACCAGTCGCTGTCGAAGTTTCAGGTTAAGATTGTCATCGCAGAATATACACTATAGAATAGACACTACTTTTCTATAATAAATACAACACGACCTGCGCGGTGTTGTGACTGCGACCCACCTAATATCCGCTCGCGACCCACCAGTGGGTCGCGACCCATAGTTTGGGAAATACAGATGTAGTGTGTTTAATTTGACACGTACAAAATAATATATTTTGTTGTATATTATTCCCTTATTTGTCTTAAAATATTTCCCATTGTCATAATAATTCTAATCTATCAATGTCTTCATCAAAGTGTTGATGTAGTAAATAAAACATAAAATAGAATCAAATTTCCCTTTTTAGTGGTGAGTGCGGGTGTGTGTCGGACAATCCCAGGTTACAGGCGTGAAGTAAAAAAGCAGACCACTTACTAATGATATTAAATACTTTTGGCAGTTTCTGTAGGTAAACTTTTTACTTTTCTCAACATTCCGCAATAAAAATACTGTTTATCAAGGTTCCGAACCGCTAACCATTTATCCCTCGTCAAAAGTTTGTTGGATTTTTCATCAAAAATTTGTTCACGAACCACACAACTGTAGAATAGAAAAAATCCGAAGAAAATGTGTTAAATCTTTCAAACCCTGTCAAACTCTAAAAGGTTCGGAGGATGTTTATACATATAACGTATAAAAATACTAACCACAGCTTCTGTTTCTTCTGGGATAACATTACGGACATAACACTGCACCGGTGAGGGTAGATAATCGGCCGTATTCTGAATTAAGCAATATTGCTATTTCTAACAACCTAACAGTATTCTTAACATTGTAATAATAAGATTCTTAAAATAATTAACACTACCCAAGACTGCCTACTCCTTCAATTTGATATTGATGGGGTAAAGATGGGGTAACATCCACCTTAGACCCCGCCCCCTTTCACTCTCTTTCGGTAGATCCCTGATGGTTCATTAGGCTAATCAGTGCATGTTTGTCCCTGACAAGACTAACACGCATGTGATCAATTATTGGTGGAAGTGTAACAATACTATGGTTGAGGTGTGTAGTGTTGTGAATGTAGTGGTGTAGTGTTGGTACTGACGAAGAGACGGGTACGTCTCGAAACCGGTAGACCTAAAATCTGGTAGTGGTTTTTACAAAGTTAACTAACAATCTGGTATTATGGCATAGTATTATGCTTTAAAAAACAATACTGAATATCGATCCAATTAGCTAGCTAATATTGAGTTTGTTGGCATACACCATATTAATGTTAGTATGAATAGCCATGTAGCAAAATAATTAGTTTGATTATTTTAAACACACAAGACGAGGAACCGCTCCACTCTCAAGTAGACACTGTTTGCTTTGAATGCAGAAACTTCTTAATTAGCCGCTCATGCAGTGGTTTCAAAGTATAAAAGTTTTGTAGAAACTGATAGCGTATTCGTTTTTTAACCGTCTAAAGCCACCTGTTCTGGAGAATCCTTTATAAGAGTTTAGAAGAAATTTTCTTAAATTTTTAATAAGGAGTCTATGTTGTAAATGGTCTTTGAGAGCAAGTAAGAAAAAGAAGATACTGTAAGAAAAAGAAGATAATTCCCTCCCAGAGATATGAGACAGATTAATATCCAAAGGGATATTATTTAACTTATTGGTAGTTCTTCCAACAGGCATAACCATCCGGCAGATAGGTCCTGTGTATTGCAATATGAAACAATCAGTATTTTTAAGGGAGAGTAGGTATAGAAGTCTTTTTGGGTGTACATAGGACTTACGACCTATCGTACGTTTGGCTTAAGTGATCGCTTTACACATATGCAATGTTTGCCATTTCCACCCATGATAGAATACCGTGTCTACTAATTTTTTGGAAGTTGTATATATATTTTAATTATACGCCACGTTTCACATGTGAGTTGCAAGGATTCTCAACGCGGCCGGCCCCAAAGCTTTTTCATTCCCCTTGAATGACCACAGATGTCGCTAATGAGACATCTATATTTGATTTGGAGTTTTTTTAGTAATATACTTTATCTGTCTAATGGAATTCATTCGAATTACTATCATTACACCATACGCTGTCTAAGGATGCGTAAACAAATACATATTTATTCTAGTCTCTAAACTATTGTAGTCATGCATACCCTGAAGAAACTCGGTTGGGTATAAAGCCGAGGATAATGTCAGTTCTCTCTCATGTAGAGATATCTCAAAAACTTCTTTCGTACTTTCTCTACCATAAGAGAGTACGTAAACTCATGTAGCTTCCAAAACATCCAGCGCGGGTAATATCTCAGTACGCGGGTATTTTCGAAGACCCTCGCAGTGCGCAGAATAAATCCTAGCATTCTCAATTCATTACCACTGACCGCCTCTATGTAATCGCGAAATGGTCAGGGTGCCACGCCCTCTCTTATTTCGAGGACTACTGCCCTCTGTATGCAGTCTCAAATGTCATGTATTGTTTTTAAATACCGAGAAGTTATTATTTTCATGTTGTCTATATATTTTTCTCACAACATTTTCTTCCTTTCTAGGCCTCCTATATCCAGCAATAAGGGTGTTAATTGGTTCCACTTAGATAATTTTAGTAAACCTATTCTAGATTAACAATAAAGGAGAAATTTATCAGTATTATTGTAGACCTAAAACGCGGGTTCTGTGTGTTTCCTAATTTTAGTAAAATCTGTCGGTCCGGCGTACGCACAATGATTTTTGCCAAAATATATTTATAGTTAGGTTAACTAATTACCCTGAAAATACAAATTCAAAATTCTCCACTCTGTACACAATAAGTTAAGAATAATAAACAACCTCGAATTTATAGAAATTAAAAAAATTGCTTCGTCAACAATAATATTTTTCCAAAACTTCAGTAATTTAATTATTGTTTTCTGATGAAGGCACCATTGGCCCCGAAACAGGTTGATAATTGAATAAATTAGTGGTTCATACAAAGTGCTTTTTTTTCATTATATTTATTTATTTATTTAACGCCCTTATGGGCTTTTACAAATATACAGAATATAAATTTAAAAAAATAACATAATAAAGTTAAAAGGTACAAATAATAATAGTTAAAAGGTAAAATACTAATACAGAAAAACCTAAGACAGATAAAATTTTAATACAGTTAAAGGTACAAATAATAATAGTTATAAGGTAAAATAATAATACAGAAAAATTTATTATCCATTTCCATTTCGTAGAGATGTAAAGAATTGTATCAGCCTTGTCATATACTCAGTTATATTATCAGCAAAAATGTCAGCCGCCTCTGCGTGTTCATTCCCTAACGAGTGTAATCTGGGAATAACAGAGTTTGCTAATGCATTAGTTCTGACATTTCTACTATAATAGAATAATGCACTGTATCTTGATGACCTCGATGGGGCATATAAGTCAATCAGACTAACAATCTGGGGGCAATCAATCATGCTGTTAATGATCCTATAAAGAAATATTAGGTCTGTCACAGTACGTCTCGCAGACAAGTTTAATAGTTGTAAATAACTAAGGAGATATTCATAATTGATATCTTGAAAGCGTATATTTAATTTGTAATTAATAAATTATATAAAAATTAATTTTTCAGTTATTGAAGAAAAACTAATTTGACTCATTTTGTCCTATTCAATACTGATGATGGACGGTGTGATGGAAAAAGGCATAAGGGAATAAATAACTTCAGAGAGGTTGCGATAAAAGACAATTTGATAATTGTATTCACCGGGTAGGTAGTTGTATTCGCAACCCAATTCACATGGCCGCACTCCCCACGCGCGACTACAAACACGGCTCGCCTGGAGACGTAAATTCGCTCGGGTAAACTCGTAACAACGACACGTATTTTGCCAACGGTTAGAATTGAAGCTAAACCTCAGCTAGTTAGTTAACCGACAATAAGTTGAACCATTTGCTTTTAACCAACCCACATCCGCTCCCGGTTCCGCTGGGAAGTTTCTTAAATTTCCGGATATTCAATTTACTTCGTCGTATCGCCCAATCAAGACAGGCTGTATTTTTGTGGGGATGCGCACTTCGGGGTGTTTAGATTGAAAATTTAGATATACAGAGCGAGCATTTAACTGTTCCGAAATTTCACCTTCAAGTTCAATTAATACAACATAGACTAAACAAACTGAGATTGGGTATTAATAATGAAGAAGCATAATGAGTCCTAGACTGGTTTATTCAGATACCTTGCCGAAAAGCTTAGTTAGAATGTCGACCGGTGTTATCTACAGGTAAATTCTGTCCCTACCGCGTGCGTTCATACCCAACCTGGAGGGAGGGTGAGATACCCTGGCTCCCGTCGCGCTCTCCCATCTGTAGATATAAAAATGACCAATCTACCTGCTATTCCTCATGTCCAAGAATGCTTGTCCCTCACGATTGTGGATCCTCAGTTGATTGAGAAGTCCAATACGATGGCCAGTAGATGTGACACTGCCGTGTCAAAACGGGATCCCAGGTTCCATTTCCGACGAAGAAATATTATACATCCATGGTATTTTTTAAGTACCTATATAATAACAAAAACAGTTCTTAATGAATTTTGTAAGTAATAAACTTTAACCTTAATTGTAGTTTTAATAGTCAAAATTGAGCAAAGGGAAATTATACTTTTTAAATGATTATATTATTGCAAGATTTCAGTTGTCACACGCGCGGCTCGTGTGACAACTGAAAGTGACAGCTCGGCCGGGCAAAACAAACAAAAATCTTAACCTGTCATTTAGATTTAGACTCCGCCTTTATCTGAAACTATCCGTAACTTTTATATCGGTTTCGGTTACGGTTATGGATATTTTTTTATTTCCGATATCCGATAGTTTCGGTTACGGTTACAGAACTCCATAACATCCCTGATTCCTATGCAGTTAAGGAGAGTTTGGTGTTTTGACTAGGTCGGTCTATTGTGTCGATCCACGATATTCACCATCCCTCAGATCACAATTTTAGCACGATGTTCTCATGCCTCGTAACTCGTAACATGCCCCAAAAATCTATTATTACACACAAACTTTTTTTTTATTATGTGTGCGGCCCGTAAAGTTAAATGTGCAGTAAACTTCGTAAAAGGAAATATGTGCGCAAATGTTCCTCATTTTTTGCAATCATAAAGTATTATGCCGCGTGTGAAAGTACACGCCTAATAAGGAAGTAAATGTCCATAGATTAATTACAGAATATTAATCATTGCCTAGAGGTTCTGATAGGTCAATCATTTATAGGTTAATAGGCAAATCTTAATTCTGGTTTGGCATATATGGGGTTGGGAACATAATTGCGGATAAATATTTAAAAATAATACTGCCGCACACTGGCACGCCTAAGGAATATTAGCTGCGAGCTACGTGGCCAACACCACATTTCTAGAGCATCTATCCTTTTGCGTTCCCTCTCTCTCATGGTTCATGTTTCCGCCCAAGATCTGGAAAATAGGGGTTCCCATCGGCCTTACTTTTGTTTTCATATTTATGCTCTGGTCATTTCTGTCTGACTGTCATTTCATTAGTCATAAGCTCCTTACGATCCAACCATTTGAATAATCGCTCTGATGTATGTGTTTCAGTCTGTTTATGTGTATGTGTTCAGCAAGAATTGGATTGACTGTAGCCTTCATCTCGATAAGGCTGTGCGATTCCTTAATCAGAGGCAGCTTGATAAATGACGCGGCTGACAGCCAAATCTTGGCTCTTCGGAGGGGAGGATCTCCGAGGGTGCAGCCAGTTCTTGTAGGACCTCTCCCCAGGGGCGGATTATTTAGGGGCGATCAATTGGGGTAGCACGAGGCGCTCTCTCAGCTCAGAGACGAAGATAATTGATAGATGAGTTTAATTCCGAAGATTTGTGTTTTCTTTTATAAATGGGATAAGCTCTTGGAGGCGGACGTTCGTCCGAATGTCCAGCCTAGTCAGCGAAACAGAGAAACTGATAAACAGAGAAGCCTTTACAAGGAAAATATAAAAATACAGCGCTGCCCAAGATTGCGTTTTGGAAATAATTCAGAATATGTATTTAGAGGAAGGAGGTGCCTGTATTATTTTTAGGCCTTAAATAACTTAATTTTTTTTATAAAATAATTTAGCTGCTTCGTTTATTCGTAAAAGGTCATCCATTAAGGTGGCTTCGATAAACAAGTCTTGCAAAGTGAGAAGAGAGACTTCAAAGATATGTATATCTTCTTATAGGAGAAAAAGCGGCCTCTAGACTGAAGCAAAAATTACGCTATTACATAGATTGGGCGTTGATCAACTAGTAGGTATCGAAAGGGCGCAAGATAGGGTTAGATAGATGGATGAAAGTGCCCTTTTTATTCTTTGGGCCACACACCCTCTTAGGATAAGGGAACGAAAACGTTTTATCTGGCTGGTTAATATTTGACTTATTTACATATGTATGTACATACATGATACTATGTTAATACACTATTTTGTTAATAGGTGATTATTACAGTAACTGTAAAACATTAAATTTGTTACATCTACATATAATATTTATATATTTTACTACTTAAGTTTCGAGAGTAACTATCTCTCATGTTTTCGAAATTTTATTCGGCGTTTGCAATAGTAAATACATCGGTCAAACTTCTAGAAACCTCAACACTACACTGAAAGAACTTCGTCGTTGTCAAACAAGCAATATTTTTTCTGAGTTTTCAAACGACACCATAGATAATAATCATTATTTTCTTTCATGTATTAAACTTCTTCATCCCGTCGCGCATAAGGGTAATAAAATGAATAGTTTTTTTTTTTTAGGAAATTAAAAGATATTTGAACTCGGGTATTAATTTGCTTAACAACGTTAATTTCATTTTTCAACACTTCTCTCAATATTCCCGTTACAACCACTATTATACCGGCCACTTCATCTCCTTTTGTCAGTACCTAACCAATTAATTATTTATATTTGTAATAATGTTCAAATTCTATATATAAAACCAAACAATTTAATTCTTTATTATTATTGTAAAAATATTATTAAACTTACGTAGAGGTAATAAAGTTTATGTTTTCATTTATTTATCTTTATTTAGTCAATGATACATAGTTGTTTATCATTAGCTAATATTATAAACATTATATATATATATATGAAGGATTATTTTCTAGGATAACCCGCGTATTGTAGTCTTGAGAAAGACTGTTATATTGTACCTAATGTTTCGGACAGATAGCGCTGGCCATTTTCAAAGCTATATATATATATATATATATACAGATATAATATTTTTCTTCATACAGTTTCCATTGTTATGTGTCGTTTACATTCTTGTTTGATATCATATATTGTTTGATACATATCGATTCTGCTAATTCACCTAATTAAATGATCATCATGAATCATCTCTACAATTTTAACGCCAAATACATGAATTATGTATGTAAACTCCCTTATGAGGACAAGTGGGCTAAATTTAAACAATTTGTGCTTCTTAGAAAATTTATTGATTTCGTTAATTAACTGCCTTTTTTAAATAGTGAAAGATGTATGAATAATTTGGTCCGAGCAAAGGGAAGATGAGATGTTCAAGGAAGTCACGTGGGATGACTCTGTTTTACTCAGGGGTCATCAATGTAATTGTACAAAATCGAAAGTTGTTCAATACTCTACACTACACTACGTTACGCTCATGCATTATAATATATAGGTGGCCGGGATAAGACAAGAACGTGCCAATTATTCAAGCTGGGTCCTAAAGAGAAACGCTATAAAATTTGGAACGCATGGGATTCATTAACATATGTATATATAAAAAGGTTTAGTGGTAATAGTGCAAATTTTTTGAATTGAAACGAGACGATATATGAGATAATCGGAGGTAAAAAAATGGCCGAAGGAGGACTAAGCAAAGCTTTGTAATGTAGTACAATGATGATAGTGATGATGTAAATTTACGTAAGGGGCTGTTTCAGCCCTGAATGACTAAAGTATTACCCCGCGATGATCGGTCCCACTTGAGGTAAAGATTTTTTCGTCATTATAGGACAAACACTCTAATATTTTTTATCCCACGCTCTATGTAAGGTTGTGTACTGTTTGCAGAAAAATAGACGGACAGAAAGTCGTGTCAGGTTCTGTAAATTCTAGTAAAATATTTTTTGAAAAGTATTTGATGAAAAATGTATAAAAATAATAATCTGTAACGAGATATCATCCAACCTAGATATATTCTTCATGACTCTTCTTCTTCTTGAAAAAAACAGGTAAGTCTTACTCTAATGAGACATCATTCTACCTAGATAAATTCTTCATGACTTTTAAGGGGTGTTTTTTTGGGGGTATAGAACTTCAAAATGAAATAAAATACACAAAAATACTGGCAACGACAATGGTATTGACCATGGCCATGGTATTAGAAAAATATTTTTATGTCGTTAGTGTTTAAATATGATTATGATTTCACGTTTTTCAAAATACATTTGCACAATTCGCAAGCGTTTTTCTGGCTTAAGTCTATTCACGGTGAAATGGTAAACCAAACAGCAGAGAAAAAATCACCTTTCGGCTATTAAATTGGCTTCCCTGAAAAAACAATTGCCAATTCGAAAAACAAACCTCTAAAAAAACATTCTAAATTTAAACACTGTTTCGTGACCGTCGCGCGCGGGCCGCGCAATGATTTCGATTGGTCGGGTATGGCACCCGATATATTCTGCGCCAACCACTAGCCAGGATTCAAACTTTTGACAATCCGCCCAGTGACAGTTGGAAAGCGTGTCGGTGTCCTTTTCTTTGAGAACCGACATTCTTCATTTGGATGCCACACGCATCCAAATTCGACGAAGAATCAGTTCAAATTAGCCTTCCGGAAGAGACAGATCGATCTGTTCCGGATTCAACGAAGCCAGAAGAATTGAGGATTGAATCAGCACTCGACGTACCAGGAAAGCTTTAAGTACAATTTGTCCACTGTGGATGATAGCTATCTTTGGCTTGGTGTATCTCGGGTGTCTGAGTATTATCAATCATTATCGGCGGAGATTGGGAAGGAACTATTTCTTTCTATTCCCGACCCGCGTGCGATGGTGGCGATCCGTCCGTCATCGTACAAACAACTAATGGGATTAAAATATCTTTCCAATAAAGCACTGTGCATTGCTGCGCGAGACTTTTAGCATTAAAAAATGCCAACCAAGCGGCGAATGATATAGGGACTATAGCTTATAAAGCTGGATAAGCGGTGGGATCGCCCTCATTTCAAATAAAGCAAATACCATGGCCATTACCATGATTTTTAATTGTTTTATTTCATTTCAAATATCATATTTATAATATTTCAGTGGAAGTTCATTGTAATCAACTACGAATAAAACACAACGTTGTTTACCTCACACTATATATAATACTCAACATACAAACACCACCTATTACATCCCCCCTCCTATCCATAATAGCCCCGCCCATCAACTGCTTTCACTTTTCGCCTACCCCTCCCCTGCTCCCAACCGCCCAACCCTATGTAGAAGATAAAATGTCTTCTAGTCTTATAAGTTTGTATATTACTTAAAATGATGCAGTAAGCATCGAAATCGTTTTAATTTTTTAATTAAGTGTCATTGTGTGAAGCAAGCAATATTGTGTTTTATTCATAGTTAAACATATATATTTTCTCGCTACTTTACTGCGAGGCTACTACAGTAATTGAATCACAAAATAAAATTAAAGGAGTAATAAGAAGTATGTCACAAGTCACAATATCAAACAAGTGAATCAAAAAAATAATTAAACACATGTTTTTAATGTGCGTATCATTTTCACCGAGAGAAGGCGAAAGAATGGCATACGAGTGTGATAGACTAATTGCAGAAAATACTGCATATATTGCACATCAACACTCTCTGAACCCGTGGAATAATAATGATATTGCATGTTCTAATTGTCTAACCATTTTTTTCTAAAACAGAGTTACCCTGAGATGTTAGAAATCTAAATTCAACATAACCCTAATTTATCGAATTTAACGTTTTGTGTCAACGCCTAAAGCACGGTCGCTCAAAAGAGAGAATTTCGTACGTTGACCCTACCTCACACATCCTTGTCGCTCGCCCACAATTATGTTTGTGTCACATTCGTACAGGCACGGTGACAGCCGCTGTCATTAATTAATTAACTTATTAATTTTAATCGAAATAATGACCATTTATTTTGTATATATTAATGCAATACAGTACATGCATAGAAGCTTTTTAGATTACAACGAATAAGTTATAGAATAATGTATTAATAACATGCAACATACAACGTGAGAGAAGTTTTTCGGAAGAAAAAGAAGCTTGAGTTAGGTTAAGTTAGGTAAGGTTTTGAGATTAGGTTAGGTTAGGTTATGAGTTATGTTCTTAAAAAATAATATAAAAATATTTATTTTCAAATATTTCTTTAAAAAAGGTCTTCTGGTAAACTTCACTTCTTTCTATAGGGGAATAGCGGGCATGCTATCATCATCATCATTTCAATTTTTAACTTTCACATTAAGCACGTAAGTAAAAAAAAACATCTCAAGCATACGTATCATACAACTCATGCATATAATATATTTATTTATTTATTTCCTTTTTTTATATTTTGTTATTCATTCATTTATTTATTTATTATTGTAGAAATTATTTATGTAGAAAAAGATTTAATAATGTAAAGTCATCCACTTAACACAAATGTTGAAAGTTTCAGAGCCCTAACTAGTCGGGAAGTTGGTGAAAATTTAGTTACAAGATTCTACCACAATAAACAAACGAACAATAAACTGACAAAGAGAGTTAAATAAAAGCTTGTAAAAAGGCATACAACATTAAAATAACAAGACTTGCGAGCGTCCTGTATAAAGGTGAGCCCTACAAGTATTTTGGTTCGGTCAACAAGTCGTAACAATGAGCATTGTTGGTGCAAATAACGGACAGGGACGCCAACACCTCGAGGGTCATCTTGACGCCGGCAAGACGCGCGTGCGAGCGGGACGGCACGACACTTGCAGGTAAAAATAGCTATTCTAGTCCTAGAGGCGGCGAGTAAATATTTTTGAAAAGCAAAATATTTCAAAAATTGTCTTTGTTTTTTTTCAAACAGAACGTGTTTGAAAAAAAAATTAAATTAAATTAATTTAATTTTTTTTTCAAACACGTTGTGTTAATTAACTTAATTAATTAATTAAATGAATTAATTAAGTCAATTTATTAACTTAATTACAAAATCTAAATTATGGTAAACAATGTAAAATTTCAGATTTATAAAAAATACTTTAAGTGGATTTGACTATTTCACTAAATAACTTGACTCGGAATTAAATAAAATCATCAAAGAAAAACACTATCGCATTTTCAAGCGTATTCTAGGGTATATGTTAAATAATTCGGAAGAAAATCATAGATACATAAAAAAAAAACCTTGCTTTATATATCACATTTAAAATATAGAGGAATCATTACCAGCTGCGATATCTATGAATACTAACTATTTCATGTACTAACTATTATACTACATACGTCTCTAGCATAGTCCTGTCAAATATATGGAAGCTTTCAATTTGGAACATACATATAACTTAAAATTTTAGATAATGCGTGGATGGAGTTGGTGAACGTTGCATTTTATGATCACTTAAGCCAGCTCGTACAGGCTGTAAGCCCTGGACCACCGTATGAAAGACATCCGTACATGTTTCGTGAGACATCTATAATTTATCTTAATCATACCAGATCTGTTTTAAATCATACTGAAGGTGAATTTTGAAGTCAAATAACACACAAATACACAATGAAACAAGAAGTTCCAAGCTTCATTCCTGAATCATCCCTTATGATGGGATGGACTCCGATATCAAATCGTGCTAATAAAAAGATTTGAATGATTGATCTACCGCGGTACGGTAGAGGGTGGGGCAGAGCCGGCCACCCTTACAAATTCCTCACGATCTTGCGAGAAAAAAACATCCCCGTGTAATTTATTGGCTTTCGGTTAACACCCATTTGACAAACACTTCTTTCTCCCCTCGAAGATTGTTTAATAAAGAGAGGGCACAGTGGACCGCGCGCGGACAGGCCGGACCCACAACAGGTAGACAGACACATAATATGAATGCTTTTTGTAAAACTATTAAACTAAATTCAATCTTTTTTAAACACGTTTTTTTCACGCCGTTTCATACATCTTCTCATGCAAGCACTTGTGTTGCTGAATCTTCTGATAGAGCCATCCTCTAGTATATGCTTTATCTGATCATGAAGACGCGGATGCTCTCTGTTTCTACTGCCTTCAACACTCGCCTCACCAATTTTCTTTACCATCCATTCCTCACTCATCATTATTTTTGTAAAACTATTAAACTGGATTCAATCATTTCAAATATCGTCTATTTTCTATTTTCCCAGAGAATCATCTCTTCCTACCCCTCTCCTGTTCTGGCACACCTCTTTTGTTTCGTCCACTTTCTTACATCTATGTATGCTCTATGTTTGTTGAAGCTTCTTACAGGCTATCCTCCAATTTTTTATTTATCTTGTCTTTTGCGGACGTCCTTTCTTTACCATCAATTACGCTATAGCCAGCATTACAATAACTTCTAATTCGTTCATTCTCCACTCCACCGTATAAGACTTTCACACATACGTCTAAGGAACTATATTTCTACTATATTAAGTCCAATTTTGTTTTTTTTTTCGTTTCTTTCGATTCGGTGCAAGACTCCATTATGTACCGCAATTCTCGCTTTCTTTGACAGATTTTTATTGATTGTAATTACATTCATAACACCATTTACATTATTCCCAGCAGTTATTTTACTTTAAATTAAATTACCATTAATTCTTTTCATGACATAAGATGTAAGGTGTCTAGTGCACTTAATATTTCTCTATGATGTGGAATCGTGGACAACGCGAAAGAGAGATGGAAGATCACTGCCTTTGAGATGTTATGTTGGAGACACATGTTGCGTGTACCGTGGACAGCGAGACTCACAAATATCTCCATACTGTAAGAAATTGCATTTTTAGGACATCTGGCTGGGAACAGAACATACCCTGGAGAAGCTAGTGAAGAAGTAGTGGGCTACACCACAGAAGGTGATGAAGAAGATCCCCCACTCGTTGCACGGATCAAGAGGAAAAAGCTGCAGCAGGTATTTCTCTGGTGACAGCGCTAAGATCTGCAGGATGCTGGGAAGAATGGAGGAGAATAGTCGAGAGAACGGAAGCTCATGAAGATCACGATCCTCAGTCACGAGAGACCGACGATGGATTTATGAAAAATGGTAATATTCGATAAAATTAATATTCTTATGGTTACGTGTAAACATATATTAAAATAAAACACAAATCAATTTGTTTTCACCACTTTATTAGATTAAACAATCTACATGTTTCGAGAACAATGTTCTCTTCTTCAGGATTGTAGTATATATTTAATACATAGTATATATTTTGTATTAAGGAGTTAAGGTTATTATTACGGTCGTTGGACATATTTATGTGTTAAATAAAACGGATATTTTATACGAACTGTACATTTCACTGAGAAGCAAATCTCGACGTTTCGCGGAAGTCTTATTCAGCATCATCAGGAGAGCGTCCTATCACGGCGGAGGTGTAGGCCCATTATTCATAATTGTGAATACGTTTGTTTACGCTTTAGAGCTTTCTGACTGATTGGTTTCATTATTTTCAAACCTGTCAAACTTAAAACGTCAAAATTGGCAGTGATACAATGTTATACGTAACTGTCAAGATGCAGAAATAGTAATATTGCTTAGTTCAGAATACAGCTGATTGTTTAACATTATAGTGCTATCGATTTTGACGTTTTAAGTTTGACAGGTTTGAAATTGATAAATTCATTCAATCAGAAAGATCGAAAAGGTGAAAAAACGTTAAATTATTCACAAATTTTGAATAAGGGTGCATATTGACCTCACCTCACCACCATGAAGGGCCTAGCAGCAAGCTTTACTACTTTTTTCCTCCTTGCACTGTCCCTTGCCTTGCCTAGCCTAAGTAGGCTGTTGGGGTCGACTCTTCTCATTCTCAGGCTGTATCTTCTTCGGTTCTGGGTATCGCTTTCATCCATGCCGTTTCTCTGTACTATTTTGTAGCGTTGAGCCATCCAGGAGTTCTTTCGTTTTCCTCTGGATGACTGTTCCATAGAAATCGCCTGCTTCACCGTGTGGTCTGGTGGTCTCCGTCTTATGTGCCCGCACCATCTCAACTGTCCTTCCTCCAGCTTACTGTTTATGTCCGTGACACGCAGGCTACCACAAATGCGTGAACTTTTAATCCTATCTTTTACTATTAATATTAATTTAAGTTCTTTAAGTAAAGCAAGCTTAACTGCTGGATTTTATTAAACCTTGCATTCTACTGATGTCTGTCAAAATGCTGTATGCGATGACGTAAAAAATATTTTAATTCACAAATATAAAGTTTTTTTTTATTAGTTGTATGTCGTCAAATAAGCAATTTGAAAAATAATTTTGTTTCCGATTCACCGCATTGCGTTAAAGTATTGTTAACTTCTCTCTTTTTTTATTATTCGGAACCTTTTCGCTGTCAAAAGGCTTTACGGTAGGCAGGGTATTGTATGTTGAAGGGTCGATGATTTACCAAAATCACATTTAGTCCGACTCGTAATAAAAAATTGTAATAATCGAAAATAATCGGAATATCTAAGTAGCTAGGATTTGAAGAAGAAAAGGTCGTTGAAATCAACAAAATGTCATATTATCGATGGATTTTTACGTTAACATTGTAAGGATTATTTACGATTATTAAATTGCGTGGCAATCATAAACCATGCTATCTATCTATCCCGGAGTTAAATTATAATTTTATATTTTATTAGTTCAGTTTCGAGAGTAACAGAATCTCTCATTGATAGGTGAAGCATTAAACTGACTATATTAAAACAAAGATTTTTTTACATGGTGGTGAATACAAATAATAATTTATTGATATTAGAAATTAAAAGAAATTTGATCTCTTGTATTAACTAATATAATATTTCTTTCACTAACTCTTCAACTCTCCTCTCAATAAAAATGTTCTTAGGTTTTCACGGTCACTCAGAATCTTCAGGTTTGTGTTTTCTGGGGTATTATGCCGTGTTAAACGACCTTTCGGGCCGACGTTTCAGATCCCATTGCAGGGTCCATCATCAGGGCTAATGTGAGCATTGCATCAGCCCTGATGATGGACCCTGCAATGGGATCCGAAACGTCGACCCGAAAAGTCGCAAAAACACGGCATAATACCCCAGAAAACACGAACTTGAAAAGTCTCCTCTCAATATTCCCGTTATACCCACCTTTACACCAACAATTCCGGCTCATTTTGTCAGAATCAACTAATTATTACTCATATATTCACCTAATCTATGTAATTTTTTTTCTTCCATTTTTGAATGTAATCAATTTAATACATAGCTGTTGATGGGAGATTCTGATACTTTCGAAACTCGAGTAGAAAAATATAAAATTAGAAATTAACTCAAGTAGATATAACGAAGTTTATATTTTTCATCTAATTTATTAGTCAACAATCGTCTTTTAAATGAATTTTTTCATCTTTGGGAAAATTTCATCCCATTTAGAATTCAACTTATATGTAGAAAGCGAGCGTTATCATAAAATCCCTCCTCTATCACATCGAATATGCATACAAGATCTGTGTTATCTTTATAAAATCTTGAATAACTCGGTTGAACCACCCTATTTATTAGAGTAAATAGGTTTAAGCTGTCCTACATACTCAACGCGTTCAAATAATTTATTTTACCCAAACTTTGGCAGGACTAACTACTTAAAAAAATGTTTTGTAAATGGTTCCACTTCAAAATACAATCTGTTAAATTCTACAAATAACTTATACATTTTTATTGACAATTTGCTTCTATTTTAAATGAAACTACGTAATGTCATTTATGATTATTGAAATAAATTTAATACTTCTTTAATTGAATCCCATTCCCTTCCTCTTCCCACCCTTCCCTTTTTATGCATTATCATAATTAAACTTTCATTACATATTCCTTATCATTTTTTTCTTAGTTCTACCAGCTTCGAGGAAACTTTACTGGTCATATTAAATGAATATTTTTTTGATATTATATATTTTTTTTATCACATTGTACTGTATGTTTCATAAAAAAAATGCAAAAGTGTAGGGGTCATGTCTGGCAACTTAGAGACTGAAGCATTATAACTGTGATGGTTTAGGCTATAAAATTAGAAAGCTTCGTTTAATTTTTTGTGTAACTAAAAAATCGTAAAAAACACGTATAACCTTTCCGAAGCCTTCAATGCCATATTGGAAATATACCCTAATATCCAGATACGTAAAAAACAAATTTACCAACTTATAGAATCCAAATTCCCAGTATTTTAATATTAAAATTCATGCAAGTATGTATATGAATGAACTCGAATGCATATATGATACAATTGATTTATTTTATAGATCCCTGATACAAAAGGGTTTGTGTGGTCAATGAAGTGAGAAATGTATGTTTTTTTATTCATTTAAAAATACCCGATGATTTAAGGGCTACAAAATGTATGAATTTGAATAACAATCGCGTCGAATAATATTAACGAATGGACCTTTTAAAAATAAATCTTTTGTTAATATTTACAATGCAGGTAAAGTCTTCTAAGAAAACGAATAAAATAGCCATAAAAATATTATGATATTGGATTTGTGTGTCAAAAGTTATTTCAAGAAACCCTTTTAAAATATTTTTGTGGAGCAGGGGCGGTCCGTCGCGTCCCGAGGGAGTGCCAGAATTGACAGATTGATCAAAAATGGAAAAAAAGTAAAATTATATACATAAATTTATGCTTTCTATCAAAACGTAATAAAAATATTTAAACAAAGAAAGATAAATATTTGAAGAATTTGATTAATTCCTTATTCTGATATTCTAAAATCATTAATAATATAATAACATCTGTCATATCACAGATCTGCGATACTGTTGGCAAGTTTCGTCGATTGAAAAATAAACTTGATAAGAAATTCGTTAAAATAATACTCATCATTCCTTAAACACTGTAAAGTATTTTTTTAAGACATTTAAATGTTCGAAACATTTCAAACAACTTTTGCACCAACGAAATTATACCGCGGTAATATTTCAATAAGTTACTTTTAATAAAAGCAGAATCGGTCTCAATAATTTTGAATCTGTGGGTTCCCTGTATTTTTGTATGAAAGAGAATCAAGGACACTCACCGAAACAATTCTGAACAGACCTGAAGCATTTGAGATGTGGATCTAGAGAAGGCTTCTAAAAATAACCTGGGTTACGGATGACAGTGATAAAGGAAAAATATCCTTAAAACAATAAAAACTCGTAAATTGTAGTGTTTTGGATATACCGTGAGACATCTAGAGAAGTCCGAGATCCTGCATCTCATCTTGCAAGGCGAATTTGCGAGCAGAAGAAGTCCTGGAAGATGAAGTACATCCTGGCTGGGATGTATTTCGTTTTCCAGGAGGAAGAAAGGAGACCTCAAGAAACAATGAAGAAAGTGATCGCCAACAAGATCGCTAATGTTCGATAATCGAACATGCACAAGAATAATAAGAAAAATAAGTAACATTCTTCATCGAAAAGATACAAATTTGTTTAATTAAATTATAATATTAATCCCTACCACATTTTAATATAAAAAAATAATTTTTGTCAACAGGCCACTCAAATACCTATACAGCGACATGCATAACATCGAACACCGAAGAAAGCTCGAATGTTAGAGGCGGGTCCGCTTCGCAGAGAGTGTATCTTCTGGTCCATATCATATCTTTAAAATTAAATGCACACCGACTTAACCGAAGAATATCAAAATTTTCGCACATAACATCCCTCCTTTAATTTTTAATTTATTTTTTTAATTTTATTTATTAATTAACGCCCTGTAGGGCTTTTACAACAGATAAAGTATACTTTAACAGAATATATAGTTTAAAGAAAAAACAAAAAAACATGTAAACATAATAATGACAAAGTGGAAAGGAAATACTTAAAATACAGATACAATTATATAAAGGTTAATAATATAGGTAATATAAAGTAAAAAGCAAGTTTATAAAAAGCAGAAGCATAAGAAAAGCATAATATATTAGAAATTCAAAAACAAAAAAATAAAATAATGTAGAGTGAAAAGATATAGAACAAGCTTTGAAAGTCATAATATAATAAAAAATATACATACAAATACAAATCAATTATATATAAATATAACTAACTAAATAACCATAACGCCGTTTCCCCGCAGGAGGCAGAGAGGATTGAACGCCACACTGGCACATCACTTTTGCTTCGGCCACATTCATACATTTACTCATACAAGTTGAGAGGTTGTTGCGGCTTTTAACAGGGCCATCTTCAAATATTTGTAGTATCTGATCGTGCCAGGTCTTTCGCGGACGCCCTCTATTCCTGTTGCCTTCAACACTCGCCTCATATATTTTCTTAACCATCCTTTCCTCATGACCAAACCATCTCATCTAATTTATCGTTATTGGCAAAGACGTCCAGTTGCTCGTATCTGTTTGCTTGTCTAGGAAGCCTTTGCAGTGGTGAATTAAAGAAGTAGTTAGTAGCTGCAGTTTCCACGGGAAAACCGGCATGACTTCTAGTTATGCGCGACGGAACACGCAAGTAGATACGTTCTAGTAGTTGAGGACAGTCGATAGTACCATTTATTAGTTTATGTTAAAAGAGAAATTCCGTCACTATTCTTCTAGTCTTTAGTTACCTTGAATAAGTGTAATTCGAATTGTATTGATTGATGTACAAGGCGGCATATAACATGGTGCCTCTGTATCTTCAAATGATGTTAATTTTGAATATTTTGAGTATATCCAAATTTTTCAGAACAGAACTGGATTGTTGTCACAGGGACATCAATAATCAATTAATGTATATTATAGATGTCTCACAGAGACGAAACTGTATATTTTTTTTATTAAGGGAGAGTAGGTATAGAAGTCTTTATGGGTGTACGTAGGACTTACGACCTATCGTACGGTTGGCTTAAGTGATCACTTTACACGTATGTAACGTTCGCCATTTCCACCCATGATAGAATACCAGACATGGTATTCTATCAATGGTGGAAATGGCGAACGTTACGTATGTGTAAAATAATCACTTAACACCAACCAACCGTACGATAGGTCGTAAGTCCTATGTACACCCATAAAGACTTCTGTACCTACTCTCCCTTAATAAAAAAATATACAGTTTCGTCTCTATGAGACATCTATAATATACATTAATTTATGCTAATTCTATTTAAAAAAAAGGCATATTTACGGTAGGCATGTCTTACTCAAGGGACAAACCACCCATCCTCTATAGAATACCAGACATGGTATTCTATCGTGGGTGGAAATGGCGAACGTTATATATGAGTAAAGCGATCACTTAAGCCAATCATACGATAGGTCGTAAGTCTTATGTACACCCTTATAGACTTCTATACCTACTCTCCCTTAATAAAAAAATATACAGTTTCGTCTCTTTGAGACATCTATAATATACATTAATTGATGTTAATTCTATTTAAAAAAATGTCATATTTACGGTAGGCATGTCTTACTCAAGGGACAAACCACCCATCCTCTATATATACGGAGTTCCTTTGGCCGTGAAGCTTCAAAACCTGCGAGGTGGGTTATGATTTATGGATAAAAGATAAAAAAAAACAGGTCTGATACAAGATTTAAAATTGTATTTCGGTAGTGTTGATGGTAACCACCGTGCCGTGACGCATGACAAAGGGCCGTGCGTCCGAACGGATATTTTTAGCGGGTTGAAAAAATAAGGGTTGGAAATGAAATATTACAAAAAGGCATTGATTAATCTGACAGGGTTGATGATTTCAAATACAAAAAGTTACCGAGGGTACACTTTTAACACTCGGGAATTTTATTAATGCTAGGATTCTGCTTCGATGAAGGCCCGCTGGGATTTTTGTAAACCTCTTGGCAGTTGATAAAAGTCCCTTCTACGAGACATCTGTAGTGCATCTTGATTGATGATGTCCCCGGGGACAAAATCCAGTACTGTGTTCTGAGAACACTGTTATTAAGGAACACTTAAGGTGTTTAAATAGTAATAATTTTTCTGAATTTGCTAACCATCTTTTGGCTACGGGTCATTCTTTTGATATTAATAAGGGTTTACAAATTTTACATACAAATTATACAGAATCACAATTTGATAAATTAGAAATTTTGGAAATAAGAAAGAGTGTAAATAGTAAATTGAATGTTATAAATAATCAGGTCCTTATTGCAAATAGTTATCTTTTAAATTTATTTTCATGTTAATTAGGTACTTTATATTATCCTTTTCCATATATAACTTTTTAATATTTTGATCTATACTCGATTTTTAAATATTATTTTTGTTTTCCTGATGAAGAAGCCATTGGCTTCGAAACATGTTGATTTTTTTCAATAAATAAGTGGTTTAAACAAAGTTAATTTATATTAATTATAATTATGTTACCATAAAATAAATTTGCTACATTTGAAGAAGAAGATAAAATTATTGTGTAACTTTCTATCGCGCTGTATCACTGCGGAGATAGACCGAGTTTGTCCTGAAGTCTTCTCATGCTAGATCGCCGTATTCTAAGAGGAGACGCCAAGTCTTTTTATTACTTACTCCCTTTATATTAACTCGTGGCGTCTGCTTGCTTGCTCACCGGCTTGCCGTCAAAAAAAACTTTGGATCGATTTTTGACCCTTTTCCCGTGATGCAATCGAGCTGAAACTTGGCAAGTAGACTCGTGGCGACGGTCAAGAAGATCTGTCAAATTTTCGTTGAAAAATTAAAGAATTATAGTATAATTAGGATTTTTAGAAATTTTATTGTTTTTTTCAAATTGGAATCATTAGAAAAGTTTGATTAGCAACGGCGGCCCGATAACGTCGCGGAATATTTTCTAAATTTGAATTACTCCGTCGGTATACGTAATAGGTACCTACTTCACTACGAATGTCGAAAATCTAAATTGACTGACAAATGCTTTTAAAATTTAATCTTCAAAGCATGAAGTGTCTTATCAAAGCTCAAAACATCTGACATTTTAGAAATATATTAAATTCCTGTAAGTTTAGTGTTATGTTATATGTTTTAATTCGTCTTTAATTGTTGTTATATTTTACAAAGAAAGGGAGTATAATATAAACTTGTTTTTTATGGGTTACTTTTTTATTATTGCTGCTAACCGAGTCGTAATTGTTTGTAAGAGATTTCTTCGAGATGCTAAAAAGAATTTACGCACTGTTCAAACCTCTGGTAATATGTCATTTGTCACAAAACTATCGAATTATCGAGAACGGACTATAACAATTTTATGTCATCTATAACCTTCGAGAAACATCTGTCAGTGTCTATAAATGCCTGGTTTGACCGAGAAACAACGAGAACCTTCTAAAAAGTACGAAAATATCAGCATTTTCAGATATAAATACGGCCCCGTCCGCGCCGCCGTGGAGTTGACGTGTTTGACAGGTGTATTCAGTACGAAATATATGCAAGCCGGGAGACGACGTCCAGTAGGGCCAGTCGTGAATTGCGAAGCGATAAATAAAGCGAATAATCGAGCGAAGAATTGGCGAAATAAATAAACGATAGATAATACGTGCGAGAAAGGTACATTCTAGTATGTGATAAATATGTGTTATCCAGTGATAATAGTGTTTATTTACGAGTGATATAGTGCGTTAATTAATCATTAATTAATAAATCGCTAATTAACTTCCAGTGTTTTTATACGATACGTAGCCACGACACACGACAATACTAAATGTTGAGTTAATATTTTAGGTATTCTTCCGTAATATATATTTATGTATTCAATCTCAATATTAGTAATTTCGTTGTCTGTCTGTCCGTAACTTCCTGTTAAATCCGTAAGATTTTTAATTTTAATTTTTTTTAGTTATTATTATTATTTTTTTGATTAATATGTGTAAAAATGTAAAATATTCATATTTATCCAACTTAAATTGTATACTGAGTATAAAGCACCAGAACGCACGTTTCAATTGTAACTCCGTATGAGTCATTATCTTCCTTACAATTCTATTCTCATTAATTCGTTCAACACAGTCAAACTTCAAGTGACGCTTTTTCAATCCTATTCATTATGGTAGTCAGTTTTACATTCTAACCTGCTTAATTTTTTACAGTACCATAAATGTATTTTTCACGTGCGCCTATTATGTCAGTCGGTTTTGTTCCCTCTTCTGCCAGCTCCAGGCTTTATATCCATACATCAGTAATCATTTGATATCTTTCTCAGCCTATCCTTTTCAATCAAATATTTACTAACTAAATAAACTAATTAGCAAACCATCGCTCGTTTCCCAAGGAAATCAGAGAGAATAGAACGTCACATTCTTCTATCTTAGCATGCCAACTTTGCTTTAGCTACATTCATGCATCTTTTCATGCAAGCTGTGCAGTTGTTGAAGCTTTTAACAGGGTCATACTCTAATATTTGCTGTATCTAATCGTGACAGTTTTTTGCGGATGCCCTTTGTTCCTTCTTGTTTGTATTTCGTGAGGTATTATGCCGTGTTTTTATGACCTTTCTGGTCAACCATCATCAGGGCTTACGTGTATCATCATGTTTGGCAACCTAACCTAACCTAACCTAAGAGTCTGCCCTCTGTTCCTGCTGCCTTCAACATACGTCTCATATATTTTCATAACGCTCTCATACGTTTCACATGACCAAACCATCTCAGCGATTCTTTCTTTATTCTATTTGCCAACATTATATTCACTTGTTCATTCCTCACTCTATGGATCAAAGATTTTCCACATGTAGGTACGCCTTAGCGACCGCATTTTCACCACATTTTGTGTACACGTATCCCAAATCCACAAATACATTTACTTGTTCCAAACATTCCTTGCCTACCAGTAATTCGCAAGTTGTTTCGATTTGATGGCATTAATCTAAACCGGCGGTGTTAATACGAAATCAATAATTTGGGGTTGGTTTTCAGCTCACAAATAAAATAAATAACATACCTTATTAGGTGCCGAATGTATAAAATATTTTTAAAAGATATCCGAAACACATGTATGGATAAATGGCAGATCCAGGGCCACACCATCGTTATAATATTCTAAGGTAAAATAGAAGAGACGTACTTATTTATGTACACATGTTTCTATGACAAATGTCAAGAGATTTGTCAAGTCGTACCCATTTTAATCCTGTGTGTCGGTGGTGTACCGTAGGTCTACACGTCATAGAAAATAGTACTTTTACATAAAAGTACTTTTTTATAGTACTTTTACATAAAATGAAGAAATACATTAAAATATGAGGCGAGGTAAAATAGAAAAGGCCTAGCCTAAGTAAGAAATCGCCAATTTCTTCCCATCTTAATATTTAACTTTGACATAAATAAAATTATCGCGAAATCGTAGTATGTTTGTGTTACCGTGTAAACAGCGCCAACTGGTAGCGTTCCTTTCGTCAGCGTCGTTTCGGCAGCGAGTCAAGACTCGGAATGTTTTCCGTCTAGCGTTGCGTAGCGTCTTGATATCGTAAGTGACGAACTTTTACTCCCTTTCATTTAACTCGTAGCGTCTGCATGCTTGTCTGTCGAAAAAACATTGGATCGTTTTTTAACCCTTTTCTCGTGATCCAATCGAGCTGAAACTTTGCAAGCAGACTCGTGGCGACGATAAAAATGATCTAACAAATTTTCGTTTTAAAAAAATTAATAATTGTAGTATAATTTTGGATTTTTCGAAATTTTTTATTACTCCCTTTCGTAGTGTTGCCCGACTCGAGCTCAACGCGTGGGGTAAGCGCAAAAAGCGGAAAGGGAGTATCATAACAACTTAGTTTTTATGTGTTAGTTATTTATCGGCGGTTTATTTTCATATTGCAATATTAAAGAAAACTTGTTGAATGTAGGTACGTTTTTTTCGTTACATGTCGTCAAAGATATTTGAAGCACCCACATCTATCACCAATAGCCGCCAGGGTGGACGAATCCATCTCATGAGATTTTTTTCTCAGTATTTGGGCGGCAGGACAAATAGAACATCGTCGCTATGTAAAAAATGTGTATCTCATATATATATCTGTGGACCACCGTGTCCAACCGTGGTTCTCAAACTCTGCAACCACTCGCCTACCCCGGTCCAAAATAATGGACTTCGAAGATCCCTTAAAGCCGTCATAGATCTTTCGCGAACCTTCTAGAACATTCTCCCTCCAGAACTTTCAAGAAATTTGAATGTACAGGAACCTTCTAGACACACCGACTCATTCCGCCACTCAGTTTAGAACCTTGTAGAACTTTCGGGAATTTTCTAGAATCTTCTCCTTCCAGAACTTTCTTGAGCACGTTTTTCCGGAACCTTCTAGATTCACCGACACGGTCGGCGCGCCTATTTTGAGACAATCTGAAGCATTTGCGGCCTTCCCATAACAAAATAATGTCCTAGAAAGCACATTTTCGTCACCCACTCCCATCCACACACAGCCACCCCCACCAAACTCGCATATTTTCGATGTGACACCAAGGGCTATCCACTACCATAACCACCGGTGGGTGGTTGTGGAGGAAATTTGGCGGGCAGGGAAACACAGGTTTCTTTGTATATAGAGAGGGTTATTTGTAAAACATTAATAACCTCACAGGACTATATTCCTGCCTTGATAATGAGTCGAAAATGTTCAAGCTACTATGACCTAATATCAATAGTTAAGGAGATATGCGACATCAAAGTTTGCATTTTTTTTCAATATTCCTGACTTATTTTTTGTAAAACGTTGGACTATCATTGCAGTAACTTATATTGAATATGAAAAATTCATTCCCTTTAATACAAGTCAAATAAAAACATCATTTTATTTAACTTGTATTGGTTTTTATCATTTTATTTAACTTGTATTGAAACCACTGAATTTTTCGTAATCGATACGAGTTACTGTAATGATAGTTCAACGTTTTACAAAAAATATGTCAGAAATATTGAAAAAATAATGCAAACTTTGATGTCGTATATCTCCTTAACTATTGATAATAGGTCATAATAGCTTGAAAATTTTCGACTCATAATCAAGGCAGGAATATAGTCGTGCGAGGTTATTAATGTTTTACAAATAACCCTGTATAATAAAGCCAATGTGCCGTTTAGTACATTCAGAGATGAACGAATCAATTTGTTAATTTTTCTATATTAATATATAATTTAATATTCTAATTATATATATATAATAAAGGCCGCGCGCTGCAAACATTGAGGACCCTGCGTAGCCGGCCATGGTCACCACTTTACGAGCGGGGCTGAAAGGACCTCCAGTCCTTTGTGGCGGCTGTTTTTTTTCAATATGCGTTGTTTATTGGACCCTTAATATTTTATTGGAAGGTGAAATGTGTAACTGATTTGTATTTGAGACCTTTTAAGACCTGTCATTTGTTTGGCTACGGATACACATTTTTTTCAAGCGAAACTATCTATTTACTTCATAATCGTCATAATCGTAGAATAACAACGCACGTGATTTTTCCCATGTTTTCAGGAGAGCAGTTTGAAGTTTTATTTATATAAAGACACTCTATGTCATAGCTCGATAACTACAAAAGATTTTCCTTTGAAACTTGGATCAATTATTTAAAGTTTATACCTTTCAAACCTCAAATATAGTCAGCGTAGTACAACGACGTCTTTACGCATGCTGCTTTGTTCTACGATCGCAAATCAGAACCGTCGTTATACCGACTTCGTATAAAAATGGTTAAATTAATGAGAAAAAATACACTTTTTATATATCATTAGATGGCTTTTTTTTCACTTTTTAACGATCCAAAAAAGTCAATATAGAATTTTTGCACATCCGCCACTGTTCTACGATCATGACGAAATTATGATTCCCTGTTAAGTTTAATGAAGTTAATAACATTAAGTGAAGGAATAACCATTTAAGATTTAATATGCCTTTTTAAAATTCTGCGTCATTATTTTAACAGTCCTGACCTATTACAATTAATGAACATTCATGTACCTGCTAGGAATACCAGAATAGTACAACCGTACTACTGTAAAAATACTGCGACCATAGCACAAAGGAACTCGTCAATATCTAGAATACAACATCTAGGCAATAAATACGCCGAAATATAAATTTTTATTTTATTTATTATTTATTTAAAAAAAAATAGAGATGTGTACACGGAATACGTATCACATCAATATTCTAACCATTTTCAAACTAAGCTAAACGCTTGTGCTATGAAAATAGGACTAACTTGATTGTCTGGAGTGAGATTTGGAATGCTACCTTGCACAGTTATAAGAAGGTCCTAACTAGCATTTTTGTTAATAGCAGGGTTAATGCAGAAATACAACACGTACGCGCATAAATATATATTTTTTTGTTAACTCGCCTTTTAATGTAATTATAATTTCTAAACATATTTTTACTCTATATTGTCGTCATTGAATTAATATTTATTGTTTATAGTCATAGCCAGCGTGACATAAAAGCATCCTCTAAATGTATTTTATAAAAATTAAGTAATTCCGATAATAATTAGCATAAGTAAAAAAGAGAATTATCGTTTTTTTCTCAATAAAAAAAAAATTATCTACGTTTCCCCAATCCTAAAAATCACGACAAAAAAAAAACATTGTGTACCATATTCATTTAACAATTAACAAGGAAGTAGACATTAGTAAAGTGGAATTAACTATGCATAGACATCACATTATCCCAGACCATAACTATCTTCAAAAGTAGACTAAAACAATTTTACCTTTTCCAAAAACCAGTTTAAACCTTCCTTGTCTCCAATTATCTCCTTCTCGCTTCTTTATCATGGAGCTATTTTGTCACTATAACATTATAAACTGGAAGTATGTCTCAATCGTAATACTAAACTGTGTGGTTTATTGGAAGTAATTGCTAACTGGTAATGAACTTGTCTTTGTAATAATATTACACAAAAAGTGATTTTATAATAAAAATAAATAAATGTAGGATTTGTCATGTTAGTAAAAAAAGAAAGATGGATATAGAAAAGTGGCAGACACTTTATTTATTTATTTATTTAGAGTATTCGCAAGTTCACAGTACAATAAATCAAAGAATATCTTGAAATATCTTACTGGAGCTCAATTATGAACGACTTAATATATCAATGTAATTTCAGATCTTAACGCTAATCTAATCAATTATATAAGAAATAAAACAAGAGAAAAGTGAAATAAACAAACTATGAAAACAGTAATAAAAGCAATATATCAAGAGAAAAGTGAAATAAACAAAGTAAGTATGAAAACAATTTTTAAATTAGTTTTTAAAATAACACTAGTTTTTAAAACAACAGTTTTTAGAGCAACACTCTCCCAAACTTCGCATTCTTTAATACTTGAACTCGCTTGAAGAAGCATTCACTTGAAGAAGCTTTGGGTAGTATTATAATAATGATGGTAGTGAGATTGATAAGGATGATAATGAAGAGGATGCTGGAGATGATTGCAACGTATAGTTATAGATAGATACTAATGTAAAATTTTGGATATTACTGCGGTTCGTTAAACTTTCCATTGAAGCCCTAAAAGTTCACCGATTGTTTGTAGATTAAAAAGCAGTTAACTAGAAGGTCGTTAACACGCCGGAGCAATCTCTTGCCGCAGCAGCCCGAACAAGTGGAACATTGTCATCTGTGTAAAGTTCCCTCGGCCCACAAAGGGCGGCATTGTGCCCCCAAACTGTTCCCTCGACTGTTGGCCTGTTCCCTGTTGGCTGCGCCACTACCAAACGGTTTACATAACACGTTTCGTGCTATTAACGGCTATACAAGTGGCTGTTGAGTGCTTGATCTACGTTGCGACAGAGCTAAGTGAAGATGCAAAGTATGGAAACGAATTGATTGAACGCTGTGGCCACGATCTCTCTAAATGTTTAGAAGAACACTTCTTGAACAGTCGATAGTGTTTTGACGTCATTCGATTCTTTGTTGCTTCTCTTCAAGTTTAACGGAGTGGATGAATAATTTTCATTCTTCCATTATGCCTACCTTGAACTCGCAGCATTGCGCCTTAAGATGTGGTAGAAGTTTTCTGATTTCGTGACCCTACACATCATGTACATGGTCAAAATTAGCGAATGGTTAGAGAAGCGTTGCCCGATGGGAATTAATAGGCCAATAAGCCATCTTATTTATTTATTTATTTTTATCTGTAAGAGACACTAACAGGATAATAGGTACATGATACTCTGATAATAAACATTATAGTGAAGACTATGCCCATTATCCCAAGTACAAGTGTCTTCGACACGCTCTAGTAACATGTATATTTGCACATTTATGTGTGTTGTATATTTAGTGATTGCATGTAGTGCGATTAAATAATTGATTTAATGGATCTATAGGTTCAGGTCATCGTTTAGAAAATGGATATTGTGTATGAGTGAGTTTTTGAACGAAGATAAGGTATCTGCAAGAATATCAGCATCAATGTTAGGGTCAGCACAATACAAATTATATGTGCGACACAACCTTGTGATGGGCGAAAAGTAACCGACATTATCAATGTGCTGGCTTATTCTAAAGACCTCCGGGTTTCTTATACGGGGTTTAACATGCAAATTTATATCACATAGAGAGAGAGAATCAATAGCTCCGCTGAGAATCTTGTGTAGCACAACGAGATCTCAGCTCAACTGTGAAGGTTGTGCGTTGACCAGCTTTGTATGAAAAAATACGTAGAAACTTTTTCTGCACTCTCTCGATTCTCGCAACCTGCATGATTGATTAAATCATCAAACAGTAGATAAGAAAAGTGGGAAACACTTGACGAGGCCTTCATCCAGATGATAATACAAATAAAAGGCACGATACACCTATTTTTTCACGACTTATTGAGAGTTGTAAACATCTGTATCAAAGTTGAGTTGATAGCAAGATAAATTCCTCCTTCACACCGAGAGATTGATGTAGTACTTAGGGGTAGTCTTAAGAGCCCGAGAGATTGATCTACCGACCCTAACAGATCGGTCACACCCCCGTGGCCATGGATGAAAATTTTCTCACGAAACACACGGAGAACATTGGACAGCTACTGACACAGAATTATTAATTTATATTGTCTTATACATGGAACAAGTAGATGAGTTTGTGTACTTGGGAAGTATGTTCGATAGAAGAGGGAATGTTGAGAAAGATATAGAGAGGAGAGTGACTGCCGGGAATAGGGTGAACGGTGCTTTGAATGCAATAATTTCTAATAGAAATATGTCTACCGAGGCAAAACTGGCGGTACATAATGGAGTTCTGGTACCGACACTAATGTATGGAAGTGAAGCCTGGAGCTGGCAGAAGAGGAACGAAAGTAGATTGAATGCAGTGGAAATGAGATCCCTTAGACGTATGTGTGGCAAATCCATGTATGATAGAGTAAAGAATGAAGATATTAGGAATGAATGTAAAGCTGATCGTAGCATAATACATAGAATAAAAATAGGGTCACTCAGGTGGTTTGGTCATGTTGAGAGAATGAATGAGGAAAGAATGGTAAGAAGGATATATAATGCAAGTGTTGACGGCGCCAGAAAGAGAGGGCGACCACGGAAGACGTGGCATGACCAGATCAACCAGATACTGGAAGATGGTCCTGTTAGAAGCCTGAACAACCGTCGAGCTTGCATGCGAAGATGTATGAATGTAGACGAAGCGAAAGTTGTATGTCAGGACAGAAGAGTATGGCGGTCTATCCTCTCTGCCTACCCCCACGGGGAAACGGCGTGATGGTAAGTAAGTAAGTCTTGTAATGTACATCTAAAGATTAATTGGATGGAAAGATATATAGAAAAAACCTCTCTATTGAGAAAATATTTGGAAACCAAGATAAATAAAAATCATTGAACAATGTTCTGAAAATCGCAAATTCAAAATACATGTTATTTTTTAATTAAAATATAATAGTTACATCTACTGTATGTGACGTTTATCTCAACAGGTAATCTCTGAGGTCTCGAGCAAAATTTTCAATTTCATGTGGACACGCACTATTTTTCAGTACAGCACAATCCACAGGTTTACAACTTGCCCTTTCAATATTTTTATTATAATTTATTATATTACTTTGGCCACTTAGTCAAGGTACATAATATACTCTAAATTCGGCAACTGAGTCAGTTATGCTATTTGACACTCTGGTAACAATTTTTCAACCCTTATTTTTTTACTCTGTATACTTAGACAAGAAAATTATCTGTCTCCAGGTGGGGTCGCATTTTTATGTCGTTTCCTCCGGGAGATTTTGGTAATCAGCAGAGTCTAAATCAGCCTTAAACCATGCGCCATCTTTTGCACAGTATTCCTTTCTTAACCTTTCGATCGACTAGAAGCGTTTTCTTATACTTTGTGCCAAACTTATATGCTTGCTACACATGACGCGACACATTCCACGAATACCGTAAGACCACAGTATACCCAGAACAGTAGTTTATCTCCGGCCTGTCGGCGAGTTATTAGCCTACTCTTGCATTGACGCTAGGGTTTTCACTTTATTTTTACTCCGTTTCTTTTAACTCCTAGTGTGAGATTCCGACGCATAAGGTAGACACGAAACCCGAAAATTTCTGTAATTAGTATACCTAGTTTCTGCTCTTAAATTGCAAGAACGCTGATTAACATCAACGTAAACTTTTAAAAACTAACAGTCTTTGTGATAATCAACACACCTTTTTAGTAAAGCACCACAAACATAATAAAAGGCATTTTTTCAGGAAGCGCATTTTTTTTCTAAAGCGGTGGCTGCGAGCGCGAATGGCACCGAAGGCACGGCCCTTACTGCCGCCGCCTTGTGCCCCCATATTCTATGTCAATGTGTGCGTCACAGTGTGTGCGTACACGGCGTCGAGCACGCACGCACACATTCTAATGGGTAAGCGGCCAGTTTGTATGAAGACGTATTACTGTTATTAGTATACTGTGGTAAGGCTCCGTAAGTAGGATGTGAATTCACACTACCAGCAAGGCTATCCTTGATAGACGTCTAACGTCGGATAGGTATCCCGGAGACAGGCAGAATAGCCCTGAAAGCTCTAGACGAAAGTTTAAAAATTAGGTTATAAGGACACCACTTATCCTATATAATATTTAATCGATGACGCCTGATCTATGACATTTTGTTTTTAATAGAGATCACTCAAATTTCATTGATCCGCTGTCACTTCAAATTCCACCCAAGCGGGCTATCGTATGTCCGTAAATATCCCATAAATTATACTAATAATGTTCGTTCATGTTTCACATCAAATTTTTTACGCTCGATGTGAACATCAAATTTGACAATTTATATAGCGTATTAGTGCCTTGTTAACCATAGATTAACATCACCCGGGGACATAAATACCCGGGTAATCACATCAGATCCAACGGAGTGGACGCACGGTATTAATATGACACCGAAACGTTAACAGATTTTAATCTTATTTATAGAATCGCTTTTAAAATAACGGAAGATGACTATTTATAGGCGGTGTATTAGGAATGGTGTGATGAGCCAGGTGATCTAATAGGATTAATGAAAACGGAGCATGTGAAGGCGTTTCTTCCTTTAAATCCTGTTTCACATGTTAAGAAGTTGTGTGGGAGAGTCGATAATGCGGGTTGAATTTTTTGTGAACATTTTAAATGGTCAGTGCTCTGTTTTGAGCGGTATGCGCGATCTTAGAGTATATACAATCTATAGAGGGATAATTACACATTTTACCAAACCTGTACCAAACCTGTAAAATAGAGCTTACTCAGTTTAAACAATATAGTAACACAAAAGAGAAAAAGGGACAAAAAAGATCATCCGGTCGGGTACGTCTTTAATTGATTTGTAATCTTCTGCCCTCATTGCTAAAAATTAGTGCAGAAATCTAAAAAAGCAAAATGTTTCTATGAATGTTCAAGCAACACGAACTGTAGAATCGTTTACTTAGATAGCCGACGTTTGAAAATAGATCCGTCTCATTTTGTCTCCTTTAAAAATTCAGAATTTTTACGAGTAAAAAAGAGAAGGCACTACACTGTATGCCTCTAACTAAGCTGAATATGGTATTTTTATGGGATAAATGCACAAAGTTTATGGTGTCGGTAGGGTTGCGCTAAATATATTTTTGAAAATTAAATTTTTGAATAAAAATTATTTATTATTTAAAGTATTCGGATTAGGATATAATTTTTTTGTAGGTGAATGGAAAAGGCCTGTATTCTCGGGGAATTATTTAAAGTTTTCTGCGTACCTGAGTAATGTTAGCGTATATTGTATATACTCTAAGTGCGCGATCATTTCTCGTCATTTCAAACAAATTGCCCTGTGTAGGTTGTCCCAGCTGAGTCTGGAGCGAGCTGCAACTTACCTTCCCTTCTAAGTTGCGAAGATTTTGGTTGCCATATTAGCAGTATTCCTAAGATAACTCATTTTTAGCTGGTAAGGATCCATTTTTGCTGTCCACGTGCTAAAGTAGGTCTAAATACAGATTTAAACATACATAGTTACGTTGGTTTTGCCACTTTACACTGCTTTCTAAACAATCCGGGGAAGAAAAAACTATTTGTAGGGAGAATATTACAACGGGATGGTGGCAAATGAAACCCTTAAAGTTGATTAAAGTTTTATTAATTATTATACATAAAGTCTTGTGCCGTCTTCTATCAAAGGTTAGCTACCAAATTGTTGATTAAGCCCGCACAAGATGTATGTACAAAATTATATGAATTTTGTATAATAAACGTCTCATTTGAAATGCAGCTCTGGTATATTTTATCTTCTCCTGCATAATGGGTTGAGAAAGATCACATTTATCATTGCGGGGAATATGTCCAAACGCGTGGGCAGCTAAAAGGTCGCCCGCTAGAACTTCCTGATACAACGATTTCATTGTTTCAGAATATATATCTGTACGACGAAATGGTTTAAAAATATATAAGTCTCCAAATGTAACGAAACTCATAAAATAAGAGAAAAAGTATATTGAAACTCAAAATTAAGGTAATATAATTTTTAAAAGACCTATCCAGTCTTAGCATCAGCAATTGGTGACGAGCAGCCCAGGATGGAGACTGTGTAGGTTTTCTTATTAAGAGACCAAGACGCGTAAAGGTTGTAGAGCAAGGGATCATTATGATGATGGTGACCACTTTTGGATGTTACTATTTTCTGTACAACTGAGCATCGAACTCCATGCCCACGAATGTCTAAAGCGTGTCACGAATTCAAGCGAAGCAAGGCTACAATTGACATTTTTTTATTAAATTAATGTATATTATAGATATCTCACAGAGACGAAACTGTATTTCTTATGGGAAAGTAGGTATAGAAGTCATTTGAGTGTACATAGGACTTATGACCTATCTTATGGTTGGCTTAAGTGATCACTTTACACAATGTAACATTCGCCATTTCCACCCATGATAGAATATACCATGCTTATTCATTTTTTGGAAGTTGTATATATGTTCAAATTGCGTGGAAAGCTTTCACATATGACTTGTAACCGCCTTTGGCTAAAATGGCTTTGTACAGGCCGCATGGAAAGGCGGTTACAACTCATATGTGAAAGCTTTCCACGCAATTTGAACATATATACAACTTCCAAAAAATGAATAAGCTTGGTACATTCTATCATGGGTGGAAATGGCGAATGTTACATTGTGTAAAGTGATCACTTAAGCCAACCATAAGATAGGTCATAAGTCCTATGTACACCCAAATGACTTCTATACGTACTTTCCCATAAGAAATACAGTTTCGTCTCTGTGAGATATCTATAATATACATTAATTGATTAATAATGTCTCTGTGACATAAATCCAGCACTGTTCTGAAAGATTTGAACAAACTCAAAATATTCTGAATTTTTTTATTACTAGCGCGACTACTAGCCGGAGAGACTCAGGAATCAACTGCGAGGATACCCAGAACTGAGACGTGTGGAGAAGCGTTACGAGCCATGCCTCATGCGTCTCATTGAGATCACAATGCGTCAATACTGATATACAAAGAAAAAACGAGCAAGCCTTACAGTAGTCGCATATGATGTGTATCATTTGACATCTCACAATTAAACATATCAATTGAGCAACAACAGAAATTAACATCAAAATTTTAAAAAGCTAATACCTATATATTTAATAATTAGTAAATACAAGTAAAGATAATTTATCTGCATTTATTTATTAATGAATTTTGCCACACTAGGTAGGTACCGTATATATCTACATACGCATTTTGTTTAGAAATGTGTTTGGTCAATTATTTGTTTTTATTTTTTTTCATAGATGGCGGTAGTGTACCACCATACATATTGTATGAAAAATTTAAAAATAATCACATAAATTACATGAAATTTGAGCACGTAAATCATTAAGATAAGTTATTGTTTACATTAATGTAAAAAAAGTATTTATTGGATAGTTTCAAAGATATAAACCAAAATATATCAAAGTTACAACATCCACACGCTTGACACCAGCCGCGTAACATATATACAAAATCAGAAGGGCTGGCTGTTGGAAGTGTGCGTCTTCGCTGTGATGGCACTTGCTGGACATTGTTTTGTTTATAAACGATGATTTTTTTCCATTCCGCGCACATTGGTCAAATGAAATTGCGCGCGCTTCCCCGTTGTCTTATTTCCTGTTACGCATTTCCGTCCGTTTTTACAAAATCACTGCCACAGATTGCAGGAAAGCGAGAGGAAAAAAGTTACACATCAAAAAGAAGAACTAGCATGTTGCATGAGCAGTTATGGTCTTACCTATATAACATACATTGATAAAATCAAACAGTTACAATTAAGATTCCTAAAACTTATTGTAGATATTAGAACTAAATGTACGTACAAGGATGATTATAATAAATTATTCAAAGTATGCAAAATATTACCAATTGACCAAAAAGTAAAATATAATATAATACTAGAAGAAATGATAAATAATATTAATATACACACTGACACGCACCATAACTATGCAACCAGATCGACAGGACGAACAATGAGAATACCAATCACTAACAACGTGTATGGCGAAAGAAAAAAAGATTATATTGTGCCAAGAATCTTTAATAAATTAGATAAAAAATTCTTTGAGATGATGCAAGACAAAAAAAATCACTTGGCGTCAGAAAAGTATACGCTAAAAGAATATATATTAAAGCTATGTACCTAATCTTACATTAATTTATAATTACATATCATGTATCACTTGTAAAAAAACATGCAACACTCGATAACGACCTACACTCTAATCTTCATTATAAAATAAAAATTATTGTCAAATATTGAAGGCAACCATGCCGTAAAACTGCTGTGCAGTTTGGCATAGGTATAATGTAATAAGTATCAAAAAATAAATAAATATATTTAAAAAAAAACTGTTCTATATGTATTAGCGAAGGGAAAACTACAATTCAAAATGAAGACCACAACACACACACGTTCATCAGTTTGAAGACTACAAAGTGTACACTACAATTGTAGTAAAAACTACTTGAAGTGAAGTAATTGTAGTACTACGAAATGAAGTGAAGTAATTGAAGTGAAGTAATGAAGTAAATGTAATATTAATGAAGTGAAGTAATGAAATGAAGTAATTGTAGTACTAGTGAAGTAAATTTTTAAATGAAGTGTTTTTTATAAATAAAAATTTTGCGAGCTAAAAAAAAATGTCAACGAGAAAAATATTTAAGATAAATGACGATATTTTCTCCAAAGTAACATTTGGCGACCTAAAAAAAAAAGGTCGCCAGCCAGATTTCTTCATTCTTTTTTTTTTTATTTATTTTTTTAAATAAATAGAGATGCGAACACGGAATACGTGTCACATCAATATTCTTACTATTTTCAAACTAAGCTAAACGCTTGTGCTATGAAAATAGGACTAACTTCCTAGTCTGGGCTGAGATTCGAACCCGCGACCATTGGATCACGAGGCGAGTGTCCTAACCACAAGACCAACAAGCTACTCGCATTCGATTCCAAAAAATTTTCAAACCATGGGGGGGGGGGGGGAGGCTTGTTACAGTTTCCAGAGATTTCTTCATTTATCTACATCGACTTCCCAAAAATTTCACGTAAAAAATCCACTATACTCATACTTTCAATAACTTTTGTAGTTTGTAGTGTGCACTACACATCAAATCGTGCGAAGTGTGCACTTCAATGTAATGTAGTACTACATTGTTGTAGTGAGTACAGAGCGGACCCATCACTAATATATATATATATATATTTCAGATTCGCCAACACATTACATCTTTCTTTCATTGGATTTATCCAAAAGTCACATAAAACAAAATCGTTAGTTGCTAATTACAAAGGTTCGAAAGCAGAGACCTCCACTTTTATCTGACTCTTGAGATCCCCGGTTTATAGAGTCCCCAAAACTGATCCTTGGGTAACCGCTACTTTTATCGATTTTACGAGCCGGAGCAAGAAGTGACTCAAGGGCGGTTTTTTCGAAATGACGACCCGGCCGCGAGCGTTGACCCACGGAAATTAAACAACGATTTTCTTCGGTCCCGGCACCAAACCTACGTTAACGCGTTCCTTGTCTAACCTTTTGTCACCTCAGATAAGGCTTCAGAAATCCTGTCACGGCTGGTCTGTCAATGAGAGTTTGTAATTTGGTATATAAATGTAGATTATTTCCACCAAGGTTCACGGATTTTTAACTACTAGTGTTACTGAGCTTATGGCGAGGTTTAGTATATTGTGCTCATATATTAGCATTTCATATTTCCTTACTGATAAGGTTGACAATAATTGATGCTTGCAAGAAGCCGTCATAAATCATTTATTCGAAGCGTGTTTCAATAAAGTGCTAAAAGAGTGTATTTCTTCATTATATTAAAATAAATAAGATGCCAGTGTCGATATATTCAAATTAATTCTCTCCATTATATTATTAATATTTAAAGCATTAACTTTGTGAAAACCACTACCAGATTTACGGTCTACCAGTTTCGAGACGTACCCGTCTCTTCATCAGGACCAACACTACACTAATATATTCACAACAGTATACACCCCAACCATAGTATTGTTAAACTTTCACCAATATTGATCACATGCGTGCTAATCTTGTCAGAGACAAGCATGCACTAGCCAACAGAACATTCAGGAATCTTACAAAAGAGAATGAGAGGGGGCGGGTTAGACTAACATTCTATTATCTCTCCATTATAATAAATAACACATTCTCATTGTGAAGTTTAATAAATTTGGTTTCAAAAATTCTCTCGGGTTCTTTGATAATACTATTATTTCAATTTTTTATTCTTTTTAAAAAATATAAAACGAATTTGTCATCTATGGCTTACTTTTCACAGTTAAATGAATATTTATAAGATGTTGCTAGCTTAAAATAACTTGCTTTGACCTAAAAGTACCAGAAAGGATTAGTTGTTTTCATTTTAAGATGTTAACATCCCATCTGTGCCGAACAGGCAGCTTGTTGATTCAAAATTGATATTATGAATTCGGTGAAATCTTCTCCGCTTGTTGACTAAAAATTAAAAATTCATATTTTGAATTCGGTGAATTCTAGTTTTAAGGGCGTTTGAAATAATGTTTTTGTTGAATTTTATTTTAATGCGATTTTGTTACTGGGTTTGTGGGACGGGACACAGTGGATGCAATTTTGGTCTGTATTGTTTGATTTTGATATGTTTTTATGTTGCGTATTTTTTGTAAAAATAAATACCACGGTCGGCCAATGGGAGAGGGGGTAAGGTAGCCTTGTAAACGCCACCCTTATTCGCAATAATAAGGGGGGTGCAGGCGCCGGCGCTAGTCGGGCTCCTGTCTCCGTAACATCAACATCACCTGTGATTTTTCTCCTCTCTCCTATATCGCTGCTGCTTCGCTTTCGACGAACCACACCCGTAATTTACACCATCGAAACGCGCACATTATGAAAGAATTATGTTGGATGCCCTCCGGATATGAATATGGATGCAGAATCTGCGAATCAAGTAGATCACGCGAATATTTCTATTTTACCAAAGAGTAAAAGGTTACTGATAGACTTTCGACAAAATGCAACGAGAAGTCGGAAGAAACTATGGGACAAACTATGGTCAGAAGAAATCAAAGGTAAAGAAAAGCGAGTGAGAAGAGGTCTCCATCAAGATGGATAGGCCATCATCAAAGAAAATGGCTATTCTTTAAACACTGCCATCAACATCGTCAAGATCAGGAATAATGGGACCAAGACACACAGCACTGAGCACATTTTGGATAGTTTAAAAAAAAGATGGGTTATCTTCGATGCATCCTTCTATTCTTCGAACCCATCGCCCAACACTCTTTAAACAATCAAATCAGAAAGCACTGCTAACAATAAACCTGTTATACTAGCTAATTTGAGAGCCACATACATTTTAGATCATTTAGGCTATTTATGAAATTCCTATAATTATTTGATTTTTATAAATTGAAAGACAAACAGTTTTTATAAACGTAACCAGGACCAGCAGCCCCTAATGAGGCTACAATTACCTGCGAGATAAAAAATCCAAAGTAAATCTTGCGACATCTTACGACGGGACTTGACAAATAAAAGTTAAATAAATGTTTAAATAATCATTCCTCGGAAATGTTACCAAGATAACCTTAGAGTTTTATAAAATATTTATTTTACACTTGCTTTACATTGTTAGATTAATAAGAATGTTCCGGTACCCGGATATTTAAATCTTCTTTAAGTATAATTTTGTAAACTAAGATACAAACTAACATACAAATAAAGGAAACTGGCTTAGATGGTTGTGCAATTGAAAAATAATTAGGTACTAGCAGCAGGAAGCACGGAGGTGCTAATTAGTAAAGAGGTAATAATTAGGTACTCACACACACACATAGAGAGATAGAGATGGCAAGAGTGCGTTTCTCAGAATGAGATCGTTATTTTCTAACCTTGACCTAAGCCTGCAACTAAGAATGTGTGTGGTTCGATGTTATAGTGCTGCCATTCTGTTATATGGGGTGGGGGATTTGTTAGGGGGTTGATGAATGTTAAAGTCCTCCGGCGTACGGAAAAAGATCGAGAAGTGCTGAGGACTATTGAGATAAGAAAGCTTGAGTATCTTGGAAATATTATGAGAGTACCAAAATACAATCTAAACCAATTCATCATCCAAGTGAAAAGAAGTACTAAAAGAAGTGTAAAAAGACGCTGCATCTCATGGTTGCGTTACTTGATGGACTGGTATAAGTGTAACTCGACTAAGTTGTTCCGTGCGGCGGTAAATAGTCATAATTGCCAGAATGATCGCCGATCTTCGACATGAGAAGAAGAAGACACACATAGACATGTATACAGATACCTACTTAAAAAGAAAATAGGAATGCGAACACGGAATTTGTGTTCTCACTATTATCAATATTCTCACTATTATCAAACTAAGCTAAAAGCCTGTTCTACGAAAATAAGACTAACTTCCTGGTGTCCTGGAATGCGGCTCGAACCACCGACCACTACATCACTAGGTGAGCGTCATGACCACTACACCAACCAGCTACTTTACACATGAATTGTACTTACTCCCGTAGTTTATTAAATTACTTAATATTAGTATAATAGTTTCTTGTAATTGGCCTCGGGCTGTGTCTAATTTAAAATATTTATGTAAACAAATTTTTAATGGCTGTAAGAAAACCTTAAGAAAAAAATGAACGAGCCTTACTGTAGTCGCATATTGTAGTAACATTTGACATCACTTGCATTTTGTATCAATGATCTGCACTTTTTTCAGACACTATCACATATTAATAAGCAAATACAAGAAAATGTATGTGCATTTGTTTAATATTAAATTTTGCCGCACTGTGAGCTGTCATTAAAGAATTTTGGCGATGTCAATAAAACAGTGTATTTTGTTGTCATGACAGCTGTGATAAAGTTATCAAATAAATATTTGATATATTTAAGAATAAGCTTTTAATGTCATTTCTTTATTAACAGAGCAACAAAAGATTGTTTATTTTCTTTAATTTTGTTAACATCTGCAAAGTTTGAAAGAAACAAAGTTATAATATACATTTATTAATACAGTACCAACCTTTCGGAAAATGGGTTGGCAATGTTTGTCATCATCTGACAGCCAGTTCTATCACCGCGCGCGCTCATTGGTCAAATGAAGTAGCGCGCGCATCCCCGGCTTCTTGTTTCTTTCCTGCAATCACTCCCACAGATTGCAGGGTAGTCAAAAAATAAAATAAATAAATAACTTCTCCAATGCTGTCCAGCCTAGATGTAACCTAGATGTTTAGATTCTGTCTCCCAAACATGTTACGCCAAATACTGTTCTCCAGTTGTACACTTGTACAGTTACCGAGTACAGAATACAAAATATGTATATTGCCATTACCATGATTGATACTCGGCTATCACATGGCAGCCATCAATTTTCCGTGCCGCGTTAAATGGAGGCGTATCTATTAATTTGTGAACCGTCAAATTAGCGCCCTTGTTAATCCGGGCCTGCCTGACAAAGGGCCTCTTTTGATTAATAACGCCCCGCGGCCCGACCTTGACTCAATTGAAAGGGGCGGCCATTAAACAAGAGTCTGTAATTAAATGGTTTGTTTGTTTTTCGAACGACAAAAATCCGGACCGAGCTGATCACCCCCAATCTGGGATGAATCGCATTTGATATCTGGACCAACGTTCTCTCGGATTTTTGGGTCACTACGCGCACAAAAAGGGTCACTGCTGTAATTTGGGCACAAGGAGAGCAAAAAACAATGCCTTATTAATAAAGCTGTGAATTAAAGTGTAAAAACACGGGATCCCATGCTGTTCGTGAGCGGCATTTATCAAAGACGTAAACCTTTCAAAATTGTAATAATCGCCTCTAGGGGTGTGAGTTCCTGTGTTATAATCCGCCGCTAGGTGGCACGTGACTAGCGAGAATTTTAAGTTAAGTAAACATTGCATTGGATATTTGTTTTGCATTAATTACCTAACCGTACTGTTTTAAACATCAAAGTGACGTAGGGATGATGACCACATTAGCATAAAAAATATGCCAAATAAAGGCTATTTCTCATAAAATATGTGGATCCTTCTTCGCTGTGGTAGCCCACTTCGGTTCTTTTGGAAATATGCTGTCAATTGCTTTAGTTTGTGCGCTAGGGAGAGAAATAAAAAAATGCCTTACCTTTTTAGTTATTTATTTCTTCTTCTTCTTCTGATTCATCTAGGACTGCGTCCTGTCGTTGCTCGGAACCTGTTCCTGGGATACAGATGTCCAGCTATTTCGCCATCTTTTATGCGGTCTTCCTGGGAGTCTGGTACAAAACGGCAGCTTGTTCGCTGTTTTGTTCACTACTCTCTCAGAACAAGCTCTCTCCACATGATCTCTACAGTAACGTCTTCTAGATCTTCTCCATCGGAAAATATCCTCGACGTTATTTATTTCATTTTTTTAATAAACTGCTTCCTCAGGAGATAATTAAGCTAAATACATTTGTGTCCCGAAGAAGCTCTGCGGTAGACTGATCAAACCACTGCCTCAGGTTCTTCATCTACGGAGTTCTCCTTTCCTGCATGCTATAGAGGACCTGTCCATAGTACGGAGCTCCTGAAGAATGGAGACATTCCTTCGTCTCGTAGTCCATACTACATATTGCATATTATATTTCTTTATTTCCTTCTCAGGAACCATGTTTTGATTGCATACCACAGCTCTTTAATCAGTCGGAATTTTACATTTATTGCGAAGGAAAGAATCCTTAAAATTGTGGTGAACTTCGGTATAACCATGGCCATTAAATTTTTACTTAGAACCTCAACCATACACCATGGGAAACTTTTCCTTATTTCTTTCAACAAAATTGCTGTAAATAGTGATATATGTGGCTACAATACCAGAAATAGGAATAGAATAAGATAACAATATATGAAAAAAGTGTATACACAGAATCGTCTAATGAACAGAGGTGTAAAAATATATGATGAGATGCCGGAAAACATGAAGAATATAAATAAGATGACTAATTTTACAAACAAATGCTATTATTTTTGCAAAAATAGTGTAGAATTGTAGAGCATAATATGTTTTATGTATTATATTATAGATTATAGATATAGATAGATAGAGTACCATAGAATAGATTATATTTTTTATTTTATTTATTTATTTATCTTCATCTTGTTACATAACATAGGAGTTGGAGCCGCTCATTTCACTAGGAAGAACCTGTGCCGAGATGAGCAGCTGAACAATATAGTGAGAACAAAAAATAATAAAGATATACAACAAAATACTATATAACTATAAGATTAAATTATTAATTAATTGAGTATATAAATATAAAATGTGGATAATAAGAACAGTATATATTGTATAATACAAAAGCAATAAAGAAAGTAAAGTAAAGTTATATAAATAAAAAATCATATGCATGGATAATAACAAAATATATATATATATATATAATAGCACAGTTAAAAAGTATATTTAGGTGTATACCTATATATGAAAATAGATTACATTATAAATTAAGATGTATTATAGATAGAATAATACTATAGGACATATAAAATATACGATACTAGTTAATATACCTACAGGCGTATCACGTTAAGTAACTTAAGAAATAAAAAAAATATATATTAATGAAGTTCTCTCCGAAGGTAAAACCCAGTAATTATATTCATAATATTTGAACATATTCTCTTTAAAAAGTACGACATTTTTCCAAAAAAATACCGTCGCCAAAGAACCGAATCAAAAAGGCGGCGAATTTGAATCATAAAACGTAACCCAGCTCTTCCTATACGTTCGTGCATTAATCAACTCTTCGTGAGCTTTGCAGGGGAGCTTTGTCGAGCTGCAGAAGCGGTTTTTGGTCGCCACTTTTAGTGGTGTTTTATTGTGTTCTCGGGGTTTTATTGGACGGAACCACAGTATAGTACGGAACGCCGCACCAGAGAGGGGTGTGTGTGCCATATTTACATCCCTTCCCCGCTCGCGGTTGTAACTTTTATGTCAAAGACCATTCCCAAACGTAAACCTCCTACTGGTGTCTTCACGAAGCGTTGCTTTCTCTAAGTGGGCGATATGTTTGTTACGATTTTTTGCAATGATCTGCAGAAATGATCTCAATGATCTCGATGAAAGATGCTGATGGACACAACGAAGTTCCGAGAGCACTCTATCGGCAGCTGCGATAGTCCCGAAGTTCGATGATTCCCCGGGTTCATCCCCCGCACACATTTATTTTGAATTGAACGTCTTCAAATTTGTCCAAACAAGTTGAGCTATCCATTATTTGCGCACAATTTTTTTATTATTTAAAATTATTTAACTAACGCCTTTTAATTCAAATCTGTGTCAGAATAAGACACGAATTGAAAAAAATTAAAAAATCGCCCTGAGTATGCGTTACTAAAGAGTTAAGGTTGTTATTACGGTCGTTAGACATATTTAACTGTAATTTAAGTAATGTATATTATAGATATCTCACAGAGACGAAACTGTATTTATTATGGGAAAGTAGGTATATAGAAGTCATTTGGGTGTACATAGGACTTATGACCTATCTTTATGGTTGGCTTAAATGATCACTTTACACAATTGTAACATTCGCCATTTCCACCCATGATAGAATATACCATGCTTATTCATTTTTTGGAAGTTGTATATATGTTCAAATTGCGTGGAAAGCTTTCACATATGAGTTGTAAGCGCCTTTCCATGCGGCCTGTACAAAGCCATTTTCATTCCCCTAAATCCCCACAGATGTCGCTAATGAGAAAATCTACATTGATTTTTTACGAAATTTTGAGAGCAATATACTTTATTGTGTAATGAAATTCATCCGAATACTTGCATTACACTAGGATACGCCAGGAAATATTATTTCCAATTTTTGTTAAATTCCTTTTTACCAGTATTTGTACACTGTTCTGAAAGATTTGAACAAACTCAAAATATTCTGAATTGTAATTTAAAGTTGTTATTGCGGTCGTTAGACATATTTAACTGTAATTTTAGGTTGTTATTACGGTCGTTAGACATATTTAACTGTAATAGCACCTTTAATCAGTCCGACCTCCACCTCCGCGGGTAAAGGTCGTCCTCCTGATGACGTTGGATAAGTATCCAACGAGACGTCGAGATTCACTTCTCGGTAATACATACGGTGCGTATAAAATATCCGAAATTACAGTTAAGTATGCGTTACGTTATAATAATACTTCCTTACAATTAAACTGCTGCCTGATGGTTAAAATGGTTGATTAGCTGGATTTTGATCGATCCTTGGCTATCCTTGATAATCCCGGTCGAGTTCTTAAACGGATCGCTTCAACGAAGGAGATGATTTTCCTTGATCATACGATCCTCACTTCAGATTTGAAGAGTATTGTCTTCTCTTTGTCACACTTTCACATAAAATGATCCATAGTTTGATGTCATGCTCGGTTCTGAAGGAAGATACTTCCCTTTGGTCACACTAAATTACAAAGGAGTCTCAAACTCAAGGCAGAAAATAACAGAGATGTTTCTCCTTTTAATTATTTATTGAATCTGATACAGAAAATAATGCTCAAGGGATAGTAGCTCTCCTACAACCCAATGAATTATTCGAGCACCATCCGCTAGAGCCAACACATAGTTTGGTCAATTTTCTTTTGGTAGTATTTACTTTTAATTTATGTATCTAGATATCAAAGAACATATTATTCTCTTTGTGTGTAAGTTACCGCGAATCAGTTTTTTAACGAACCATTAAATATTATTTAAAAAAAAATATACTTTCACGAAATGGTAAGCAGAAGGAATTGTTCGCTGTCCGAATCCCTTATAATATGTTACTTTGGAAGAAAACTATGTGTAGTATATTCACTTCCCGAGTATATTATAGTTTCTTTAGAACAAGGAAGAAATTCAATACACCGATCTTGTACAGTAATTATAACTTTTATTCACAACTAATATCTCCCGTGCGACCGCCCGTCCCAGAATGGCGTCGCCGGTTTCCCTCGCTTCCTACCGCATACATTCATCTCTTTCACACCTTCACATTATCATTACGCACTGCTCACACACAATTTTATTATTGATATTATATTGTATTGTTATTTTTCAAATAAAGATTAACATGCGCGGGACAATGAAGGTTTTGTGCGACCGACTCGCCCAGTTTTCATCTCTGCGTGTTGTATTGATGAAGGCCGAGCGAGGAGGTCGCTTTAGCATAAAATAATGCCAACCGGGCGGCGAAAGTGCTGAGCCGATATGGACGCTTCTGCGCACAGAACGGCTCAGGGTATATGGTGGGTCCCCTTCATTGCTCACACACCACTCTACAACACAATGGAGGGCCCTAGAACAGTCTCCAAATATCTACAACCTTCGGAAGACGTCTGGAACAATCTAAAAGCGACGGAAATCTTCTCCTAAACACTAGAAATAAAGAAAAAAAAAAACAAAAATATAGTAATCTAGGAGGTTCTAAAGAACAGCGTATTGCATATGTAAGGTAGCACCGCGCCATGCAAGAGAGAGAGAGTTGTTTTGACATTACGATCGGTGTGAAGTACCAACACGGCGGTGTGCCCATTCTTAGAATTTCGGAGCGACAGATGTCGAGCGAATAATCAAGCGAGTTCTTATCTATGTAGCGAAATAAAAAAATGCGACTATTGCAAGGGAGAATTAGATGGAATGTTCTAGTGATTATTAATTAAAGTGTTCCCAGCAATAGTAACATGTTCATAGACGAGTGATAGCTTACGAAATAGTGTAATTTAAAGAATAATGTATTTGTTTAATTTGTGTTAAGTGACTTTGTCCATTTAATAATGAATTAATCACTAATTAATAAATCGCTAATTAATTTCCAGTGTTTTCATTTGCCACCCGCAGTCACGACCAGTGAAAATACCCAACAAAATAATTTACGCGAATATTGGCATGCATTACCGGTTTTCTTAAAATCGACATAACATTCCCTAACCACCACTACTTAATTTTTTAATGCCAACTCATCCCCTGAGGTACAAAGCAGCTCGTCTCTAAGCCAAAATATCGGATAGCGTTATTATATTAATCTTCTCCCGGTATTTTGCCTGCACATATTTGAAAAATAGACTCTCAAACAAAAACCAAGAATTTTCATTAAGTACAGCTCTTCTGACGGCCAGTGACGTCGATAGGAAAGTGACGCCTATTTTTTATCGTCCCCTAATAATCAATGGAGTAAATTTATCACAAAATGTAAACTAAAATGCAGTTGAATGTGGTCTTTAATGTTTTTTATTTCATTTTTTATTTCTTCTTCTTAAGGTGCCATCTTTTCTTTTACCGCTTTATTTTGGTCTCCTCATAATATGTCCGAGATACTCCAGCTTTCTTTTCTCGATAGTTGACAGCACTTTTCGGTTTTTTCCATACGCTAGAGGACTTCATTATTCGTCGCTCTATCTACCCACGAAACTTTCGATAAATATGCGTCTTTGGTAGAGGGGTTGTATAGTATTATGAATCAAATCAGTGTCACCAGTGTGGCGGATATGATTGAATGTTAATGAATCAGTATGACTGTGCACCTTTGCCAAAATGCACAATCTGTCTGATGCATGTCGAGTGAACGCTGAAGGCGTGTGAATGAATTGTGTGTCGAGTGTGAAGATATATGACAAGCTGGGCGGGGTACGATACAATACAAGAAGTACTCACAATTAACTCGTTGGTTTATTGAAGACACAAAACTTTACATGTTTGAGAATATATAATATACTGAGAGCGAGTTTGAGCGTGGTAACGCGGACGGCGGGCGGTGAGAGAATGGGTTTGGACTTGTCGGCGCCTCGGGCTTCTCGTTGGGCAGTATCCCTCGAGCGCGATTGGTCCGTTTGACACGCTCGAGGGGCTAGAGTCCAGGCAGGTCTGGCACGCCACACGTCTACAGATCTACATCTCAAAAGCCTCGACTTTGCGGATAAGTTCTCGGTTAAGGGTCCATGCCTCCATGCCATATAAGAGAATGACGAAGATATAACACCAAACCATACACATTCTTAGTTGTAAGCTTAGGTCATGGTTAGAAAATAACTGTCTCATTCTCTGATACACTTTTCTTGACATCTATATTTGAGCTTTTACTTCTTGAGATGGATCCCAGTTCTCATTCACCCATGCACCTGAGTATACTTATATTGCGTGACTCTTTCTATTGGTTAGTTTTTGATAGATATTTTTGGCGTTGGAAATGATATTTATGATGCGATTTGTTACAGGAGACTGTAATTTTAGAAGGCATCACTTGCGATTGTAACTCATAACTACATTTGTTGTGTAAATACCTAAAGAACTGAAAGATAAGTATATTTGAAGATGAGAAGATTATCAGAACATTTACATTCCTTGGATCAACCCAGAAATTCATGTTTAGATATCGTCGGATCATGTACAGACATCATCGGATGGTCACACATATTTCAGTGTTAGTTGTTCAGATATCATCTTTAAATAAATTAAATGATCTTTAGTTCAAGACTTAATAAGACTTGGCCTTCACTAGCTGGCAATTGATCAAGTAACTCTCAAGGAATTCACCTGGGTACCATGCTGAGGTTCCTGCGAACACGTTAATGAGGAAAGCCACCCTGAAGGAGTCAGCAAAGTTGGAATCACCGCCTAGGTTGTTCTAGTAAACTGTAGACATCAGAAGAACAGCTTTATACATGCTGATGCCTCGTAGCCATTCAGTTATTCAGGATAGCACCAGATGGGTCAAGTGGATCCTGGATCAAGAAGCTTTGGCAAAGCCACGTAGAATTAAGAAATATTGTGTAATCTGTCGACCTACCCGCGATTGAAATAAACGAGGGTAAAAAACCCCAACTGACCTTAATTTTTTAAAACAAAATTTATTAATCAATTAGAAAAGACAAACACATAAATCTAATCATCGAACACGTATTCGGCTGCTACCGCAACTTGAAAAATGGATGTCGCATCTATCCGGGAAAGGTGCGTTACAATTACGTTATTAATTTTTTAAAATTTACTAACTAACTAACCAACTTACCATCACGCCGTTTCCGCGTGAGGGTAGGCAGAAAGGATAGAGCACCATACTCTTCTATCCTGACATACAACATTCGCTCCATCTACATGAATACATATTCGCATGCAAGCTCGACGGTTGTTTAGGCTTCTAACAGGACCATCTTCCAGTATCTGGTTAATCCGGTCATGCCACTTCTTCCGTGGTCGCCCTTTCTTTCTGGCGCCGTCAACACTTGCATCATATATCTTTCTTACCATTCTTTCCTCATTCATTCGCTCAACATGCCCAAACCACCTGAGCGACCCTATTTTTATTCTATGTATTATGCTACGATCAGCTTTACATTCATCCCTAATATCTTCATTCTTTTCTGTATCGTACATGGATTTTCCGTCTAAGGGATCTCATCTCCACTGCATTCAATCTACTTTCGTTTCTCTTCTGCCAGCTCCAGGCTTCACTTCCATACATTAGTGTCGGTACCAGAACTCCATTCACCAAAGCACCGTTCACCCTATTCCCGGCAGTCACTCCTCTCTCTTTACCTTTCTTAACATTCCCTCTTCCATCGTATCTATCTATATTCTATTTTAATATAGCACCCTTGTAAAACGCCTTAATTCCCTGAGCCGCCCCTGGTGCCAGCCAACGCAATATCCTCGACAGCCTCTCATCTTGTTACACGATATTATTAATTCGCCAGCGAATGGATCTCGTTAATATTCTCCTAACTTTTAATAGCTCGCTGAATATTATTAAACGAACAGATAAAAAACACTAATCGAATATTAGTGAAGTTAGGATGGTAGTGTGGGAGATTGTTTCGGGATAGTATTAATTAAGTGTTAGGTTTTAGTTAAAAGTTAGACGGATGTTTCGTAACTTGATCGGTAATCGGATTAAAGCTGGAATTAAACGTAAGGAGCGCCATTAAAAGTTGACGCCTATAAATTTTAGACAATGTTTAGAAAAATAAGCGGGATAATGAGCGTCAGTTTGTCAGTCATCAGGTTATTTTAGTAAAAACTCGTCAATTTGAAATTCAAGGGACCCAAAAAAAAAAACATTTCGAATTACGCGGAACCCCGTTATTTCGAAATTCAAGGAACAAAAAAAAAATCGCAATACAATTGCGAAATTCATAAAGTCATAAATTAAGTGAATTGTATTTTTAAATATTTCAAGAAATCATTTTGAAAACGCAATATTTATTATGATAACACAAAGACCGCGATATTAGTATTACTAAAGTCGTTCTCACTTGCGAAAAAATCGATATATATATTTTTAATTTCGTAAAATTTCAATACAATATTTGCATATTATTGAAAAAAAATGCAAACTTTGATATTGCATAACTTCTTAACTATTAATATTAGGTCATGGCTGCTTGAACATTTTCGACTCGTAATCAAGGCAGAAATATAGTCCTGCGAGGTTACTAATGTTTTCCAAATAACCCTCTACCTATATATTTATTGGAGTGTATTGTCTCTAGCTCTAACACTGAGCGACGACCAAATATTCATTTTAGTTTCATATCTTGTTATGCATCTGCGTACTTCTCTTCTTCCTTTGTATTCAACTTCTTATCATGACTGAAATCATCCCATGATATCATATTAGTGGTATAGTCTGCTACAACATAAAGATGCCAAAGATCACTCTCCCACCTACTGCAAGTCTGTTTTGATATTGTCATTATCTTAAGAGTTTAGAAAAACTAACAATTTGAGAATGTTCTTAGGTTTTCACGGCCACTCAGAATCTTATGTTTGTATTTTATGGGGTATTATGCCGTGTTATTACGACCTTTTCGGCCGACATTGCAGGGTCTCTCATCAGGGCTGATGTGTTATTGTGGTTAAGTATTGGCTTGCAATACCGTGTCGAAAGCAGGGTGAGAACGTTGTCAGTGTTGTGTAAAGTATTGGCTAGCAATAACGTATCGAAAGCTTGGTGTTTCTGTGTTTATGTGTTACGTGGCAATACCGTGTTGGTGTCATGTATTGTCTTGTGTTGTGTATATGTTTCATCTGTTGTCTGATCACTATCTCTGCGGAGTCTGCGACGAGATTGACTTTGAAGCGCAGGATACCAAGATGATTTCAATTGGAGACCATCATCTCTATTAATATTTATCGGATGCTTGTAGATTTCTAGTGCTTCCTTGATAAGACGCGTATGGTGACTCTTAGGCTTTCCAAGGATTTTCGTTTCGAATGCAAAATGATGGCCGGTATCCAGAAAATGCTCAGCCAGTGCTGATTTTTCTGAATGACCGAGTTTGCATGCCCGTTTTTGCTCGTCGACCCTTTTGGAAATTGTACGCGCCGTTTGTCCCACGTATACTTTATCGTAGTCTTGTCAGTCGAAACGTCGGCCGGAAAGGTCGTAATAACACGGCATAATACCCCAGAAAACACAAACCTGAATCTAACAATGTGGTCTATTTATTTTAGGTTAGGTTATACTATTTTAGAACAATTTCCTTTGCTTGGTAATAATGATTTCAACGCTGACATGTTGACTTTGAGGTTTATAAGTTTTACCTTGTAAATTCAGAAATTTAATTTTGATTTTGATTTACAATTAATTTACATGATTTGCGGCCTGTCGTGGTCTGGTTGTGGCTATCAGACTAGGCCTAAAAGATATTTACGTATTTTGTGTTTTAAATTTTAAAGATGAAATATAATATATTTAATTAATTATATTAAAATAAAATATAAATAACGAGCACTTCTGCTAATTAAGATATGTCTACATTGTATTCAAGCATTAATAATCATACCACAGCACTAACATTATATAAAATAAACAAAAATATCAAATTTTATGGTGAATGCGAGTATTAATGGCATCAGAAATAGAAGAGGTATATGAGGTATGGTAAGTTATTTAATTTTTTGAAAAAACTGAATTTTCGATAACAGAGTGTTAGTTAAATTAGTAAAAACCACTACCAGATTTAAGGTCTACCGATTTCGAGACGTACCCGTTTCTTCGTTAGGACCAACACTACACTACCATGTTCACAACACTTTACACCACAACCATAGTATTGTTAACATTTCACCAATATTTACCATATAATTAACACATGCGTGTTAATCTTGTCAAGGACAAGCATGCACTAACTAGCCTACAGGACGATCAGGAATCTACGAGGGAGAGATAATGAAAGGGGGCGGGGTCTAAAGTGGGTGTTACCAAATCTTTCGTGAAAGTTAAATTGAACAAAGGGCTGCATGGAAAATTGATTTGGTTATTTATTATTTACTGCTTCCCTAATCTACAAATATTTTCACCCCTGTTTAGAGTCTAATTTACGATGATTTTTTATAAAAGATGGTTTACAAATTCGGAAAAATTGTTGTTATTAAGACACCTCGTACGTCGCTCACCTCATGTGTATAAGAAGGATTATTTGAGAATATGCAAGGCATTTTCCAGGTGAATTAATTGAGGCAAGCGGAAACTAAGGAGGTACTGCAAGTGTAAGAATTATGCATAGAAAAAACACACACAAAAGAAAAGAAGCGTTATTTTTCTATCGCTTCGTCTGCAGACTTAGCAACGCCCTTACAAAATGTTCCATAGAAAGTAGGCGCTAGTTGAGATGATGACCCCTTTGTTAGGCGCGCACAATGGAGCTGGGACATGTTAATTTTTTCTATGGTCTGTGACGTATTGCCGAGCATTTATCTTACATTATTCCTACTCCACAGATAAAACAACCCTTCCAGAAGTGAAATATTAAGAACCCAGAAGAATAGGAAAAGTGGGTACTTCGTCATTTATTTATGTGACGGAAATGCATCAATTCAAAGCCTTTTTAGCTAGCCTTCTTTTGTAGAAAGGAGAGTCTAATGATTGTCCTCAAGCATTCATTCCTCACTTTGCTACTAAAGAAAATGCCTTTTATTTTATTTTTATATATATTTTTGACAAATATATTAAAAGCATGTTTTAAGTGGTTTTATTTTAATTTTATTCATTTATATACAGTACATCTGTTACTACAAAATGTGCCTAAACAGAATAGAGGGCGTCCACGAAAGACCTGGCACGATCAGGTACTACAAGTATTTGAGGATGGCCATGTTAAAAGCCGCAACAACCGTAGAACGTGTATGAGAAGGTGTATGAATGTGGCCGAAGCAAAAAGGATAGAAGAGTGTTGCGTTCAATCCTCTCTGCCTACCCCTGCGGGGAAACGGCGTGATGGTTAGTTAGTTAGTTAGTTAGTTAGCCTAAACTGATTCATTGACTATTTATATCTAGAGCCTAACAAATAAAGAAATGAAATTAAAACATAAAACATAATAAAAAATTAACAACAGTTAAAAAAATAAAATTTGAAAAATGCTTTTAACAAGTTGGATGGCTATATTACGAGTGAAAGTGCCATGGTTCAGATGAATAAAAAATGTAATTATAATAAATTATAGATGTCTCACAGAGACGAAGCTATTTACCTACGAAAGCATGTATGAATATTTTTATTGGCCGCCCACACCATAATATAACAGTGGCGACATCTATGTATACTAATTGATAGGAATTACAATTTTTCAACCACATGTGGCGGTGGAGTAGTTACATCAAATATGTAAAATGAATTTACAAATTTAATTTTTTTTATATATCTGCGGTTATTCTCGGGTGTGGAATCGGTGAACGTTACATTGTGTAAAATGATCCCTTAAAGATAGGTAGCAAGCCCTGTGGACGCCCAGTAAAGATTTTCATACGTGCTTTCCCATATAAATAAATAGCATCGTCTCTGTGAGATTTCTATAATATAACTTAATTAATGATCATTCCTCTGTGGACAAAAACCAGTAATTGTGTTTTTGGAACATAGTATTAAAAAAAAATTAAGCAATAAAAATCAGAAAACTTCTGCATTTCGGACACCTTACAATGCAGGTGTGATATCGTTGACCAGCTATACCAGTCGTAACTGCAACGGATTGTTGGGTCTTGCAATTCGTCACATTCTCGCATCTTTCATCCCGCTCGCGCACACTCAGCCATCCGTCACATCACACACATCACAGCAGGGGAAGATTTCTGGAAATCAGGACCCTGGAACAAAGAGAACATCACGGCTGAAGAAAAAAAGACAATAGTTTGGTCAGTCTAGTGTAGAATGAGTGATAGCTAACTCCGATTGACAGCTAGCTATCCTTTAAGCAAAGCCAAATAAGACCTGCTGTCACATTTACCATAGAAATAAGAAAATAATATACGCGCATTTAGATTTCTAGTTCAAAACAGTTATCGACTTGATATTTAAAAAAGCAACCCATAAAAACCAAGTTTTTATTATACTCCCTTTCTTTGTAAAATATAACAACAATTAAAGACGAATTAAAACATATAACATAACACCAAACTTACAGTAATTTAATATATTTCTAAAATGTCAGATGTTTTGAGCTTTGATAATACACTTCATGCTTTGAAGATTAAATTCTAAAAACATTTGTCAGTCAATTTAGATTTTCGACATTCGTAGTGAAGTACCTATTATGAATACCGACGGAGTAATTCAAATTTAGAAAATATTCCGCGACGTTGTCGGGCCGCTATGCTAGTAATCAAATTTTTCTAATGATTCCAATTTGAAAAATCCAATAAAATTTCTAAAAATTAGAAATTATACTATAATTATTAATTTTTTTAACGAACATTTAATAGATCTTCTTGATTGTCGCCACGAGTCTACTTGCCAAGTTTCAGCTCGATTGGATTACGGGAAAAGTGTCGAAAATCGATCCAAAGTTTTTGTTGATGGCAAGCAAGCAGACGCCACGAGTTAATATAAAGGGAGTAATAAAATACCTCGCTTTCAATTTAGTGTATCGAAAATATTTTATTTCTTTAAATATTAAATCTGGAATATGAATTCCCGTGCGACACAAAACTTTGTTTCTCAAGAGAGGTAGGCAACTTTAAAGCAGCTTAAAATATTCAAAACTTTTGATATATTGGTTGAAACTTTATCATTTTCGTAATATTCACTAAATTTCTTGCACGCTTTTATAGACTGTCGATTTTCTATGTATTGTAAATTCTTCGCAAAATAATATTTATGAACTTTTTTGGTGTATGGTATTTTTTATTTACTCGTAAATATAGTAATGTAAACAAAAAATGTTAAATGATGCGAATAAATTGTCGTATCGGCAAGTGAGTAAGATTCTCGTTTAGTGGCCGACTCCCTCCCACAGTAAGAAACTCTTTATTAAATGAAAAATAAACAAAATAATACATACAAAATCAAAAAAAAAAACAGTAATGGAGATGATAAAATAATCTTAGTCATAAAAAATTAGACACTAATGTATGGAAGTGAAGCTTGGAGCTGGCAGAAGAGGAACGAAAGTAGATTGAATGCAGTGGAGATGAGGAAAATCCATGTATGATAGAGTAAAGAATGAAGATATTAGGAATGAATGTAAAGCTGATCGTAGCATTAATACATAGAATAAAAATAGGGTCGCTCAGTTGGTTTGGGCATGTTGAGCGAATGAATGAGGAAAGAATGGTAAGAAAGATGTATGATGCAAGTGTTGACGGCGCCAGAAAGAGAGGGCGACCACGGAAGACGTGGCATGAGCAGATTAACCAGATACTGGAAGATGGTCCTGTTAGAAGCCTGAACAACCGTCGAGCTTGCATGCGAAGATGTATGAATGTAGACGAAGCGAAAGTTGTATGTCAAGACAGAAGAGTATGGCGCTCTATCCTCTCTGCCTATCCCCACGGGGAAACGGCGTGATGGTAAGTTAGTTAGTTAGTTATAAAAAATCAGAGTAATATAGTAAATCAACATAGTATGAATGAAAGGTAACATAAATAATTGTAAATAAAAAATTAGCCTCAAGGAAGAAAACATATAAGAAAAGCAGTACGGGTATAAGAATGGTAGGAGTTTGGTGGGAAACGGGACAGTGAAGGGACAAAGAATAAACTGGACACTGCCTAATGACAAGGACAAAACAGTACACACAAAGAAACGGAGTTCAAGTCACGGATCCACAGTCTACAGAAAATCACCCACGAAGACCAACAGGTACAATGAGGGCAGACCAAGGACCGTTTTATAGGCAAAAGCTCCTAATCGGTCCTACTCATTCGCCGCCAGGTTGTCATTTTTTAATGCCAAAGGCAACCGTGCAACCCAGCACTGCAGAGCAGAATTGGGCCGCACGGCTGCCATCCAAAATTTTGCCCTCATTATCCCGTTAGTTCACTTCTTTATTATTTAAATAATATACATAAACCACCAAAATATTTCAATACAGAAAGTAATATTTCAATACATTAACACAATCTATAAGTATATACAAAATGACGTAGCTACAATGAGGGCCAACAGGTACACGGTTCGCAGAATGCCGCAAGATGGAGTGCACTGTCCTCACCATGCAGAATTTACGGGATCTACATAAATATTGAATTTCCCATAGCCAGACGAGATTCACCGAATTTAATGGAAATCCATGTTTATACAACCTGTGTATGTCAATAAATAATTATGATTTAGAGTGAAGCAATGTGAATTTGAAGGCATTTAACATGAAACATTTTCCTTCCCTCATCCTCCACTCAGCCACCGGCCAAAGCGATGAGTGATGAACATTCTACAGATCTATTTCCATAAACGTCGATTTCAGCACTGACTGACCCAAAATAAATCACTCCTCGAAATGCGACCAGTTAATCAAAAAATAAATCCACTGACAAAATGTGATTTATTCGCAAATAGAGCGATCCGTCTTGTAAAGTTTTTTTTTTAATGTTTACTTACCCTATAACGTGTCACTTTAGAGGGAAGTCATAGGAGGATAGAATTAATTTAATGATATTTCGAAGTTTTCGTGATTAACTTTGTGGAAGTTCATTGTAAATAACTATGAATAGAACACAACGTTGTTATATATTAATATATTACTGAAGATGATGCAGTAAGCATCGAAAACGTTTTAATTAATTTGTTTAATTAAACTGTCATTGTGTGAAGTAAACAACGTTGTAATTTAATGAACTAAATTTTTACTTATGTTTTGTTCCCCATGAATTATGTATATTTATTTATTTTAAAGTGTCCTAATTATTGTTCGTTTCCCTTTTCAATATGTTTTAATTTAATCTTTTATATTTATTTTTTGCTTTATTTTATCTTCTTATCTTATTTATCTGGTGTATTGGTATGCTTATGTTTATTTTGCTATATTATTTATTTGTTAAAGGTTTCTAATTATTTATGTTTTCTTGTGTACTAATTAATCATCGTTTAAATATATTGTTCATTTTATATTATTTTTACATTTCATATTTTTCATTTATCATAAATATGTTTTATTTATATTTATTTAACTGTAAATGGTAACGGATATTTTATACGAACCGTATGTTTTTCCGAGAAACGTTTCGTTGAAGTCGTATTCAACGTCATCAGGAGAATGACCTGTAGCGGCGGAGGTATAGGGCGGAATGTTTTATTTATATTACAAGCTGTGCCTGCGCGGCTTCGCACGCGTAGATTTTTAGTACATTGTTTGGATAGTCATAGAACTTTCGCGAACCTTCTAGAAAATCCTCCTTCAAATTTATCGAATGCACAGGGACCTTCTAGACACACCGACACATTCCGCCACTCAGTTAAGAACCTTATAGAACTTTCGGGAATTTTCTAGAACCTTCTCCTTCCAGAACTTTCTAGAGCAGGTTTTTCTAATACCTTCTAGACTCACCGACACAGTCGGCGCGCGTATTTTGAAACAAATCTGAAGCATTTGCGGCCTTCCCATAACAAAACATTGTGCTAGAAAGCACATTTTCGTCACCCACTCCCACCCACGCACAGCCACCCACACCAAACTCGCATATTTTCGATGTGACACCAAGGGCTATCCACCACCATAACCAACAGTAGATGGTTGTGGCTGGTTGTGGAGAAAACTTGGCGGGTAGGGAAACACGGGTTTCTTTTTATATATACAGGGTTATTTGTAAAACATTAATAACCTCGCAGGACTATATTCCTGCCTTGATTATGAGTCGAAAATGTTCAGGCTATTATGACCTAATATCAATAGTTAAGGAGATATGCGACATCAAAGTTTGCATTTTTTTTTTCATTATTTCTTACTTATTTGTTGTAAAATGTTGGACTATCATTACAGTAACTCATATCGATTACGAAAAATTTATTCGTTTCAATACAAGTTAAATAAAATGATAAAAACCCTGAAAAAATTCCAATTGGAATGTTTTCCAATTGGAATTCGAAGGTTTTTATTTTTTTATTTGGCTTGTATTAAAGGGAATGAATTTTTCACATTCGATATAAGTTACTGTAATGATAGTCCAACGTTTTACAATAAATAAATCAGAAATATTGAAAAAAAAAATGCAAACTTTGATTTCGAATATCTCCTAAACTATTGATATTAGGTCATAATAGCTTGAACATTTTCGACTCATAATCAAGGCAGGAATATAGCCCTGCGAGGTTATTAATGTTTTACAAATAACCCTGTATATATATATATTGATTATATTTTTAATTATTTACTATAAAACGTGTTTTATGTTAGGTATATAAAAATGATTAATTTTCTTGTACTGTAAAAGCCCATTAGGGCATTGATTAATAAATAAATAAATAAATAAGGTTTATTTTGTTGTTTCGGGGCAGCCTGTAGGTATGCGTAATTAAGGCTGCAGGGGCTACCTACAGTGATTCCCGAGTTACGGACCCGGGGTTAATCAATCTGAATTAGGGCGGAATGTCGGCCGACTCAGCTCACAATCGGATGACCGCGGCTGTAGACAGGTAAACACCCTGTATATTGGATACACTCCTGAGTTGGACACGTATTTTTACCTGTTGATTGGTACATTACTGTGGCTTTGACTTAATTTGAGCAATTAGCAAATGATAACATAAATATCGACGGCTCCTAATATAATATCGTAACCCACAAATTGACGATTTTTAGTTTTTCGTGTATTTCATATGTATTTAATTATATCTTTATTTCCAAGAAAGAAAAAAAAATATTTTGCAATAAATAACGTTTTTTTCGGACGTATTTTATCGTATCTCAAACAATCACATGTTTTTTTACGAAGTATACTATCGTATGTAACACTTACGATAATTTGCGTTGGAAAATAACATAAGATAATTTTATCGTATGTAACACTTACGACAACATTCGTTGGAAAATAACATTATCGTATGTAACACTTACGATAATAAGCGTGAGAAAATAACATGAGATAATTATCGTATGTAACATTTACGATAATATGCGTGAGAAAATAACATAAGAAAATTATCGTATGTAACACTTACGTTATTTTACGTCGCGTCTTTTCCGAAGTAAAATGTTGTAAGTCATTTATACGATATTTTATGTCGCATCTTTTCCGAACTATAATATCGTATGTGCATTTCTACAAAAACCTTTAATAATTTCGACTTTTTTGTGATTATTTATGAAACTACAGTATAAAGTAAAATATTGAAACGAAATTTCAAAAAAATTAGGCAATATTTAGATTTACACCGGACGAAAATTTGTTCAAATCCTTCTCCTGTAAAATTGAATTTTGTGGGTTACGATATTGTACGTAGGAGCCGTCGATATGATGATGTTATAATAATATTTTACGTGCGTGGGAAGAAAAAACTTTGTTTTTGATTTTACTTGTTTTTACTCCCGTTATATTAACTCGTGGCGTCTGCTTGCTTGACGGAAAAACTTTGGATCGATTTTTAACCCTTTTCCCGTGATCCAATCGAGCTGAAACTTTGCAAGCAGACTTGTGGTGACGATCAAGAAGATCTATCAAATTTTCGTCAAAAAATAATAATAATTATAGCATAATTTTGTATTTTTCTAATTTTTAATGGTTTTTTCATACAACTTACTAAGTTGTATGAAAATATTTCAACGCGTCTGGTAGACACGGAACCTGATTAAAGTATAATTTTTGATTTTTGGAAATTTTTTATTACTCCCTTTCATAGCGTTGCTCGACCGAAGCCCAACGCGTAGGTTAAGCGCCAAACCAGTTTCCACTAGTAAATGAGAAAGGGAGTATAATAAAAAGTTGGTTTTTATGGGTTACTTTTTTAATTTTCTTTATACGAGACGCGTCAGGGAATTATCACGCATTATAACCCTAAAATATGTATTTTTATCTTTATCTGTAAAAGACAGCTATATAAATTGTGTGAAATTTGAGTAGATTGTTTGTGTAGTGATCATGACGATCGCCTAGTGATTCCAGGACACCAGCAAGTAAGTCCTATTTTCATAGCACAGGCTTTTTGCAAGTTTGAGAATAGTGAGAATGTTAATGCGACAAGTATTTTGTGTTCACATTTCTATTTAAAACAAAAATATGAGATTCAATATTGTCGCGGGTTCGTGGAGATAAAATGAAGTACTTTGAAGGATTTTGGTGCATATGAGTTCCTTCCATACTTTTCCAGATAGTTCGGGAACCTTTGATTATGCGCATTCTCCACGATTTTTAGAATCTCTTCATAATACTATTAAATATGCATCTTGAGGACATCATAAATTCTGAAACAATATAGTTCTAATGACAATTCTGTTCCAACTTATTTTTAACGTGATCAGCTTTTTTAATCTTTCAAACACATAAAATACATAATTAAGATATATTGTAGAAGTCTCACAGAGACGAAGCTATTTATATATGAGAAAAGTGGACGGAAGTCTCTCATACGATGGCTCAAAGCTTACAACCTGTATGAGCTGGCTTATTTCCATCGTAAGAACATCCACACATTATCAAGTTTTTGAAAGTTCTATATATAGTTCTAATCAAGAACATTTCGTATATTGCACTGACCTCTGCTAGAGACATCTGTTATTATTTTTTCTCATTTACAAGTTAGTATACATAGATTTCACAACTGGTAATGATACCTCTATATTTTATCTTTCAAAATGGATTTTTTTAGCAATATTCCTATTAACGTATATATCGTCGCTGTATATATAATTAAGCCTACGTGCCGTATAATACATTCTCAGATGAATGAATCAGTTTGTCAATTTTTCATATAAATAATGGAGATATACTAAAAAAACATTGCCGTTCATCTGACAAGTCTGCCTAGTAATTATTTAAAAATATTTTTTTATGAATCTAGTCTGTGCAATTATTTTTTAAAACAGTTTCATTCGTTTATCTCAGAATGTAGTAAAACGGCACATTGGCTTAATTATATATACAGCGACGATATGATATTCTGTAGAATTATTACATATTTTATTTTATTTTTATTTTTTATTTTTTAATTTAGAGACTATCGACAGGTCAGAATGACCCTAATGGATAGTCATTTAGGACAAGGTGATTAGTACAGTTACGGTTTACAATGATACATTGAAATAAAACATTGATACATTATACAATATAAGTATACTACAGTGAGTGATTACAAGATGAACGAAGTTCACATTCTCCGCACGACATAATAGGCATGTAGGCTCCCAGGTCAACTAAGTCTGAAAATGTGTACCCGCGCTTTGTGGCTATAAAATTTTTGTTTAGGTTGATTTCCGAAGAGTCCGTCTTACACGCTCAAACTATTTTCGGTCAGGAGCGATATAATTTCTCTCTTAAAGTGAGGTTGTGTCATGTGAAATATGTCAATATTGGGGTTACATGACGTTACCTCGTTGTCTGCTAGAATATGTCTAAAAATCATTATTTTAATTTTTTTTACTCCTATCATGCACCAGCATATTAATTGCTTAAATAAATTTTACACCATAATTAAAATGTTGATTCGACATTTTTACCGGGTGTGTAGAAAGTCGGACCCACCGGCGGGCGACATTTTTATAAAACACTCAATCACCGCGCTCTATCCGCCGCCTGTTGATTGTTTATTCAAGCTCCATCTATCCCTCGCGGGCGGCCGATCCCGGGCCGCGTGTGTTCCGCCCACTGCCACTCGGGGAGCGCCGGGCAGCTGCGCTCGGCGGGCAACTTATTTATTGTAATAGATCTGAGGAACGTATGTCGCGACGCCAGAAAGAGACTGCATGACAGAGAGAGAGAAGGTATAAAAAGGCGCGTGGAAGTCGAGTCGCTCTCTCTTTTACTACCATTGTTATTCAGACCGCATCTTACTGTACACCGGTTGTCTAAACCGTTATTGTCACCGAATAAATACTTACGAGAACAAAGTCTTTACTTGGAGCTTCCTCATCCCGAAACAAGAGTATTACATTTATGAATTCAGGTTGAAGGCAATTTTACTCCGTGCAGGCAAATGCTCCCGATTTCCCGGACGGTGCGCGGGATTAGCGGATTGGGGGAAATATACGCCAGTTTCAACGTATGTTTTTTTTTAAAAATCCCGAATATTTGCAATGAAGGGAACAAAACGTTCTCAATCATAAAAAGCATTACATAATTTTTCGGTTCTCCCTGCGTTGTGCGCAATTTACCGGGTTTTTTGCAAATTTGTGTTCCCCCTCCTTTAGAACCCATTTCATTTCACATTTTTTCATACGAAAATATGCAGTATTTTCAGTGAAACTTATTTGTCAAGGAATGTAGAAGATTTTGAAGGATTGATAAAGTTATCGCAATTGGTAGATCTTAATCGTATATGAAAAAAAACTGTATATGTCAACTTAATACCTACAATACAGAAGAACTATAATAATACATTTAACAAACTTTATATCTGTACTAATATATAAAGATGTGTGTGGTGGCCAAAGACGCGTACATATACACGCGTAATGAGGTACCACATATGCTGACATCGAGCACGGCGGACGTTACCCTCGATACAGAGGTTGAGGCAAAAGCGCTGAGCACAACGAACAAGCCGACAATGAAAACCGGACCAGTAACCGAGTACAAAGGCGACGTACAGCAGAAGGCATGAAGAGCGGATAAACTCACATTGCTGACCAGACTAAGTATTACCCACACGAGCGGCCGAGTAAGACGAAGTCATAATAAACCGAGTTCTTTGTTCACGACAACTATAAAAACAGTAGTCTTCAGAGCAGACTATCTCACTTACCCAGTGAACGGCTCGTATAGCGGAAGCCCTCGTCGTCAGACCTTCGAACGTCACGCCTTCACTTGTAACATTTGTACCTACTGTATTCTTTATAACTTTTACATTTGTAATTCAATAAATTCTGTAAAACCATCGTGACTTTGCATCATCAACACTGCTTCAACTCATCCTAAACCGGAGGGCTCATCCACCTCCAAAGATGTATAGTTTGTAAGTTTGGATGTAGGAGGTAATCTCCGAAACCACTCATCTGATTTCAAAAATTCTTTCACCAATATTTAGAATGGACTTTCAGGGTGCATACAGATTATATACCATCCCATTAAAATAAAAGAGCTCTTCGTGGTGACCTATTTTACTTCTAAAGTCAACAAAAAATGGTCGAGCGATGCGTTTTTTACGAACGCTGCCTTAACTCTAAGAGATATTTAAATACTTTTTGTAGAGAAGTTGTAGAACTTAATGTATCTATATGTTAAGGTTACTACACAAATTGATAAAATATGACTTAAAGTTACTAAAAATCTGCGCGAGCGAAGCTGTGCTCGTAATTTTCTATACAAATCTACACCGTTTGACCGATTTGACTCAAATTTTCTGACATTGCAATTTTAACTAAATCCTAAACCCGGGCAACGCCAGGTATGAACAGCTATTAGAGATAAATACATTAAATTCTTGAATAATCGTAATTAATCTCCTTTCCAACACAAGTCTCTTCAGTTTCTTATTGAACCTGTATACCTGTGTATTTATTTGTTTTATTTATATTTATTTGGAAAACCAACAGCTTACAGTAATTAAGAAAAAACAATGAATGAAAAAAGAATGTGGAACATAAAGAAATCCAATTACAGGTTTTCACTGGTAGTTACATCCTATTTACGTGGTATACATATATATAGATATAGTAAGTTGATGAAACTATATGTAAGTAAAAGTGCTCGTATTAACACATATGAACATATTAAATATTCACGAATTTTCCCCGATCGCTTGACGTCCCCCGGTTCCCCACTCAAGGGCACAGAATAGATTGGTCAGATTAAGTTTGAATTAACCATTAGTTGAAGAGTTAACGGTCAACCTTCACTTCAGAAAACCATCAAGAGTGTTTGAATATTTTCGTAGTGATGACGAACAAAAAAGGATGAGTTTTGGCTGGACCTTCGAGGACTAAGCGTAATTAATGATGCTGGACACAAAATACTGCCGCATTTAGGTCCTGCACCTCTAAAGTACGTCAACAATTGACTCAAGAAACTGTCATTATAATTTATTTATAATTTATAATTTATAAAAATATTATAAAGAGGAAAGATTTGATTGTGTGTTTGAATTGAATAGGCTCCGAAACTACTGGACCGATTTGAAAAATTCTTTCACATTCAGAATCCTACATTATCCCTAATGAACATAGGCTATGAAATGTTTTCAAAAATGTTGGGATCCGTATGAAAACTCCGATAATGTAACCCAACGTGTAAAAAAAAATGAAAAAAAAAACTTATATTGCGTACGCTGCGGAAATTATTGCCAATAGAGCAAAGTAATGTACTACAGTTTTATAGAGGACATTAATATCTACAAAAAAGTCTATGATACCATATATCTAAGTATTACAGTTATGTTACAATGACTTATGTTAACATTAGATGGAAACATTGTTTTTTAGAGAACAGCGGACCCTTTGTTTTCCCTCACAAACTTATTTTTTACTTAATCCTTAACCCGTGCAACGCCGGATACGACCAGCTAGTAATTAAAAAATCAATAATTCCTCGTCATTTTCATTATTTTTACCTACATTCTTTCTACTTGAGTAACGAAGGAGATTGAGGAAAAATTCAAAATTCAACAAAACAGAGGGATAAGAATCATTCAAGGATGCGATGAGAATCATCTTAGGAGAAATAGATACTCTCAAATTAAAATATGTTAACAGATTCAAATTGGGTCCCGTAAAAGAAAGCAACGTAGCACAATGATTTTCACGTACAAAACTTTTTATACCATACTAAAATACTTTAAAAAAAGATTACATATCCCCGCGTAGATGCCTCGATTTCATGGGTATGCAAAAAAAAGTATAAAAGTATGTCTTCAAATGATCTTTATTCATAACCTATTTTGAAATCTTCTGCAGATATACATCTCGAATGCTTCAAATCGCTTTATTCAATTTTCAATTCAATTTATTTATTTTTACTCCCTTTCTTTTAAGTCGTAGAGTCTGCTTGCCTGCTTGTCTGTCGAAAAAACTTTGGATCGATTTTTAAATCTTTTCCCGTGATCCAATCGAGTTGAAACGTTGCTCTCGTGGCAGACAGACAGACTCGTGGTGACGATAAAAATAATTTAAGAAGTTTTTGTTTAAAAAAATAAATAATTATGGTATAATTTTGGATTTTTCGAAAATTTAATGGTTTTTTAATTTGGAATCAATACAAATGAGTAATGACCCCGATGCGTGCAGTAGACATAAAACCTGATTCAATGAGAAAGGGAGTATAATAAAAACTTGGTTTTTATGGGTTAGTTTTTTTATATAACATTTACATTACAAAAAAAAATTTAATTCGTAAATATTAAACATAAGTTAGAAATATATAAACAACAAACACTAATAGTTAACATATATAAAATCATTCACATCAAAAGTTTGGAGAATCCTGCTTCGAAAAACCCTTTCGGAGAGGTGGAACAGATCAATGTCCAGATATTTAGTATAGCAGTAGCTCTTACAACCGGCATAACCATTGGCAGGTTGGTCCTGTATATTGGAATGTGAAACAATCTATGCTGACGCTATCTTAGGTAAATTACCAGGAATATACAAACCACACACAAGAATCGTAATTCTATTTGGTGAGGTATATCCACACAAAAAAAAAATATTTGTAAAAGTTGTTTATGTATGATTGTAAAAAAATATTATACATATTATTAATTAAATAAATAAATAAATAAATAAATTACTCTGCATAATTTCAGGATTATGTTCATACCGCGCAACAATCGATAAAAATGGGTATTCAAATAAATACACATTCCTTCTAGTCTCTAAACTGTTGTAGCTAAGCATACTCTGGAGAAACTCGGTTGGGTAAAGCCAAGGATAATGCCCGTACTCTTTCATGTAGAGATATCTTAAAAACTTTTGTACTTTCTCTACTATAAGAGAGTACTTAAGCTCATGTGGCCCCCAGATCATCGAGCCACTCTCGAAAACCCTGGCAGTGCGCAGAACAAATCCTAACATTCTCAATGCATTACCAAAGGCCGCCTGAAATGACAGGTTGCTCACAAATCTAATGTCGAGATCCTTAATATTCGACGTTCGTGCCAGATTTGGAACATTTAAGTCCAATATTTATTTATTAATTATTTATTAATTATTTAATAATTAATAATAATATTTAAAAAAATATACTACCAGTGGAAATAGTTCAGAGAGTAATTATCAAAGTGATTTTGAGGAAACCCTCAATATTCCCAACAAGGGAACTTTTCAACATTTTTAACGTCCCAAATATTAATCAAATCTATAAAAAATGTATATCAATAATATAACATTTGGATGTTTTAGTAATACACCGAGATCAGCCGGAAATATTTTGATACCTAAATGTAATACTAGCACAGCCCAACACCATTTCTCTTATCAAGGAGTATCATTCTTTAATGCTCTTCCCAATGAAATGGGGACGGAAAAAAATTATAGAAAATTCAAGACTAAATTGAAAAATCTTCTACAAAAAACCATCACAATAACGCAATGAAAAAATCTTATCAAAAATAATCTATATATACTTTTAAATGTTATTACAACACCTTCTTAATTATTAATTTTTATAACTTAATTTAATGTATCCTTGCGTATACCTTATTTACTTATTCTAATGTCTCACATTTTTGTATTCTTGTATTGTTTATATCTTACTTACTTAATTTAATGTCTTAATTTTTATAACTTAATCTAATGTTTCTTTTTCTATATCTTACTTATTTAATCTAATGTCTTACACTAACGATTTCATTAATAATAGATATATACATGTATGACAATGCCCCCACTTTTAAACACGAGAATAAATTCTCATTTAAAAGTGGGTAAGCGTGTAATATAAATGTGTATTAATTAAATTATATTGAATACTCTTAAGTTTGTACATTTACCAAATAAATTTAAAAAAAAAAAAAAAAATTTTGGTCGTTCATTTTGTAGCGATAGAATAGAGTTTTTTGAGCCCTAGTGAAAGATGTAACGCAACACTTGGAAACGATTCTTCGGTTCATTCCATAAATGTACGAATATACGTTAGTAATTAAGTAAATTTAACTTTTATGTTAAACGATAAATCGTCGCTGTATATATAATTAAGCCTATGTGCCGTTTTAGTACATTCTGAGATAAACGAATGAAACTGTTTTAAAAATAGTTGCTCAGACTAGATTTATAAAAAATATTTTAAATAATTACTAGGCAGACTTGCCAGATGAACGGCAATGTTTTTATTAGTATATCTCCATTATTTATATGAAAAATTAACAAATTGATTCGTTCATCTCTGAATGTACTAAACGGCACATTGGCTTTATTATACAGGGTTATTTGTAAAACATTAATCACCTCGCAGGACTATATTTCTGCCTTGATTATGAGTCGAAAATGTTCAATCTATTATGACCTAATATCGATAGTTATGGAGATATGAGACATCAAAGTTTGCATTTTTTTTTCAATATTTCTCACTTATTTTATGTAAAATGTTGGACTATCGTTACAGTAACTCATATCGATTACGAAAAATTCATTCGTTTCAAAACAAGTTAAATAAAATGATAAAAACCCTGAAAAAATTCCGATTGGAATCTTTTCCAATTGGAATTCGAAGGTTTTTATTATTTTATTTGACTTGTATTAAAGGGAATGAATTTTTCATACTCGATATAAGTTACTGTAATGATAGTCCAACGTTTTACAAAAAAAAAGTGAGAAATATTAAAAAAAAAATGCAAAACTTTGATGTCGCATATCTCCATAAATATCGATATTAGGTCATAATAGCTTGAATATTTTCGACTCATAATCGCGGCAGGAATATAGTCCTGCGAGGTTATTAATGTTTTACAAATAACCCTGTATGCACAGCGACGAAATGCCATTCCGTATTACTCGATTGACTTAACAGCGCTAACGTAAAAAGACTACATTAGAATGAAAGTAAAATAAAAGAAGAAAACAATTAAACATTCCCAAATTTAACAGCGCCGTGGGTCTTGGGAATGCTGGCCGTTTCCAGACGAACGACTCTGTGAGGAATGTCCCCGAAGAGTCAGGAGTCACGACTATGTCCCCTCGGCCCGAAATAATTACTACTTTAATTGCCGATAGTGTTTATTGGGCCACAAATCAAGTTGATTTACCGAGCGGCGCGGCGCGGCTGACAATTCAATCCTTCCCAGCGTCTGGCCCCAGAACTGGTGTCTCCAGATGCTGGCCTATTGTGGATTCATCTCCCCACCGCCTCCAGAGACCAGGGCCGCAGCCGGATGCTGCAGAGGAGCAGACTTCTTCGTCCTCTTAAATATACCACAATATTGATAGCTCATCTTTTAATAAGATGAACTATCTTTTACACATTTTTATCGATTGTTGCGCGGTATGATCGATAATCCTGAAATTACGCAGAGCATTGGTTTGTATGTTCCTGATAATTACATTAGACATCGTCAGCATAGATTGTTTCACATTCCAATATACAGGACCAACCTGCCGATGGTTATGCCTGTTGGAAGAGCCACAGCCATGCTGAACAAAATCGCTTTGGGTATTGATATATTCCATGTGTCTGAGGGGGTTTTCCGAACCGGGATTCTCCTACACCTTTGACTAGATTTTATGTTATTTTTAATTTATTATTTTATTTTGATATATACTTCCTAATATGTATGCCTTAAACATTTTGTTTGTAATATACATATTATCAATAAATAAATTGAATTGAAAAAAATAAGATGAAAAGTCTACTCTGTAATGACGACTTAAACTTGAAGCTCAGACAGAGGTTGATCAAATGCTATGTGTGGTCAGTTCTACTTTACTTGAAGCATGGACGCTAAAGGTGACTACTCTAAATCGCCTAGAGGCGTTCGAAATGTGGATACATCGTTAAATGTTAAGGATATCTTGGACTGACATGACTAGTAATGTTGAAGTTTTACGTAGAGCAAATACAAACAGACAGTTACTCAACATAGTAAAGCTCCGTAAAATTTCATACTTTGGTCATAAAATGAGAGGCGAAAAGTACTCCATCCTTCAGCTCGTCATGAAGGGGAAGATTGAGGGTCGCAGAGGGATTGTAAGGAGGCGGCATTCCTGGCTTGGAAACATCCGAGAGTGGACCGGGATAAGAAGCGTGGAAGAGCTGTTCCGCACTGCCCTGGACAGGGAAACTTTCTCCCAGATGATCGCCGACGTCGGGGAGACCCGACAGGGCACATGAAGAAGAAGAAGAATTGATAGTTCAACTATATGAAGGTTTTTATAGTGATAACGAACTGACCCAAAGAGTGTCAAGTAGCAGAAATGTATCACTTGGTAAATTACATATCCCTGTGATACTTACCGCAACTGCTCAGCATCACTACACATTCAGAGGTGTGAAATGGTTCAACGAATTGCCTGTTGAATTGAGGACTGGGGAAAATTATGAGGCATTTAAAAAAAACGTGAAAAAATACCTTCAGAAATAATTAAATTTTTAATTTATATAAAGAACTTTGTAAAAACCACTTTTTTTATTGTTATTTATAATTTTATTATTATTTATATAATTATATATTTACGAATTTTACATAAAAATTATACAGAATCACAGTTTGATAAATTAGAAATTTTGGAAATAAGAAAGAGTGTTAATAGTAAATTGAATGTTATAAATAATCAGGTCCTTTTTAAGTAGGTTTAGTAGGTACATTATAGTATTCATTTTCCATATATAACTTTTTTAATATTTTGATTATCCATTTTTAAATTTTAAATTTTATTTTTAAATTTTATTTTTGTTATCCTGACGAAGAAGCAATTGGCTTCGAAACATGTTAATTTTTTTTCAATAAAGAAGTGGTATTTACAAATTATAATTATGTCACCACAAAATAATTTTGATATATTTGAAGAAGAAGAAGAAATTAAATTTTTATTTTACTTTATATGTACCTATTACTTACTTATTATTATATACATGTACCTATTATTAATTAAAACTAAATTGTCTATACATATATAATGATGAATATGTACATTTTATCATTAATTCTCTGTAAATGAGAAATATAATGATACTCCTTTCCTACACACGAGTCTATGTCACTCATGTTGAAGAGAAAAATTCAACATAAGTAACTAGCTGTATATTGTAAAAAAAAATGTATTTGTAAAAAATAAAAAAAAAAAAAAATACTGTAATAATCCTTCTCTACACGCCCTAAGCTCTCTTGAAATATTGTTAGTGTACTAAATATATCGTTCGCAATCTCATCGAGAAATGAAAAATATAAAATTTATTTAAATTAAATCAAACACAAATAAACTTGGTTTAAACCACTATATTTTTGAGAACATAACCGGTTGCGGAATCACAGTTCCTTTTCCGGGTAATCTCGCAATCTGTAAACTAAACATAACAAAATATTAGCAATAATATTTTTTAGCAAGTTGTTTTTGTGTGCACCTGCCGTATGACATTGTTTTCAACATTCTTTTACTGTCTGTTTTTTTAAACTATTTATTTTTAGTGCATGCTGTATACACTCATATTGGGAACTTGAGATAACCATTGCTTGAATTGCATGTATTTATTATAAAAATCTTTGTGTGTGTGTATCTTTAATTAAAATAAAATTAGTGGAAATTTTTGTAATTAAGATAAATTATAGAAGTCTCACAGAGACGAAGCTATTCATATAAGAAACGTGTATGTCTTTTTAAAGGATGGCCTTAAACAATTCCTGATTGCAATCTATACATTCATAATAAATTATTATTATTTTAATTTTATTTTATAATTATTATGAAATCTGACAGACCCTTGAAGTACCTACTTAATACATAGATAGTAATGGTGTTGCGTTGCTGTTTTATTAAATGTAGGTATATTTATAAGTATAACTTTTTGTACCTAAAATGATTTGATGGTTCAAATACTAATTGTGCGTATAAATAAGGGATTTTAAATCCCTATATTGTGACTAAAATAAAAAAGTAGAGTCTGAAATGTGAGATTTTTTAATATAATTTTTATAATCAATTTTTGTGTGATTTTAAATGACTGAAGATTAAATTTATATGTTTCTCTCCAACCTACGATTCCAATTACGTATTTATTACGTATTCAATTTTTTATCATTCCATCTGATAAAGGACCCAATAAATATAAAAATTATTGGGCACAACACAGCAAGGTGTCGATCGTTTATGCAAACACGTGGTCCATTTCTTGTTAACTAAATGTTTTGTCGATTTCTCCACCGCCGGGTTAGGGAGATGACTTGCCAGATTATATATACATAAGGGTTAATAAATCCCTTTCCTTTACCCCTTGAACGGCACCTACCCGCCATGAATAATTAGACCCGCCCAAACTAGTGCTGCCAGAAATAGACATCGCAAAAAATTGTCCCATTCGTAGAAGTCATTTACGATATTGGCAATCAGTAACCCGTTTCTAGAAATTTTAAACGTTTAAGATTTAATTAACCTAATAAGCTTGTTAAAATAATCTCATGCTTGGGGACGATTTGAAGTGATTTTTCTAATTATTATTTTATATTTATTTAATATTGCATACCGTTTAATAACATTTTTTTCCAGTCTGTTTAAACTTATATCGCTGTACCTCTCCAAAAAGAGACTAATTATTATCACAGTATACTAAGAACAGTAATACGTCTTCATACAAACTGGCTGCTACCCATTACCCATGTGTGCGTGCGTGCTCGGCGCCGTGTACGCACGCACTGTGACGCACACATTGACATAGAATATGGGGGCACAAGGCGGCGGCAGTAAGGGGCGTGCCTTCGGTGCCATTCGCGCTCGCAGCCGCCGCTTTAGAAAAAAAATGCGCTTCCTGAAAATATGCCTTTTTTTAGGTTTGCGGTGCTTTACTAAAAAGGTGTGTTGATTATCTGTGAGTGAAGACTGTGAGTTTTTAAAAGTCTATGTTGATGTTAATCAGCATTCTTGCAATGTGTGCAAGTGCAGAAACTAGGTATACTAATTACAGAAATTTTCGGGTTTCTTGTCTACCTTATGCCTCGGAATCTCAGACGCTACGAGTTAAAAGAAAGGGAGTAAAAATAAAGTGAGAACCCTAGCGTCAATGCAAGAGTAGGCTAATAACTCGCCGACAGGCCGGAGATAAACTACTGTTCTGGGTATACTGTGGTATTATGCTTGGAGAGGAATATTTATTATAATGAAGTTTATCATAACTTAAATTAACAACTAACCATAACGCTCCACTCAAAGGTGGGCAGAGAGGATAGAACGCCACATTCTTTTATCTTGGCATACCGATTTTTCTTCAGCTACATTCATACATGTTCTCACGCACGCTCTACGGTTGTGTAAGGCTATTCTATAATAAATGCTGTGTCTGATCGTGTCAGGCCTTTGATACTGACATTTAATTTAATTTAATGCTACATCATCATCATCATTCATCATCATTCTTGGCACTACAACCCTTGGTGGGTCTTGGCCTCCTCAATAATTTTCCTCCACTCATCTCGGTCTAGTGCCAGCTCTCTCAAGTTCCGAAGCTCTAAGGCAGAGATGTCTTTGAGGACATTGTCACTCCATATTAATTTTGGCCTTCCTAAGCTCCTTCGCCCTATTAGCTTTGAGTTCAGTAGGGACTTTGGTGCTTGATGCTCAGACATTCTCTCCACATGACATTTAATGCTACAACAATCCAATTAATTAATTTGTTCTTAACATTAGTGAATCTTTTTAATTGGTTTATGAAATGAACACTATGCTTTTACATTATATGTTTAAAAAACTGTTAAGATTCCTTAATAAATAAATTAAAACAGCGAAAAATTTCACAAAAGTATCCAGGCTTGAGAAAATCACGACTACACCAAAAATCGAACTTGAAACCTCCGGTATGAGAAGCCAGTGTCATGGCTACTGGACTACGGACGCCCTTTGTTCCTGCTGCCTTCAACACTTGCCTCATTTATTTTCTTAACTATCCTTTCTTCGCACGTCTGATCTGATCAAATACCAAATATCTACGGCCTTCTTCAACGACCGAAGAGCATGAGAAGATATGAGAAATTTAAAATATTGTGCAGAGTACAAATGTTAATATTCGCACAATGTTCACTGTGGTCATTATTAAGAGTCAACGAGCCAACAAACTATTGTACAGTAGAATTAATAACAGTTGCATCGAACAGTATTCATTAAAAATCAACGCGTTTGCAGTAGAAACTGATACAGAGCTCGAAATGGAAAATTTGGTCAATCAATATATCATAGATGTCTCAAAAAGACGAAATTATATTTTTATGGGAAAGTCGGTATGCAAGTCTTTGGGTGTTCATAGGTCTTAGGACCTATCGTACTGCTGGCTTTAGTGATCACTTTACACAATTTACACAATTTTCTGAGGTATCTCTACATGAGAGAGTACGGGCATTATCCTTGGCTTTACCCAACCGAATTTTTCCAGGGTATGCTTGGCTACAATAGTCTAGAGACTAGAAGGAATGTGTATTTGATTACACATTTTTATCGATTGTTGCGCGGTATGATCGATAATCCTGAAATTATGCAGAGCATTGGTTTGTATGTTCCTTATAATTACATTAGACATCGTCAGCATAGATTGTTTCACATTCCAATATACAGGACCAACCTGCCGATGGTTATGCCTGTTGGAAGAGTCACAGCTATGCTGAACAAAATCGCTTTGGGTATTGATATATTCCATGTGTCTGAGGGGGTTTTCCGAAGCGGGATTCTCCTACACCTTTGACCAGATTTGATGTTATTTTTAATTTATTAAATATTTCTATTTTGATGTGTACTTCCATAATATGTATGCCTTGAACACATAGTTTGTAATGTACATATTACTAAATAAATTGAATTGAATTGAATAGAATTGAACAATGTAACGTTCAACAATTCTACCCATGACAGAATACTGCGTCATTTAAATTTTTGGAAGTTGTATATGTTTAAATTATACGACATGTTTCGTATATGTGTTGTACCATAGATTAGATAAAATGTTAATGTAAATATGTACATAAGTAAATAAGTAATAGATTTAAGAATGAAAGTGTTAAATAATAGTTAATATACAAACTGTAATATTAACTAGTATTAGTAGTTAATATTAGTAGCTTGTTGGTCTTGCGGTTAGGACTCTCGCCCCGTGATCCAAAGGGCGCGGGTTCGATTCTCACTCCAGACCAACAACTTAATCATATTTTCTTAGCACAAGCGTTTATCTTAGTTTGAAAATAGTAAGAATATTGATGTAATACGTATTTCGTGTTCGCATCTCTATTTAAATAAAAACTAACTTAAGGAATTAATAAAAAAAAACAATACTTAGCGCGACCGGCATCCTTAGCTTTTTCATTCCCCTTAATGTAGCATTGGTTTTAATATAGAGATTTTAACTGTGTCGTCACAAAAAATTCACAAAAACATGCCTTTTTTTGTACGAATTAACCTTACCCCCCCCTTAAACCACAGATGTCACTATTGAGATATCTATTTATGATTTTTGGATTTTTTTTAGCAATATCCTTTATATGAGTAATGAGATTCTTCCTTTTTTTATCGCATATCTCCTTAACTATTCATGGTTTCTTGAACATTTTTGACAAAAGCAGAAATTCACCTGTGAAGTATTACGGACTAGCTCTGTTACACCCTGTAAACAACCTGTAAATCTATAACTGAAAAAAAAAACATTTTAGTATTGAATCCTCTCTTACTGAATTTAGAATAACAAACAGGGACTATGTACGAATCCTAGAACCGGAACTATATTTGGGAGAACTCCCAGGGAGATACCACGAACCGTAGTGGTGTTCCGGTTGGCGCCGGTCTATTTAAAGCCCTGAATTGATAACGGTCGCGGAAAAAATGTGCATTGCATTGCACTTGCAAAGAGACTTGGAAAAGAAAAAAATAATTCTGAAAGGAAGATTCTCCAAAAAATGCAAGGCGTTGTGAGAGATATGAAAAGGTCGTTCTGATCATGATCTGAATCTTAGATAATGAATTCAAGTGGTCAGATGCAACGTGTTCTCGATATTAATGTATGCAGGGTTATTTGGAAAACATTAATAACCTCGCAGGACTATATTCCTGCCTTGATAATTTCATTTTCAGAATATTTTGGGTTTGTTCAAATCTTTCAGAACAGTGCTGGATTTATGTCACAGAGACATTATTAATCAATTAATGTATATTATAGATATCTCACAGAGACGAAACTGTATTAATTATGGGAAAGTAGGTATAGAAGTCATTTGGGTGTACATAGGACTTATGACCTATCTTTTTATGGTTGGCTTAAGTGATCACTTTACACAATTGTAACATTCGCCATTTCCTACCTACTTTCCCTTACCTACTTTCCCATAATTAATACAGTTTCGTCATTGTGAGATATCTATAATATACATTGATTAATTTCATTTTGTTGTAATTTTGTTGCTTCTTGAATTTCAGACATAATTATTTTAATTTGTTGTAGTCTTATTGATTGTTGACTTTCATACGAGTATTTGATTTGATAACTATTATTTCATTTGATGTAATTTTGTTATACTTTATGTTATTCACTTAATGTTTTATTTTTCTTTATATATCACTTTTTTTGTTTTTGATAGAATTATACCTTATCTCCTTTTTTTATTATTACCTATCAATCTAAACATGTTTATATACATTGTTTCTTTAATGGTACGTTGTACCGAGTATTAATTAAATAAATAAATAGATAAATAATTATGAGTCGAAAATGTTCAAGCTATCATGACCTAATATCAATAGTTACGGAGATACACGACATCAAAGTTTGCATTTTTTTTTTCTTACTTATTTTTTGTAAAACGTTGGACTATCATAACAATAACTTACGATTACGAAAAATTCATTTGTTTCAATACAAGTTAAATAAAATGAAAAAAATCCAACTGGAATGTTTTCCAATTGGAATTCGAAGGTTTTTATTATTTTATTTGACTTGTATTAAAGGGAATGAATTTTTCATATTCGATATAAGTTACTGTAATGATAGTCCAACGTTTTACAAAAAACAAGTCAGAAATATTAAAAAAAAAATGCAAAATTTGAAGTCGCACATCTCCGTAACTATTGGTATTAGGTCATGATAGCTTGAACATTTTCGTCTCATAATCAAGGCAGGAATATAGTCCTGCGAGGTTATTAATGTTTTACAAATAACCCTGTATAATAGGAGCATGGACGCCTACCGAAGAATTGATAAGACGACTGGAAGCATTCAAGAAGTGGATCTATAGAACTAACTAACCATCACGCCGTTTCTCCGCAAGGGTAGGCCGAGAGGATTGAATGCCACACTCTTCTATCCTGGCACACCACTTTTGCTTCGGCCACATTCATACATCTTCTCATACACGTTCTACGGTTGTTGCGGCTTTTAATAGGGCCATCCTCAAATACTTGTAGTACCTGATCGTGCCAGGTCTTTCGCAGACGCCCTCTATTGCCTCATATATTTTCTTAACCATCCTTTCCTCGTTCATACGGTCCACATGACTAAACCATCTCAGCACTCCTTTCTTTATTCTATCTACCACAGATCTATAGAATAGTCCCCAAAATAAGCTGGATGGACAGAGTTGCGAACGAAGATGTTATGAATATAGAAAAATAAGTTTTTTTTTTTTTTTTTAAATAGAGATGCGAACACGGAATACGTGTCACATCAATATTCTTACTATTTTCAAACTAAGCTAAACGCTTGTGCTATGAAAATAGGACTAACTTGCTAGTCTGGGCTGAGATTCGAACCCGCGACCTTTGGATCACGAGGCGAGTGTCCCAACCACAAGACCAACAAGCTACTCTTTTATAACTATCAAAATTCAATATGAACACTTCTAGAATACTTGAATACAAGAACTTGCATCTCATGATGCAAGGATTGATGACCGGAAGTCGGGGTCCTGCAAAGAGATCATAATAGCTGAAAAACCTGAGGCAGTAGTTTGGCCAGAACACTTACTGTAGAGATACTCCAGGCCGATGTAAATAAAGTGATAATAGTCAACATGATGGTCCACGTCCGTTGAATGGATAGGGCACAAGAAAAAGGGGAAGAAGAAGGTGAGATAATTAAATACTTCTTATTCTTCTTCTTCTTCATCTTTTCAATATAGGCCTCTTCCATACCCTTACATCCTTCTTTGTTACTTGCTAGTTGAAGCCATTTCTTTCCCCCCTCAGCGACTGTATCATCGGCCCGTCTTTTTTGAGGTCTTCCGACGCCTCTTTTATTTTCCCAAGGTCTCCATTTCAGAACTTGGGAGTCAATTTTTACATAGCGGTGACCGAGTATTGCACAGACATTCGTGAATCCTATAATTAGTGATATAATAAGTCAAGAAAATTACCTAATGTTTTGTCATCTCCCCAACCCACCATATACGTTTCATCTGTCGCGAACTGAGAAGATGGCATCGATAATCGATACTAGCCGCGAATGACATTAGCATGCTCATGAGCGAGCCTGTTCACACATGCTCAAAAGATGCCCCTTCCACCCGCAAATCAAATGGGCACGCTCATAAATCAACCGGGTTGATTGTTGAGCGTGCTAGTAATGAGCTTGCTCACACACACACAATAGCTCAAGAAGCTAAATACTGCACCAAAATTGTCACCCAAGCGAAGCTAATGCCCTGTAGGCAATATGTATTGAGGATATTGGAAGGTGGATGTCTTTGAATAGATTGACGCTGAATCCTGAAAAAACTGGAATAATGTGGACAGCAACATCAAGGAGAGTACATCTTTTGGATGACACGCCGATGATGACAGGCATCATAATTAAATCCTCGTCACAGGTAAAGCTCCTGGGAATCAACGTAGAGAAAGATCTAAGCCTTAGAAATCAGATTAACACAGCTGTCAGCGCTGGTTTCTATGGTTTAAATGCCTTCCTCCAGACGCAGCAAAGTCACCGATTAATACGTAGGTCATCTCGCGGCTGGACTATTGTAACTCAATATATGCAGGACAGCCTAGGACTCGGCTCGGCAGACTTCAGTCAGTGATGAATGCTGCGGCGAGGCTTATATTCAAGGCATCAAAGTTCTCGCGGATATCCTCAATACTGAAGCAGCTACATTGGCTTCGCCTGCCAGAGCGGATAAATTTCAAACTCTCTCTGATGGTGTACAAAAGGCTTCAAAGAAAAGCACCACAATATTTGATCGACCTCTGTATCCCAGACAATATTATTGGAAGACGGCTCACACTGTCAGCTAAATCGGAGGCACTCTGCAGGCTGGTACCAAGGAGACCTGGAGCCACCAAGTTTGCGGGCCCAGCTATGTGGAATCAGTTGCCTCCATTGCTGCCACCTGTGGAGAACTAAGAACACTTCAAGAAGAGCCTAAAAACTCATTTTTTCGGAATGTCGCACCTGTAAAGCGCCCTTGAGGCATCTCTCACGCAAAAATGGCGGTATATAAATTAACATAAACATAAACATTAACTGCGCATGCTGACTAATGAGCATATGCATCATTCCCTTTACTGTTGGACCCCTACAAAATGCCCTGGACAACTCACGAGGCTTCGACCGTCATCGACAAACAAAGTGGCACAGCCTGTCTGTTGAAACTCTCTGTCGCTTGCTCCAGCGAGCCGATTTCACATGGTAACACGACCCATCTGGCGCCGTGGTTTCACACGTTTGCCATCGACATATTTAAATAAATGTAACAGTTATACACACACCAAATATCTAAATATGCGGCGTAAAGCCCGCTTCCCACGGCTCAAAAACTGGGCGCATTGCGCAACAAAAGTGTTGTGTGCGTGTTGGGTCAACTGAAGCACGCTCACGCGTACAGTGACACACCATATGCGGAAAAAACAAATAGGCGTAGTTTGTAATGACTTTCTCAAATTTCTTCAACGTATAAAACATGTGAACACATTTTATTGTGCAGTTTTAATTCTACGACATTTGAAACACGATAAGATTAATCATTTAGAGAGTTTCTTATCGATTTATCGAAAAGTTATATAAATTCGGTGAAAAACATAAACTTTGTTATAGGTCTTTACAATTAAGCTTGGAAACGGATACGCCCCTCTCGTAAACTTAACACAACGTAACAATGCGTATATTACGCATTGTACCCACACTAACTCAATTGCAATCTTATATGAAAAGACCTATAGGTACCTCTACGTGAGTTACATAACAAATGAATCTCTCATCGACAGGTGAAGTGTTAAACTCTCGAAACTTAAGAAGTAAAATAAACCTTTATTTTTTAATTAAGACAAATTATAGAAGTCTCACAGAGACGAAGCTATTTATATGAGAAACATTTTTATTTTATATATTTAATAGATAGTACATATGATTTCTTTTATAACAATGATAACTAGCAAATATTAACAATTAAATTATTATTATTTGTTACACCTCACCAAAAAAAATTAAGATTCTTGTATATGGTGAGGGAGTATGGAACATATATGGATGGCCCAGGGCATACATCTTGTATGAGTTGAAAAGTATGAGTATGAAAAAATTGAGACTAATGTATTAATTTATTTATTAACTTAATTATTTATTTAAGGTAATTAGTACCATGAAAAAAACATTTATAGATATAAATATTATATTATATAATTATATATATATATATATATATATATATATATCTTATTATATATATATATATATATATTAAATAGAGATGCGAACACGTAATACATGTCATATCAATATTCTTACTTTATTCTTGAATTGAGCTAAACGCTTGTGCTATTGTGGTTCGAACCCGCGACCTTTGGATCACGAGGCGAGAGACCTAACCACAAGACCATCAAGTTACTCGGTATAAATAATATGTATATAAATCTAAATAAAAATGAAAAAAAATAATTTTTAAACATACTGTTACGTATCGTGGTTGTTGGAGACAAATAAAAACACTGAAAAATAATTATCGATGAATTAAATAATTACTCAATGTCGAAATTACTGAACACGAATCAAACTTAACGCTATTCTTTAATCTGCACTATTTCTCAATATGTCACTTCGTCTATGAACACTTCATTATCAGTAGGTAAAATATATGTATTTATCGCTCGTAGAGTATTCAATTCTCGCACATAGAAGTTGCACAAGTTTATTTCGCCACTTAGGTACTTCGCTCGATTATTTCGCTTTATTTATGGCTTCGATTTTCTCACGATTGGTCACCCTGGTCGCGGCTTTCGGCCGACTTTATACGATAACAACTGTCAAAACACTTCAAATACGTGACGGACTAGATCCGCGCTATATATATCTAAATGCTAGTTTTTTGGAATTTTATAGATTATTCTAGTGGTTAGGAGAAGGTTCTCATCACGTCTCGGTTTTTCCTTAACGTGATGACGGAAACAACTCGCTCAAGGCTACAGGCCGCCGAGATGAGATTTCTTCGAGGAATAGTAGGAGTTACCATAAGGAACACAATCAGAAATACGCAAATAAGAGAATGTCTCGAAGTGGAACCGTTATTGAAATTTATCGAGAAATCACACCTACGGTGGCTCGGACATGTCTTGCAGATGCCGGCAGATAGACTGCCAAAGCGGATAGTCCAGGCAACACTAGAAAGCAGAAGACAAAGGGGCCGTTCTAGGAGGAAATGGCGGAAACAGTGAGAGGACTGCTGCGAAGTGAGGTTGCAACTAAATTGGGCTGACGTGGAGAGAGAAGCCCAAGATTGGAAGAATTGGAACCTCGCATGCGGTATAAGGATCCCGACCTAATAGGATAAGGGTAGAAGAAGAATAATAAGAATAAGACGAGTAGCTTGTTGGTCTTGTGGTTAGGACTTTCGCCTCGTGATCGAAAGGTCGCAGGTTCGAATCTCACTCCAGACAAGCAAGTTAGTCCTACTTTCATAGCACAAGCTTTTAGCTTAATTTTAAAATAGTAAGAATATTGATGTGACACGAATTCCGTGTTCAAATCTCTATTTTTTTTTAAAAAAAAGTTGTACCTGTTGATTCTGTAGGTAATCTCTTTTGTCATTTTGCTATGATATAGAAACCACGCCGTTTCCCCGCAGGGGTAGGCAGAGAGGATTGAACGCTACACTCTTCTATCCTGGCACACCACTTTTGCTTCGGCCACATTCATACATCTCCTCATACACGTTCTACGGTTGTTGCGGCTTTTAACAGGGCCATCCTCAAATGCTTGTAGTACCAGGTCATTCGCGGACGCCCTCTATTCCTGTTGCCTTCAACACTCGCCTCATATATTTTCTTAACCATCCTTTCCTCGTTCATACGTTCCACATGACCAAACCATCTCAGCACTCCTATTCTCACTATTCTATCTACCACATTACAGCCAGCATTGCATTCACTTCTAAGTTATGCAAGTATATATATATATATATATATATATATATATATGTTAGTAATCCGTATATTACTAGAAGCAGAGCAAAACACATTATTAACGGCGTCGCTGGAGAAACCCACTCCTCCACAAACACCCGACGCAGAATTACTCAAACTTTCACTTGACGGTGAGCTTCGGACCCAAACGGTTGTACGCTTTTTGGAGAAGCAGCTCATCGACAAGGCGCCCTGAAGATGAACAGTGAACTCTGTTCGAAACTCTGTGTCGGCAGACGACTGGTCCTGACGACCAGAATTTGACGCGGGTTACCCCCAAAGTAGTTAGAACTAACACATATTGTACCCGTGAAAGCCTTCGATTTAACATATATATATATATATATATATAATAATATATAAATAGATATATATATATATATATATCTATATTTAATATAATATATAGAAATTTACTAATTTAATGATTTACACGACATCTGTATTCACCACACTTTTTAAAAAAAGCTAGTGAGAGCCCTCTCCTAACCAGGAAAGGTAGGTACCATTTCAAATATCAATTGCAGCGTTTACATTTCCTAGATTTTGCATTTATCGCTGATTATGTATTTTAGGGTTGCTTTGAGAGCCCGTATTATAGTAAGCCCAGCAGTAATAATACGGCAGCTCCGATTTGATATTCCTAGCAAGTACATAGATATTAATTAATTGTTAATCAGTCAGGGTTGCCAGAATTAATGCACAAAATTTTAAAAAGACACATTAGATCAAAAATAGTTTCGCTTTCACTTAACTTTGATAGACTCATTGATCTTAGCACAGAATCTTAGACTCACAGAATTACAGAACAAAATAACTACGAGCTTGTGAATTTTTAAATTATTATGAAAAGGTAAAACTAAATAGTCTTGAAAAGTATAACTTCTTGGTAAATAAGTCGCGCTTTCTTACAATAATACGTTTTTACTTGAAGAGAACGGTTTTTGTAGGTTTGGAACGAAATTTAAAAAAAATACGATAACTGCATCTATTGTAAAAAATTAAACCATAAAAACCAAGTTTTTATTGTACTCCTTTTCTCATTTACCAGTGGAAACAGGTTTGGCGCTTAACCTACGCGTTGGGCTCGAGTCGGACGACTCTACGAAAGCGAGTGATAAAAAATTTCGAAAAATCCAAAATTATACTATAATTATTAATTTTTTTTTAACGAAAATTTGTTAAATCATTTTTATCATCGCCACGAGTCTGTCTGCAAAGTTTCAGCTTGATTGGATCACGGCAAAAGGGTTAAAAATTGATCCAAAGTTTTTTCGACAGACAAACAAGCAAGCAGACGCCACGGGTTAAAAGAAAGGGATTAAAAAATCCTTTCTTTTTACAATTGAATTTAATTATTCAAGAGTTAATTAACTGTTTTATAAATGTGTCTTAAATATATGTGACATACTTCCGCTGTGTCCCAATCCCCTCGCCTTAAAAACGGGTGTAGTTCATCTCTGTAGAATTTTGTACTCTGTGGTGCTAATATTATATTATTTAAAAGATGATCGAAGTCAGTTTTCTTTAATTTACATCTATTGATATCTTCACCCAAAAAGTCATCCAAATATTAAATTAAAGGTAATATTTTCGCTATAATAAAATAAATATGTACAGAGATTTGACAGAACTAGGGACGTTTTTCAACACGCGACATAAACACGAGTAATTGCGTCCCGTCTATTTAGTCTAGGAATACTGTAGCGATATTTGCTATCTTGAAAATATAGAGATTTTCTTCCACATGATTTTTTTCTGTGTAACTCTTTATGTCCAAATTTGTGGAAGCCAATTCCCGCAGAGCCATAGTTGGTGCACATTCCGACGTCTGCGCTGGTCCCCGATATTGCCGTTCTCCTGGGAGCTCCAGAAATAAGTAATTCTGCCGTTGTAAGCTTGATAAAGTATTAAATTCCAAAGTATCAAAATATTTAGACAGCCTCTGAGCTTAGCAACAGATGGCAATCATTTATTTTGGATTATAGCCTCCCCTTCTTCGCGCCCGAATTACGAGAACCCTCTGGTACTCGAGTCTTTGATTTGATCATAATTTTTGGATTTCTTTTTTTGGCGCATTTAGGGTTAATTTTTTTACTGTAACGGAAGATGTGCACGCAGCGTGTAGCGGAAATTCAACTCCAGAACTAAAGTCTCCATATTGAATTTTTTGATTTATTAATTGGTTCTGTTTACATGCGAGTTGACGAATGTATTGATGGTTTTTACTTCCTTTCTTTTAACTCGTGGCGTCTGCTTGCTTGGTTGCCGTCGAAAAAACTTTGGTTCGATTTTTAACCCTTTTCCCGTGATCCAATCGAGCTAAAACTTTGCAAGCAGACTCGTGGCGACGATCAAGAAGATCTATCAAATCTTCGTTAAAAAATAATAATAATTGTAGTATAAATTTGGATTTTTCAAATTTTTAATGGTTTTTTCATACAAGTTGTACGGAGATTCCGACGTATAAGGTAGACACTAAACCCGAAAATGAGAAAGGGATTATTGTAAAAACTTCGTTTTTATGGGTTACTTTTTGATTGTCAGATATTTGTTTTCAAAACAAAAAAAAACTTTTCATTCATTCGACATTTATTGCGGCTGTCAAAGTTTTATTTTTTCGAAACTTTTGATTACGGAACCCTTTTAGGACAAAAATCGATTAAATATGAAAGTGGGTAGGTAACTGAATTTTTTTTTAAAATTAATAACGTCTCAATAACGACGCCATATTGAATTCTTATCAACTGCCAGATTCTGTTTTCATGCGAATGTTTCGATCAGTTTTTATATTAAGTACCTACTTATTGAATAAAATTGTGTGTTTTCTTTATTATTTTATGCGAGTAAGAACTCGAAAATTTATAGTTAAAATATTGAAAATTTTGAATGGCAAAATGTTTGCAATACTCATGAAATTTGAATTTTGTTTTTTGTTTTGCAAAAAAATAAATATCAAGAAGTAATATACAAGGGAAGATTTTTAGAAAAGGTGCAGCATTTTTTAATTATTTTTCAAATCAGTTTGTTAGAAAGCATTTTATTAGCATTATTCGAATCAGTAATACGTATATTCTTTCCGGTTTTTTAATATTTATTCCTTTTGGTCGCTCAACTTATAATTTCATTTCGTGTTTCATTCCTTATTTCGAACGATAAAAGAATCAGGGATTTATCGGTGGGTTCCAGCCGGGATCCGGGAAGAGATTTGAGAGTCGTGTAGACATTGATCAGTCCTTTTCCCGGGGCTGGAACGAACATGTATTATTCCATTTTTTTTCCTTAATTTGATTTTCCTGTATGTCTTTTCTAATTGATTAATATATTTTTTTAACATTATGGGTAGGTTTCTGTTTCCAAATATACCAATCCAAATGAACGTGATGCACGAAAAAAAAGACTTTAGAAGCATTGTGACGAGAGCCTCCAATCCAAATATTCGAAACTCGAATATATTCGCCTGTTTTTAAGTATTCGTTATTCGAATATTTTAAAAAGTTCGTTCATATTTATATTTTAAGATTTTTAATATTTTTCCAAACGAAACAAAGGTTTATGAACCCTGAAAGTCATTTGCAAGGGTTTTTAATTTATACTTAGTTATATATAGGCTATATAATAAAGTCGGACATCGAAGATGTAAACACCGTAAATTGTCGGACGTCTTTTGCATTTGCCTTTTTTTTAAGTCACGCTTATCTTTATAGTTTTATTACAATAAGGAGTCAACGATGGAGTCGGCTTTTTCATAAATACTTACGACAAACAAGAAGTTATACACAAAATAATTTAAAAAAAAACTTGCACGTGGGGTGTGAGATATGAAGTAATATAAACATATCTAAAATTTTGTCAGTTATCGAGAGAATACTGAATCGTCTGTATCAAATTTTTTATTGTTTTTATATATGTATATTTACAAAATTGAAATATATTTTTTGTGTTTTTTTTTTTAATTTGTTTTTTAAATTCAACATTATTTTTCAATATATTTTTTGTTGTTTATTTATAACATATTTTTATAAATTAAAATAAATAAATTCTCTACAATAATGATGTTTTTTTTTAAATGTATAGAATGTATTTATCTGTTTTTATCATCCAAAGTAAATTTTTCCTTTCTTATAAATTTTACGAATATATTCGAATATTCGAATATATTATCATTAACTATTCGATATTCGAATCATTCATTCGGAATCACGAATATTTGGAGGCTCTGATTGTGACAGATTTCTTCAAGGATTCAACTTTTTATTTTTTTTAATTTTATTTATTTATTAGAGATACTAACAGGATTATAGGTACATGACTGCCCATTATCCCAATTACAAGTGTCTTCGGCACGCTCTAATAACATATATTTTTGCAATTAATTATATTTTACATGTACATTTATGTGTATTGTATATTTGGTGTTTGAATGTAGTGCGATTAATATTTAATGAATGATTGATTTAATGGATCTATAGGTTCAGGTCATCGTTTAGAAAATGGATGTTGTGTATGAGTGAGTTTTTGAACGAAGATAAGGCATCTGCAAGAATATCAGCATCGATGTTAGGGTCAGCACAATACAAATGGTATGTGCGACCTCTGATGGGAGAACTTTAAGGTAATGCTTGAGTATACAACTGACCGCGAACGTTGGCGGCTCGCGCGTGTTGTGATTCGAGCTCCGAATCTCGAGCCTTTAGCATCCATTTCCAAGCACGTCACTTTGCCGTCAAGTTAAGCATTTGCGTGAGATACGACACCGTGACGTGCACGCGCGCCGCTAGTGGCGCCACTAGCGGCGGTGGCGGGAACTAAACAGCGACACCATGCCGATTGTTGGGGTGGATTTGTATATTTGATATTCAGAGGAACGCGATACATGTCCGACGCAGGGGCGAATCGGCCGGGCCTAATATAATTAAAAAAAAAAATCGTTTTAGTTTTATTAGGCCACGAGAATCATTTGCTATATTGAAGCGATTATAAAAACAATATTTTTATATGAAAGTATGTTCCGAGGACACAGTTACGGGTTTTGGTCCCCAGAGGGATGGTTAATTAATTACGAGGATAAATTGTAGAAGTCTCACAGAGACGAAGCTATTTATATACGAGAGAAAAGTGGTCATAAAAATTTGATCATCTTACGATGGAATTGGTGAACGCTGCATTGTGTATGTGTGGTGAGTGATAACTTAAGCCGACTCATGCAGGTTGTTAGCCCTGAGCCAACGTACAAGAGACTTCCAACCACTTATCTCATGTATAAATAGCTTCTTCTCTGTGAGACTTTTATCATTTATCCTTAATTGACTATAAAAACACCAAAGAAAAATCATATGAATGTATTACGACCTCACCGGGAATCAAACCCAGAATGTCGGGTATGAGAAGCCAGATTTGTTGCCATCGGACTACGAGGGCTGCTCCAATTACAAATAATATTGTCACGAAACTGAAGAAATAGAAAAAGTACATATAATAGAGGATTTCACAGTTTGTTTTCTGGATGTTTAATAATCATAAGATATTGCTAGAAAGGTTTAGAAGTCACTCGATCATGCCCGAAAGTTCGTGAATTGACATTCACTATTTAAAGGGCGACATAACTCCTACACGTAACAGTTGTTATTTTGACAGAAGCAAAATTAGAGATAAATGAGAAAAATAGACAGCGGGCGTCGTAGTGGTGCAAATCGTAAGCGGCCAGCGAAATACATTACGAGAGAACCAACCGGGCGTTCGATAGTGAGGTGCGATCGCAGACGTGCAAATACTCTAGAAAGACGAGTGATTACTGCAAAATTAGCGTGAATTAAATAAAAGTGCTCCAGTTAAGTTCGTGTTTGGTGACTTTATTTAATTAATAAAACTTAATTAATTTCAAGCGTTTCAAGCTTCCCATCGCCGCGATTTCCTGAAAATACTTTTATATTAAATAAAAACATATATTTGTGTTTTTAGAACACAGTAAACTAAAATTTAAATCCAATTAAAATTAAACGATTCCTAAAAAATCTATTAAAAAATATATATACCTAGTTATCACACGGGATTTATCCCGATTTTCTGAACACGGAAAAGATATCCTAGTAATATTCCCTCTGAGTGATAGTCCAATGTTTTACAAAAATAAATCAGAGATAGTGAAAAAAAATTCAAACTTAGATGTCGCGTATCACCATTGTATTATTGATATTTGGTTGTTTGTTTGAACATTTTAGATTCATAATTAAAGCAGGAATATAGTCCTGCGAGGTTACTAATGTTTTCCAAATAACCCTGTATATAAAATTCAGATTTGTTGCTTTGAAATGATAATTTATAGAATTGCAAAGCATCTGACGTAAGAAATAACCCTCGAACAGCGTCTGGAAATCATTAATGTGAGGGTACCGCGCAGCCACGTCCAACATATTAAAATATCCAGTGTGTTATTTTGACGTTTAAGTTACTTATTTTTTTGGAGCTTTATTACCTGTTATCTACCAAAATCCCCCAACTCAAATATACCAACCATGTTTCCTAGTTTGGTGTACATGTACAGAAAATATTTCGGGTTTATAGCGCAAGTCCGGCGGTCTCTGACTCTTAGCTATATCGATGGTGGATAAAGTAGCAAAATCGGGTAAGAATATTGGGCAATTAGCTAACTGATCATTAATACATAAGGTCTGTATTTTCATAATAATTTTTCATAATAATTATAATTTTAGAGTGTTTTATTTAACTATTGCAACGAGGAAAAAAGAATCACGCACTCATGACAGTTGTTTGAAATGATCACAACGCTATCGAAGATTCCACAATGGCCTAGCGTAAATCTATGGCTTACAGGAAGCATCGAGAAACATCTACAAAAGCCTGGAAGCAACGAAAAAGTTCTCGTAAACACTGGAAACGTCTGGAGGAAACGTCGATATCAGCATTAGCCAATATAAATAGGACTGCACACGGAGTAACGTTGTTATGTTTTGGGCGCGCCTGACAGCGGCACGGAAGCGAACGCAGCCACGAGTTGCGAAAGCCAGGGGGCCAAGCGAGCGGTAATTCGACAGCGAGTACTCTGGAAAGTTCTAACGTAGCGAAATAAACCGAAGTGAAATAATACGTGCGGAAATTGGATGAAACGTTAAAAAAAAGCGTTAAGTCAAATAGTGTTAAGTGACTTTGTGCGTTTGAATAATTATTTAAAATTAGTAAATTCCAGCGTTTCATTAATTCCTCTCGTAGCCACGACACGTGACACTATATCTCATGTTTCTTACTTTTTTCTAAATTATAATTTTTCGTCGCTGTTTAAGGTTAAAGTCATATTTTCTCCCTTCGAGCCAGTTCGGCCCTGCAGCCTTGTATGTGATTATGAGAATTGGTTCATTAACTGCCATCTATGCCAAGACGAAACATACATATGTTACGGACTAATCCGAACAGAAGACTTCCCGATTTTCCGGTAATATTAATATTACGTATCGTGTGCCACGATAAATAGAAATTCCATCCTTTGCAAGAAATGCGTTTCAATTCTGACAGAGATGTATCACATCTTCAAATTAATCATCATAATCATCACTCTTCGCACTACAACCCTTGGTGGGTCTTGGCCTCCTCAATAATTTTCCTCCACTGATCTCGGTTTAGTGCCAGCTCTCTCCAGTTTCGAAGCTCTAAGGCAGAGATATCTTTGAGGACGTTGTCACTCCATCTTAATTTTGGCCTTCCTAAGCTCCTTCGCCCTATTGGCCTTGAGTTCAGCACGAACTTTGGTGCTTGATGCTCGGACATTCTCTCCACATGACCCAGCCATCGATGTTTTCCCAGTTTTATAAATTTTGTGACGTTTGGCTCCTTAAATAGAGTATAGAGCTCATTGTTGTAACGTCTGCGCCAAAGTCCATTTTCTAGAATCGGTCCGAAGATTAATATTCAATTCAGTATATTTTTAGTTTTTTTTTTTTTTTTTTACAGTTTTAATTTATTTTTTAAAAATATTTATTACATTAAACATATGCCAAAATGCACAGCAGTTTTATCTCATTATTACACGTTCGATATTATCATCTTTAACTAAGCCTGAAGGGTAAAACTAACCAACGAAGGTTGGGGAAAGAAAGTCGCTTACTTATTGATGTGTAATATCTTTTCTCCCGCTTTCCTGCAGTGATTTTGTAAAAATGGACGGAAATGCGTAACAGGAAACTAGACGCCGGAGAAGCGCGACTATTTCGTTTGACCTCCCCTGCGCTTTGGAGGCAGAGAAGAGGTTTTGTGTGGATGCCTCCACAACCCGCTCGCATTCCCATGAGTGTCGGCTGGGCGGTGAGTACGTCCACTTTAACATTTAAAAAATGCCGAAAATGGGTGGCGAAAGTGTAGAGCCGATATGGGAGTTATTGCTCATTTATATGAACCCTGGACGTGTGGTGGGTCCCACTTCTCTCTTCTCAGATATTTTAAGAAATCGCCCATCGTATAGGTAGAATATTTTTCTTTAATATTTATTACCTTCGTTTTAGATTCTATTTTGTGTTGAAGTGAATTTTTAAAATAAAATATACGTTTTCTTTCAACGAATGTAAGAATTCTACACATCCAGTTCTTATTGAAAATTCCACAACACGCTGTGTGACAGGAAGCCGTAGAGTATTATACACAATCTGTCCACCCCCTTCTATGAGTTATATATATATAGATAATACACGCTTTTCTGTAGTAACTGTTTTTGCCAATTTATGTTTGTCCAACATTTAGACAAATATAAGTTCGTGAAATTTTATGTCAAAAGGAGGTAAGTTTTCCTTAAAAACTTACAGAGGCTCAGAAATTATGAAGATCACTAATTTAAAGGCTTTATATGAAAGCGTGTGTAGTTTACGAAAGGGACCAGTCTCTAACATCTACGTTCTTTTGGTGTGTAATGGTATGTTTACTTTACTTTTCATTATGTATACAAAATAATTATTTGACATCATTACTTCTAATTCACTGTTACGCCGATGACTGGCAACTGTACTTCCATCGCTTTCCAGACGAAACAGACGTACTGAAACAGTCTATTATCCAGTGCATACAAGACGTAAACGATGTCCTAGAATAAATTGAAACTTAACCCAACCAAAAATGAGTTTCTTAGGACAGCTACCCGAAGACGCCAACACCTGTTGGAAAAATTCCCACTCTCTATTTCAAATATTGACATAATTCCCAAAACCAATGTCAAACTATTTGAAGTCTACTTGGATTCAAGTTTGTCTCTTACTAAACAATTTAATAACACAACTAACACAATATATTTGCAAAAGCATCCCAACAGAAGCAACAAAATTATTAATAAACGCATAAGTTATCTCTCGTTTCGACTACTGTGATGGTATCTACGCTCATCTCCCAAAACAGGAAATAAACAAATTAAAATCTGTATTTAATGCCGCCGCAAGACTCATTACCGGCGTTTCAAAGTTTGCGCACATCTCAAACCATCTTCAAACCCTTCACTGGTTTAGATTGTCCAGAGAGGATTGAATATAAGCTTTGCCTTACAATATTCAAGGCTAATCACAACATGGCCCTTCAATACATGACCAACTTCTGCGTTCCATGTTCCATTACACGCATGCTACCTAGTGAATAAGTAATATTAAATTAGTGTTTTTGGCAGTAAGTTTTTTTGTAAGATAATTTTCTGTGTAAAGCGCCCTTGAGGTGATCACTCGCGAAATCGGCGCTATATAAATTATCGAGTATTATGTATCGAGAGGGTTATATTAATGATTGTAAGATGTAAAATACAAGGAAAAATAGAATTGAATTTCACTCATGCTCAAATCATACTTAAATGGCAGTGTGAATCAGGCCAGAACCAAGAAGAGAATAAGGAAATCGTTGAAGCCGTGTGCAGTCCGTGCTCGCTAGCATTCAAATGCATTTACAGATTTTGAAAGCTCTCATCGACAGGAGAAAAGGCATCCCCTTATACCTTACGGAGTCCTCGGAAGTCGTTATATTTGACACATACAGGCATTCCTGCCTTTTTGAAGCCATATTGTTAAGATATTTGGTTGTTGGAAGGCCTCGACAAGTTTCCCTTGACTAGAAATACTTAGATAGCCCTTAATAGCATTACTCCGGGATTCACCCCTGTCATTGACGATGTCAAATTGCAAATGTGGATTCGGTTTTTATTGGACGAAAAACAAACAAACATTTAAACCATAAAAAAAATTGATTATATTATTTGTATATATCTACTTCTTTTATTTGATTAATTACACCAACATGTTTCAGAAAAACCTTTCCATTGTTGTTGTTTAGCTGTCTAAATATAAGAATGAAATGTCTTTTGTTTCTTGTTTTTATAAATTATTTGAAATATTAATTTAATTAGTTAATTAATTTAATTAAAAAATTTAGGACTTTCTATTTTACACATTAAGTAAGTTTGGTCTGAAATTGAATAATTTAGAAGCATTAGAAATTAGTAAAGCATTATTATTAATAATCAATTAAATTTAACTACTAGCCCAATTCTAAATTTTTTTCGAACAATTGCGAGTAATCAAGAACTTAAGTAATTATATTTAAAAATAATTTTTCAAATAATTTAGAAAAAACAAGAAACAAAAGATATTTCATTCTAATATTTTGACAGTTATACAACATCCTGACGATGGAAAGGTTTTTCTGAAACATGTTGGTATAATTAATCAAACGAAAGAAGTAGATATATACAAATAATACAATCAATATTTTTTAAAAATGTCAATCTACAGCGTTGCTGAATCAATTGAAAAAAAAAAAATTGAAACCAAATTTTTTACGTTTTGCATATTGTAAACATTTTCCGAAGGGTGAGTTTTTGGAGTTAAAGATGGGATATCATTTTCTCATGCGGGAAATAGTGTGGTACGTCTCCAATAATGATAACTCTTTTTTGGTTCAATGGTTTTGTCGTTAGGCAGGTAGGCCTAAATACCCTCCCCATTCCGCGCCATCCCCCCCTCTCGTTAACAATTCCCTCACTGGCCACGCATTTGAAATTGTCTGTAAAATATTGATTCGATATTACGCAGGGCCGCGATAAATGCCCGAGCGTTTTTTAATGTTACGCCAAATTACGCGGTCGGGTAGCGTCCCGCGCGTAACTCGGACTAATCGCGTAACGGGTAGGAACCCGCATTAACAGATGTGGGCTGGAGTGGAACTGTACAAGTTAATATTAATAACAGAGGTTATGGGTGGTATCTGGATTTTAATTATATTTCTATTATTTATTTTATTATTATTAATTTCTAGATGAGCATAAAAGAGCCATAAAAAAAACTTTAGTTTAAATTCAGAAATGGCAGAGCATGCCAGAATGGAGGGACATAAGTTTGATTCGAAATTGTTATATGGGTGCAGTAAAGGAAGAAGAATGGAATTGAAAGAATGAAGCATCTTGGAGATCTTAGAAATTAATAATAATAAAATAAATAATAGAAATATCAAATATAATTAACATCCAGATACCACCCATAACCTCTCCACTCCTATCCATTCTAACACCGCCCCCGACCCCCACCACCATTACACCCACCCAATCCCTTTAAATACTGTCTCGAATTATTTTTAATTTGGTTGTAAACGTGTTGTTTTTGACAATGGGAGAAATCTCGAAAGCGTTCTACCAATTCAAAATAAATATATAGTGAATTAAAACAGTGTTGTGTTTACCTTAATTTTTTAATATTAAAAATGAATTTCCACAATGTTAGAAACAAAAAACTTGAACATGTACAAGCTATATTACAAAAAAATATATTTTCATTTTATGAATTTTTAGTGTTTTCCTGATAAAAATACCAGTGTTTTAGTTGTCTTTTTACTTTATGGTATTATTTCCCAGGGTGGGATTGACCCCCTCTAAAAATGTTTCTTTCCATTCTTCTTTAGTCCTGCTCCAGTTTTTTTTAATAGTCAGGGGTATTCAGAGGCGTATAGTGAGAACAAGAATCAAGACTTTTATTTAAATATATATGTGGTAAAAAAAATCAAATATTTATCTGGCAGAATATTATAAAACATTAAAATTTGAATTTAATATTTATGTTTATATTTATTTATTTCGTAAGAATTTATACATATAAATGAAGGTAGTTGCTTCACTAGACAAGGTCTATTCTGAAGCAACTACCTGTACAGTTTTTTTAAGGTTTAAACGTTAGAAAATACTACGTATTCGAATTAAAGTTTTAAATATTGCAGATAAGAAATAAAACACAAACACAAGAAAGACTACATATTAGAAATATACTTTTAAACATTGTACATAAGGAATAAAAATAAGATAATTTAACTTGATAAAGGAAAATGTTAATTATTATGACAGGAATGTTACGAGATACATCTCTTATTTTGTTTTTTTTTCAAAATATATGCTTAGGAAAAAGTCACGCGTCTTGTTCTAACTGCACGTCCCTGCAGGTAATCTACCTGTTCCTTGGTCTGCCTCTATAACTTTTCATCTGGCTCCTAACCCTTGGTCACAATCTTTAAAGTCTTGTGACAATATTTAAACGTGGATTACCCATCGCAGGTGTTGATACCTACATAGTTTGCAATATTCTATAATAAATAATTAGTGTACATTCATTTTTAAAATTACTTCGTACACTTTGTACGCGGATCTTCTCGGTGCAAATTCATTTCTAAGCACGTTGATGGTTTCATCCCATGTGAAAAATCCATCTTTGATCCTGACCTAACGTATCCTTCTGTAGCAGCAGGGTAAATCCATTGTGAGCCTCCTGGTCTCCAATACTTTCTACAGATTTTTAACCATTTATAGCTGATATAAATGCTTCAATTACATTTAGATCTCTGGTCCTATCGAAGCGGAATGGCAGCTGTGTATTTGTGATTAATTTTTATTCTGAAAGTTCAATTTTCTAGTGCAACTGTTTTCCTTGAGCATTATGTTTCGCAACCGTAGGTGACCATACACTAGCATATTTGTTGATCAAGTACATATTTTTATTTCAGCATTACATCTGTTTCCATAGGGCGGTAGGTGCGAGGTACATAATAAATAATACATACATGGAGTTATTTATTATTTACATAAAAATGAAGTTTTTCGATATATTTCTTAAGGTACATAAGGCGATACAAAATAAAATAGTCAATAAAATAAGTTCAAGAAGATAAAATACTTTTGAAAATAGAAGGAATACAGTAACAATTCCAAAATATAGTAAATAACATACATTCGAACATACGTAAAATATGGGACAACGTAACATACTTTCAAGAAAAGTAATGGGAATAGTATCATTAGCATTAAACAGTAATTGTTCAATCTTTACGAACAGGCTGGGTTTGCGTATTTTCTGAACGCACCGACATTGCACTTCTCGCTCTACCAAAATGTTTTGTCTATGACTTTAAAATTGATACTACTGATTTTACCGTTGATTGTGTGCGCTTTTTTCCTACGTAACTATGTGATCCTTTTGATAAAGACAAAAATTGTTCCACAAGAGTAGTAGTTCTGAAACCCTTCTGAAAAGGGATACGCGAAGATTCACCAAAGCTCTTTCTCCCTTCGAATCAGAGGTCTGCCAAGACAGGAAGGAATGTAAGGGCGCGTTTCCTTCCATATTACCCATTGATCACCTCATAAAACCTTTCCAACCCAACTCCCAAATTACTCACCCAAATACACAATCCGTGCGCAAAAAAGCAACAATATAAATAATAGTATTGTGGAAAACCATTTGAAAGATTATGAATAAAACACTAATTTTATTATTTTTATGTGTAACATCTTTCCTCTCGCTTTCCTGCAATCTGTGGCAGTGATTTCGTGAAAAAGGATGGAAATGCGTAGCAGAAAATGATGGAAAATGGAAAAAATCATCGTTTATAAACAAATCAGTGTCCAGCAAGTGCCATCACAGCAGAGACGCAAACTTCCAACAGCCAATGCTTCTGATTTTGTATATATGTTACGTGGCTGGTTTCAAGCGTGTGAATATTGTAACTTTGATATATTTTGGCTTATATCTTCGAAACTATCCAATAAATATTTAATATTTTTTACATTAACATAAACAATAACTACCCTTAATGAATTTCATTCTCAAATTTTTATAGATTATTTTAAAATATTTATTCAAAGTTTTCATACAAAATGAATGGCGCCACACTATCGCCATCTATGAAAATAAATAAAAACATATAATTGACCAAACACATTTCTAAACAATACACGTTACCTACCTACCTAGTGCGGCAAAATTCAATAATAAATAAATGCATATACATTTTCTTTACTTATATTTACTAATGAATAAATATATAGGTATAAGGTTTTTAAAATTTTGTTTAAATGCTTGGCTTGCATTTAAACAAATACTCGATTGACATTTTTAATTGTGAGATTTACAATTAAAAATAAAAGTATAGACATTATTGATAAGTGCTGCTCAATTGATATTTTGAATAGTGAGATGTCAAATGTTACACATCATATGCGACAACTATAAGGCTCGCGTGTTTTTTCCACTATTTTAATTTAGATAATACTATTTAGAGTATTATCTAAAATAAAATCTTGTAAATAAACTAGCTGTGCACGCGTACACTGTTTGGATCATCATAGCACTTTCGCGAACCTTCTAGAACATCCTCCTTCCAGAACTTTCAAGAAATTTATCAAATGTACAGGAACCTTCTAGACACACCGACACATTCCGCCACTCAGTTTAGAACCTTATAGAACTTTCGGGAATTTTCTAGAACCTTCCTTCCAGAACTTTCTAGAGCAGTTTTATCCGAAACCTTCTAGACTCACCGACACATTCGGCGCGCCTATTTTGAAACAATCTGAAACATTTACGGCCTTCCCATAAAAAAACAATGTGCTAGATAGCACATTTTTGTCACCTACTCCTACCCAAGCACAGCCACCCCCACCAAACTCGCATATTTTCGATGTGACACCAAGAGCTATCCACCACTTTAACCACCAGTGGGTGGTTGTGGTTGGTTGTGGAGAATACTTGGCGGGTAGGGAAACACGGGTTTCTTTATATATATATGAAGGATTATTTTCTAGGACAACCCGCGTATTGTAGTCTTGAGAAAGACTGTTAGATTGTACCCAACGTTTCGGACAGATAGCACTGGCCATTTTCAAAGGGATTTTTGCGCCTTGTATTTCGAGTTCTGTTTTGAATTGATGGCAAGCACACCCGTTCACTCCAGAAGTCGAGATCCATGTGAAGCCTAATGCGAGGCTAATTGCTGAATTTACTTTGTGACCTGGCAATTCTTCTATTAGACTGTTTTTTCCACTACTTTATTTAAATAAACTAGTGGAAAAAAACAAAAATAGTATTTTATTCATAATTGTTAGTAATAATACGATGTTATTTATTACCCAATATCCCGCACATCCTGTGGTATAGACGTAGACAGGTACAAACATGCGGAACGGTTTGCATATTTTGTACCGCTGCGGTGGACCGGACATTTACAAATCAATTCCACCGAATTACACAACGACACTGGGTTTAAAATGCAACAAATTTCATGCGCTGTCCTCCCGTAATTGGATTATTACAGTACATTCGGTATGCACGGAAAGGTTTACAGAAAATGCCAGCGGTAAAGGGTTAAGTCCAATTTTTTTTTGACGAATTGTGATAGCGTCTTTCTTCCATTTTTGTGTTAAAAATTATTATTATTATTATTATTGATAATGAGCAGGCAGCTTAAGCTGATAGGCCCATATCACTGTCTCTCATTTGAATATCCAGCCTATTCTTAAATTGGTTGACACTGGCTGCAGACACAACGCCTTCAGGCAAACTGTTCCACATATTGACCACTCTATTGCTTAATGCACGCTTTCTTGGGTTACACGAGAACCGAGACTTGTTCAACTTCAGGTGATGTCCTCGAAGGCCCACATTAGTGTTTAATGCAAACATATCTGTCATATTAGGAATATTGTAGTAGCCTGATAGAATCTTGAATATCTCGATGGGGTCACCTCAGTTGTTGACAGTTTCCGTCCGAAAATTTTGTATGATAAAATGTCAGCAGTTTTGTATGATAAAGATATTACTCTTATGTGTTCGGTGACATACTCAATAAAAATATTTTTTCTTCTTCTTCTTTTTACACTGGCTGAAAGCTATTGGGGCATGTTTGTAGATTGTTTGACGCCTCTTGTGATTTATACTCCTAGCTGTCTTTCCATCTTTTATGGGTTCTTCCAGGTATCCTTCTTCCTTCTGGTTTTCCATGTAGGGCAAGGTATGGTTGTTTTTGGGAGTCCATTATTTCGACATTGTCTCTCTCATACCTTCGCATTTGTCTACACCATCTGATATAATCAGTTAATTTTTTACTTGTTCAGTAATTCAGAATTATTGTGTTTGTCCGTTCTGTATATAATCCTACACTTTTTGACATACCATACAGAATTTTGTGTAGTCACTCGTTAAGACCTTGCACAAGAAGACGAATTCTCCTCTATCCTTCATGCAAGCCCACCCCCTCCTCCACGACTATTAATTATACTCAATAAATATGTATTCTAGTTTTAGTGAATAGCGTGTAAATTTTGTTCACTTGCACTCTAGGATCCTGTGAAGAATATTGTCATGTCAACCCCGTTCCAAATATAGGATTGAATTTTACATACATTGTACTTAGGGCTGGTTGTATCAACTTGGTTTGTTGTAATCCAATATATATATCTATATATCTTAGATATATATAGAGAAGATATATTATTATATATATAGCTATATAAAATAAACCCGTGTTTCCCTACCCGCCAAGTTTTCTCCACAATCAGCCACAACCACCCACCGGTGGTTATGTGGTGGTATAGTGGTGGATAGCCCTTGGTGTCACATCGAAAATATGCGAGTTTGGTGGGGGTGGCTGTGCGTGGGTGGGAGTGGGTGACGAAAATGTGCTTTCTAGCACATTTTTTCGTTATGGGAGGGCCGCAAATGATTCAGATTGTTTCAAAATAGGCGCGCCGACTGTGTCGGTGTTCTGGAAAAACCTGCTCTAGAAAGTTCTGGAAGGAGAAGGTTCTAGAAAATTCCAGAAAGTTCTATAAGGTTCTAAACTGAGTGGCGGAATGTGTCGGTGTATCTAGAAGGTTCCTGTACATTCGAATTTCTTGAAAGTTTTGGAAGGAGAATGTTTTAGAAGGTGCGCGAAAGTTCTATGACGATACAATGCAAAAATCGAGGATTTGAACGAAAGATTACTGTTAACCAAGTTGATACAACCAGCCCTTAGAGTCTGCGCAAGACACCCCCTACCCTTCTAACTGAACCCATACTTTAAAACACAACTAAATCTGAATCCAGAGCAGCGCGGGACACTGTTCGCTGGTAGCCAGTGAAACACGGATTGAATGTACAATAGTTAGTTGCAAAATTATTAAATGATGTTTTGTTTTAAGCCGTTATCACCCGGAACACACAATAAATGGTATTCCTAATATATCTGCGCGGCGCTCGGCGAAGTGTTAACGCCATAAATCAGGGGCTTCAAGCACCGCTGACCGCGGGCCGACCGTTCATTAACTACACGCATTACATCTCTGTTGTTTGTTTTAAATACAAAACTACACCCCATTAAAAAAGTAACGAATACAACTGTTTCCTACAAAATATTTCATCCATAAGCGGATTTATAACGCTTCAATATTTTATAAATAATTAGGCAAATGCTGTACATGATGGAAATGTCTTCCGAATTGATACTGTTTTTATATTATTTGATTTTACTGCGACTTCTCTCAAGGGTTGAATCAGTGTCGTTATCCGCCGACGTAACTAGTACATATTGCACACTGGCGACCTCTATCGTAGAAGAAGAGAACACTCCACAACAAATTGCATACAATTTACGACCTAGAAAGCAGCACCTAATCAGTCCGACCTCCACCTCCGCGGGTAAAGGTCGTCCTCCTGATGACGTTGGATAAGTATCCAACGAAACGTCGAGGTTCGCTTCTCGGTAATACATACGGTGCGTATAAAATATCCGAAATTACAGTTAAATATGTCTAACGACCGTAATAACAACCTTAACTCTTTAATGTATCTACCTGTTATTTTTTGAATAAAATTGTGTTTTTCTTTATTATTTTATGTGCGTAAAAACTCGCCAATATATTAGGTCCTTACATATGAAATTGGCGTTTAGTATGGGAGGAACATAAAGCCGATTTTTTTTTATTATACTATATTTATTTAATCAAAGTATGTACCATTGCTATCTATGCACTTTTTCCATCTCATAGGTAGTTCATCGATCCCTTTACTAAAAAAACCATTCGGACGGGAATCAATAAAATCTTTGAAGGCGGTTTGGACTGCCCCATCGGAGTTGAATTTTTTCCTTTGCAAGAAGTTATCCAAATTTCGAAAAAAATGGTAATCTGTTGGAGCAAGGTTCGGAGAGTACGGTGGATGTCTTAGACATTCCAATTGAAGCTCCTCTAATTTGGTAGCCGTCTGTTGTGCAGTGTGTGGTCTAGCGTTATCATGAAGCAGCAGTGGCCTAGAGTGATTAACCAGCCTCGGTTGTTTAGCAGCTAGCTTTTCCATCATGGTTTGCAATTGCTGACAATAGACATCTATTGTAATCGTAATCGTCTGGCTAGATTTAAGAAAGCTGTAGTGAACGACACCAGCACTAGTCCACCAAACGCTCACAAGTAACTTTTTTGGAGTCAATTTTCGCTTGGGGCATGGTTTGGCTGGTTCGGCAGGGTTCAGCCATTGCGATGAGCGCTTCCGATTATCGTACAGGATCCACTTTTCATCACAGGTAATGATTCGATTTAAAATCCCTTCATTATTGTGCCGGTTGAGTAATGCAACGCAGCAGTCAACGCACGTTTGTTGATTTGCTTCACTCAATTCGTGAGGTACCCACCTTTCAAGCTTTTTCACCTTACCAATTTGCTTCAAGTGGATTAAAACAGTTTTATCACTAACACCGCAGCCTGCAGCTAACTCGGATGTGGTTTGCGATGGATCCGCTTCCACAATAGCCTTCAATTCTTCATTATCAACTTTGGTCTCCGGCCGTCCACGGGGCTTGTTCTGCAGGTCGAAATTTCCAGAACGAAAACGTTGGAACCAAAAACGCACTGTGTTTTCTTTTGCGGCACCGTCGCCATACACATCATTAATCCTTCGAGCCGTTTCTGCAGCACTGGTGCCACGGTGGAATTCGTACTCGTAAATAACGCGATATTTCAAGTTTTTCATTTTGTAAATTGAGTGACGCAAAGAAAAAAAAAATTGAGGAAAAAACAAATGAATTATAATTTTCAAAACACAAATACATGAGTAAATAGCTGTATAAATTTGGATTTGGAATTCCTAACCAAAGAGAAGATATTTGAGATCAAATTTGCCAGTACGGCAAAACGCCAATTTCATATGTAAGGACCTAATATATTTTAATTATTGAAAATTTTGAATGAAGAAATGTTTGGAACCCACATGATATTTGTAATTTTATATTTTGTTTAAAAAAAATAAAGGTCCAAACAGTATAAAAGTGAAGATTCTCGGAAAAGCGGCAGCATTTTTTAGAATCATTTGGTCAGAGAGCATTTTTAGATCAAGTTATCCAAATAGTACGTAGCTTTGTGCCAGTTCTTTTTAATCTTTATTCCTTTTGTTCGCTATTTTGAAGAATTTTGCTCAATTAACAATTCTATTTCGTGTTTAAATAATCCTCATTTCGAACGATAAAAGAGTCGGTCTATTCAATTTGTCGTCAAAGGTGAAGTTAAAATCGTTGTGGTATTGGTTCAATTTGTCTGCAGTTCCAGCCAGGATCCAGGAAAGATTTGAAAGTCGCGTAGACATTAATCAGTCTCTTTTCTCGGGGCTGGAATGAACAACAACTATAAAAAGTGTAATAGAAGAGTGACATTGACACTGACATTTACTGCAAATGCATATTTCGGCGATTTTTTTTTACGAAAATGTGGGTCTTTTATTATTCATTTATATCAGAATATATATTTTAGACTGCAATTTTTTAGAACAATAGCATAGATAAAATCTTTGTTCTTATAAAAAAGTAATAAGCTGAACATTATTTACAATAATTAAGAAAATATAAATATTAATCGACAGGCCGCGGCCAAAAAAATCGATTTTAGTGTTCTAGGGGAAACAAAAAGGTTCAATGAATATTTATAAGCATAAAATGTTTTTTTTTATATATAAAAGTTTACTTCATTATCTAGAATACGTATTTAGAAAACTAAGAAATGTTCAATATTTATAATGTTAAAATGTTTTAAATTTGCAAGAAATTTTTACTTTTTTTGTTGATTTTAAAACGCTTTTTATTCATTTAAAGATATGATTTTAAACAGAATATTCTATTTTGCCCCATATTTTAGGGCATTACAAAATTAAAAATTAAAAAACATTAAAATCAGCTTAATTATTATTGTGCCAATAAATTACATAATTATAAAACGGAATGCCGTTGGATCGGCGTTGTTTTACTTTATATGTTTTATTTTATAATATTCTTCATGGGACTCTAATTTATTTTAATTAAAATACTGAAATAATACGAAATAATACTAATGATAGCAATGATGAACTTATTGCACTTTTAAATGTAGATAATGTGCATTTTCAAAAACGCAACAATGTTTAATATGAAAGAAACAAAATAATAAGTTTCAGAATTGGAATGCATGTAAATTTCATTAATTCAAGGAATCCATATACATTTCTACCTCATTGAAGACATCCCTATTAGAGTAGGAACCAGTGACCGCCAGACTTACGTTGTAGTATCAAACCTGAAAAATTATCCGTACATGTACACTTTAGTAGGTAAGGAAGTTTGGATATTATGACATTTGAGCTCGGGGGATTTTGGCAGATGACAGGTAACACAGATGCAAAAAAATGTGTAAGGTAAACGTTGCAATACAAGGTATCCTATCAGGTTATGTTGTAAAATGGTGGAACTAATAAAATATATAATATTCAGATTTGTGTAAATGACTGATTATTTATAGAGCTACAAAGCGCCTGGCGCGGCGCAAGAAGTGACCCGCGGAAAAAGCAAACATTAGAATATTAGGTTTATTATTTTTCCTTTTTACTTAAATACAACTTTTTTTTTTTGATAATGTGTGGAAGTTCTTACGGTGGAATTGGTGAACGTTGCATTAGTGTAGAGTGATCACTTAAGCCAGATCATACAGGTTGTAAGCCCTAGGCCATCGTATGAAATGACTTTGTGAGACTTCTATAATTTATCTTAATTCTCTCTCTCATCTCATCTCATCTCTCCCTTGTCCTATTCGGGTCGGGGACCCATAACATCGACAGGGCGCCTCCATTCGTCCCTGTCTCGCGCTGATTGTGCGGCCTCCGTCCATTGTAGTACCATCCTTTCCTCGCGCAGTTTCTGGAGTTGCCTCGCCCGACTGTCTGGAGCGGCCCACTGGACGACTACCCTCAGGAATCGTACTCAGTTTTTTTTTTAAATTATTTTATTTAAGTATTTTATGCGCTTGAAGGATAAGCAAAACTAATCACGTTTAAAATAAAAATGTTCATATTATTATCTTTTTATTTATCTGATGAACAATTATGTTTGTTTACTTATGTTCATAGAAAATAATGTAATTACGGTAATTTTTTGTTTATACGTCGCGATTTCCGGGGCAATCCTGGCTATGTTTGTCAAAATGCGGGGCAAGCAAGTGGTTGTAGGCAAAGTGCTAGATCAGACGCAAGAACACTTTTACAACAAGCATAGTATCATGCGCCCTGACAAGGATACAATGGTACCAAAATCGGTTGACGAGTGGTCTTCGGTAAAATAATTAAAGTATTTTACTATATATAATTATGACTTACCACAAACTTAACGCTAAAAACATAAAAAATAAAGAAATAATGTAATTGTTTTTCCATTCGAAAAAAACCCACCTAATTTATATAAAAAAAAATTACACTCCATTGTGACGGTATGTACGAGTATTTTCAAAATTTTTTACAAAAGACTTAGAATCAAAAATAGGCTTTTATTTATTTGCGAAAGAACAATGACTGTTTTCACAGCATTGCCTAGCATCATGTCGTGCCCCTGGAAAAGCAAGGTTCATCTGACATTTATATCTGAGATATTGTAAATAAAATTTTATGTAGGTCTTTGCCAAAAAGATATATTTTTATTTTTTATTTTTTAACAAACAGACCGTCAACAGGTCATTAATGACCTTAACAGATGGTCCAAAGTGACATTAAAGTACAAAGTATGAATATTTTGTGCACATTTGAATATCATATAGTAACACAATACAATTTTTACGATTTATGAATAATAAATAATAAATTGAATATGATATAGTTACACAACATACTTTTTACGGTTAATTAATAATTAAAAATGAAAAATAATTAATGATTAAATAAATTAGAATAATATTTAGACTAACGCAAATCACTAAACACAATTTTAGGAATAAGTACCAGGTTAATAAGTTTTTAGAGAATACACTTTTTATGATAAATAGAAATAAGTAATGTTTTAATGACGGAATGAATTGTTAATAATATTAAAAAAAAATATCGCAAATCATACAGGTATAAAAATGTCACTATATAAGTAATCTGCTCAACATATTGGAATATCTTTTTACATCTGGATTTTTAAATAAACGCAACTATTTTAAGCTCGCAATGTTATTGCCATCATGCGATTTGGAGCTTTTAAATAACCACTGCTAAAAGGATAGGAGAGACGCCATATTGCTTTTTCCAATTCTTTGGATTATTAAAAATGTTTTTAAAAAACTAACCCATAAAAACCAAGTTTTTACAATACGTTTCGTTGCTATACACGCGTTGGGCTAATTACTCATATAGAATAATTCTAATTTGAAAAAAACATTAATGTTTCTAAAAATCCAAAATTATGCTATAATTGTTAATTTTTTTAAAACGAAAATTTTTAAGATCATTTTTATGGTCGCCACGAGTCAGCCTGTAAAGTTTCAGCTCGATTTGATCATGGGAAAAGGGTTAAAAATCGATCCAAAGTTTTTCCTCAGACGAGCAAGCAAGCAGACGCTACGAGTTAAAAGAAATGGAGTTAAAAGGTTATTGATGTCTACTGTTTAGTAGTATTTTAAACTAACTCTTACTTTTAGGTGTGTTTAAAACACTTGAATTATACAAGAAATTGCCTACAAGGGCGTTGATAATATATAAATAAACAAAACATTACCATTTCTTTAACTGCTTAGAAATTTGACATGTGTGAAAAAGTTTTAAAGACAAAAGTATTGCCAGAATTTTGCTAAAATCTTGACCATGAATGAGAGATGAAACCCTGCTGTTCCAAGACCACGACGTGTCGTGTCGCTACCGTCCTGGAACATTTCGGGTCGTGTATTCACAGGAGCACATAACCGTCTGGCTAGCCTGATCCAATTTGATCCGGACCTGGAATGGCCTATTTCATCGGGACGCTCCCATATAATGTTTTCCAGATACCTCTAAAACTTAAACTAAACACTCCATAAAATAAACACTTCTTTCTTAAGTGCTACATTCCTCCGCTATCTCCCGGGAGGGGAATAAGTATTAAGGGTTGGCCGGACTTATCTTAATTCGTCGTACCCCATTAAGGCAACCCTTGGCCAATAAAATATTCATGCGGCATTTATAACCTGACGGAAAAAATCATGTACAAGCATTTTAAATTAAAAATCGATCACGAACGATCGGGAACTCTGATGACCTGTTTTCAAAGAACGTTTGATGTTGTTATTCCGAATTTCATAATTAAGACCGGATTTTTTATGGAATTATATTATTTATTAAATTTTGTAGGGATCGATAATTCCAGAAATCGCACATTTGATTTTGGTACTTTGTAAAGCTCGAAAGAGAGTTTTTAATTTTTTGAAGGTAGTTACTAAATTAATTATGGAATTATGGTGCCAACGGTAATGTTTGGAAATCATATCTAAAATTGGCCAAAAAATAACGAAAATCGATTGAATACTGTGGAAATGCTGTTTCTTGGGTGGACGTCTCAATAAATGAGTAGGTAAATATAAAACAAAATAATTTATTTAGGTATTGAAATAACCGAATATTTTATATGAACTATAAGGATGTGTTGAGATTCGATTATCGAGGTTTTGTGAGTCATTAGTAGAGTGCCCTATCGCCGCGGGGTCAAAAACATACTTCTTGTATCTTGCGTGGCCGCAGATTGAATGTGTTGCAGACGAAGTATTAAATTTCGAAAATGTATATTATATTAACTAGTTTCACACTAACTATAGATACTAGATCAATACTAATATATAAAGAGGTAAAATTTTGTAATTTTGCAAGTTTGTAAGTTTGTAACTTTGGATGTAGGAGGTAATCTCCGAAACTACTCAACTAATTGGTAACAGCTTTGTTGGCTTCTGTTTGAATAATTTTACTCCTTATATACAATGTTTAAATGTATAATCTCTAATATATAGTTTTGTTTGTGTTTTATTTCTTACGTGCAATATATAAATTTTATTTCTAATTTGTAGTCTTGCTAATGTCTAAATTAAAAAAAAAAAACTTTACAGGTAGTTGCTTCAGAACAGACATTGTCTAGTGAAGCAACTACCTTCATTTATATGTATAAATAAATTTAAACGAAATAAAAAAATAAAAAAAAAATAAAAAAAATTTCAAAAATTTCTTAATCAATATTTTGAATGGACTTTATATTCCAGTTAAAATTAAAAAGATTTTCGTGGTGATCTTTTTTACAAATAAAAGCTACTAAAAATCGGCCGAGAGGATGCGTTTCTTACGAACGCTGCCTTAACAGTAAGATGTACGTGAATGCTTTCAATAAAAAAGTTGTAGAACTAAAATGTCTTATAAAAAATCTACGACAACATATATCTGCACGTTAAAGTTAATTCACAAATTGATAAAGTATGAATAAAATATATGTTTAAAATTAATTTTAATCTGTCGGGGGTAATTTCAGAAGGTAATATTAAATTCTTAACAAAAAAAAATATTTATCATAAGGATAATTTTATGTAGATAAAAATTTCCTTTTACACAACATTGTTTGGACGAGTAGTTTAGATTATATTGATTTTTTACTGATAGTCTTATGGTCTCAAACCGAATTTGACGCGGGCGAACCTGCGGGCACAGCTAGTACAGTATAAATTGTTTCATTTCGTGTATACTTTCACCAGATAATGTATAATTTAACTGGAAGTGTTACTGATAAATAACTCAAAAATTTTGCTTGAGCAGTACAAAAATAAATTTTTGTTTTTTAATTAAAATAACACCACGAAGCGAAATAAGTGATTTTTTATTAAGTTTGTTTATTGTTTTAAATTCATATATTTATTTAATTAAAGATTAAACAACAAAGTAGTTCTTAAATTAAAATATTGAATGAATGAGTCAGTGTTTTCCTTGTACAAGAGAAATCAAATGAGTTTATGCGCTAAATATAATCCATTGTGAGTGTATTCACAAACATATTAATATTTTTGTAGTGTCATGTAGATGTAGTTATGTAAGATATTGTCGAAAATGAGATATCGATTCCGTCATTGTGCGTAAACAGAATTCTATTCTTTCCTTTGAATAGAATTGCTTACATCATTGATTATCCTACAACAGATGATATTGAGGTCGAAAATTAAGTAAAGAAAGAATAAAGAACAAAGAAGGAAAGAAGCTAGCAAAAAGGATCTATAAGAGGAAAATTCACGCCAAAAAACATAAAAAATGATATTAAAAATTAACTAAAATTAATAATCAACTTTATTAAAAATAAATGAATAACAATCACCTTCTATAATCCTCACTTTTCTATGTTCACAGTACTATGACACGGTTTTAATACCACGCGCATAGCCGATGGGCCTATTAACTGAATGCTGCATGCACTAAAATATAATTGATGATTTAATGATAAATTTGATGACAATTTGCTATACCGTCATGCAGAAAATGTATGGACATGTCATGCATATTTTTGTGCTAAAATAAATGGTAAATCGCACCCCAAGTGCAAGAATATCACATTAAAAAAAACTTTTTGAGTCAAGAATGTCATCATTAGTTTTACTACGAACCGAAAGATCATCTTTCTGTGACTTTCTAGTATTATTTTATAGTATAAATTGAGCTATGATACTTTTTATTTAAATTGAGTGCAAGAATGTACATTTTAAAATATCATTGTTTAAACAAAATGTTAGTTATGTTAGTGTATAACCACTTACGGAGATTTTATAGTCTACCGGTTTCGAGATGTACCCGTTACTTTGTCAGGACCACCACTACAAATTTCAAGAAAGGAACATTCTTAAATAACAATTTTAAGAAAGAAGTCAATGCCTTGATTTTAGACAACGCTGTGTTGTAACATTGCCTACATGTCTCAAATGGTTTTTGTATAAAAAATTACTACTTATAAATGGTTTCTACTTTTTTACTCTAATTTGGCTTGTAAATACTCCTCCCATAAGCTCGAACTTTGGCTCACATTATGGGGAGTATAATGTCTTTAAAATGATTTAACATAGGATAAATTTATTTAAAAAAAACATTATTATGTATCTACTGTATATATAAATATAATAAATAAATAAAAATTCTTAATAGGCGCAATGACAGATTTTGAAATAACATCCTATATTGTAGGTACACGTCTACTATTACCGAAAATAACATTATTTCAGTAATAAATTAAGTTTTTACACAAATAATTGCATTTTCATCTACATATTTTTAATTTCGCGCAAAAACGCCCGCAACTGTAATTTCCTCTACGTGACGTCAGGCCTCAGTAAACATTACATTGTGTCTATGGCAACGGTTCAAAGACACGGTGACGGGTACTGAGGCGTGGCGTCATTCGCTCTGACCGGTGTTTAAGTTAAAATGGCGGATTGAACAATTTTATACTTTTATTTAATTTGAAATCTTATTAATCTCAATGTATATATTAAAACTGGATCACTTTTTAGAAGTCTTTGAAAATATTTTTTCTCTAAAATCACTATCTTTAATTCTTTAATACTGTCATCATGCCTTTTAGTAATCCTAGATGAATGCACTAATTTTTTTAAAAAATATATTGTTTTCCTCGTTTTTATACCCTTCGCATGTGATATTGTTTACAAGGTATCTTACCTAATAATACATCAGGCTCCATTATGTGACTTTTGTCATTAGGTGTCGCTGATTTTTTTATAATAACACTATAAATTGAGTTTACAGACTAAACGTACTTCGCCTTTTGAATGATACCACGTGGGGGACTATCCCTGTCTTCCAGGTAAGGAAGACGACCAGGGCTGGATCCGCTTTATCGGGCTGGCGCTAATTTATCACCAGGGCCGGCTCTCACAAACGCGTTAGCCGCGAGCTACCCTGGGGGGGGGACTCTTAAAACACGCTTACAACCCCTCCAACCCGCCCACGGATGGTGTTAGTCAATGTAGAAAGAAAATGCTAAAACGGTGGTTGTTATTCCGAGATAAGTTGCGAGACGATTTAGCCGAGAAAACTTTTAAATAATGTCGGCCCGCTTAGTGTGTACCTGCTTTATAAAGATTATCTCAGTTTTTTTTTGTTTTGTGCGTTTTTTGCATTTTCAACCGTAAGGGGTCCATAAAAGATGCATGACCTAACCTAACTTTACTTATTTACTTAATTCTAATATTAAATAGTAAACGTGATTGTATTGTAGATGGCGTACAAGATATATGTAAGGCTGTGCTGTTAAAATCGATAGTTTAATGTTTAAATACCTTTAAAAAGATCAATGTGAGTTACAACTGAAAATAAAAATTACTTAAGTGACATCCATAAATATAACGGGTAAAACTTTTAACATTAAACTAGCTGTAACCCGTCAAAAATGACTATAAGTTCCTAAGGAAAAAGTATTTAGAAAAAAAAAATGAAAAAATAAAATTTTACGTTAAAAAATAAAAAAATACGAAAAAAACGGACAGAGAGAGACAACGAAATTATTATAATTGGGATTAATACTTGGCAACTTCAAGGCAATCGAAAACAAACAAATATTAAATGACACCTATTGGGAATAGGGTAAACCTGTTATCAGTCTTATATCAAGGTGATCGTCTAATAGTATTAAAACAGAACAATAATTTGTAAAATTGTATGATTTTGATTTTAAAAAATTGTGATAATTCATTTAAATACCAAGGGAAATGTAATGGATTGTATCATAATACATGCCTTATTTCCATCGTAAGACATCCACACATTATCAAAATTTTGAAATTGTTCTAAATCAGTTTTTTTCATGTATTTGAATGGACTATTCTATAATAATTAGAGACATCTACGGTCCTTCCCATAGCATAGCAGGATTTCGCAGCTGGTAATGATATCTCCATATTTTAAAAGTGAAATAATGTGCAAAATTCTATTAATGAATATATGATATTCTCACGCATTGTTAAGCAATATTTAAAAACAATATCCAATAATATTAATGAAAAGGCATTGAAATTACTTACCAAATTTGATAACCTTACGAAATACGAAGTGAAATATTATGAAATTTTTTTTTAATGAATATATGATATTCTCACGACTTGTCAAACAATATTTAACAACAATATCTAATAATATTACTGAAAATGCATTGAAATTACTTACCAAATTTAATAACCCTACGAAATTAAATCACTTCTGTAATCGTGAACTATGCAATTTGATCCATAATTATAAGCAGATTGAAATAGCCGACAAAAAAGATTTTTTGTAAAGATTTTAACGCAAAAAAATAAATGAAACACGAAATTTCTGAAAACCACAGTTTAGTGGTCTCTTTGTATTCGAATATCGTGTTGGTTTATAAATCAAAAGTACGTAATTCAAGTCTGTACTTTTACGATACTTCCGTTTGATTTAAGACCAATATTTTCATTCATACTCTAGCTCCACGTAATAATTTACGCCAATTTAAACTGTACGCTGGACTTTTATGTCATTATGATGATGTTTTTTTACTAGTAGCATTAAATGTAACTTCTTTATAATAGGCTATGATTTATCCTTTTTTTATTGCGGTAAGTGTCCGTATAGACGCATAAATTAACCTCTGTGAGGTATTTTTTTTTTTTTTTAATTTTTTTTATTTATTAGAGACACTAACAGGATAATGGGTACATGACACTCAGATAATAAACATTATAGTGAAGACTATGCCCATTATCCCAATTACAAGTGTCTTCGGCACGCTCTAGTAACATGTATTTTTGTAATTAATTATATTTCACATGTACATTTATGTATATTATATATTTGTGTTTGAGTGTAGTGCGATTAGTATTTAATGGATCTATAGGTTCATGTCGTCGTTTAGAAAATGGATGTTGTGTATGAGTGAGTTTTTGAACGAAGATAACGTGTCTGCAAGAATATCAGGATCAATGTTAGGGTCAGCACAATACAAATTATATGTGCGACACAACCTTGTAATGGGAGAAAAGTAACCGACATTATTAGTGTGCTGACTTATTCTGAAGAACTCAGGGTTTCTTATACGGGGCTTAACAGGCAAATTTATATATGTTATATATATATTATATGTTATATATATATATATTTATACATGTTATATATATGTTATTATATATGTTATTAAAGATAAATGATTTTACTATTTTTTAATGTTTCTTCCAGTGACCGAGTTGTTCTCTAAAATATGAGATGAAAATTACTACCAGAAATAATATAACGAAATTCTCAAAAATTAAAATGATGCTAAACTAATTGTTAATGTCCTGCTATCTTTCAGTGTAAACAATTTCAATTAATATATGTTAATCAATTAATAAAAATGAGACTTACAGATAATTATATTTACTTTGTTATCACTACATGATTTTTTTAAAGAATATTTTATATTCTCACTACTAGATTCGAGAAAATCAGAATTTCTCATCAACAGGTGAAGTTTGACACTTGATTTAATGTTTAATTATATTTATTTATTTAATTAAATAATTTAACCCGTAAAAAATAATAAAACTTTGGTTCGCGTCTTTGCTTAGCCCTAGTGTATATTTAAAATATCTTTTTGGCGGTCCACGAAGAAGCAACGATACACGAAGATGCGGGGACAGACAGACAGACGGACAGACAACGAAATTATTTTGTTTGATATTTTTAAAAATCTATCCGAATCCTTCAATATGATATTTGAATTTTCTTAATCCCTATTTATTTGATGTTCGACATCGATATTTACTGTATATCATTACGTAAATCGGTCATGGCAATCTGAAATTTTGTCTAAATTAAAAGTTTTTGATGTTTGTCCGTCCGTAACTTCGTGTAATAGATTCTAAGCTCTCGTCTCTAGTATCACGCGTCAAGTTTCCTACTTGCACTAGCTCTCAATATGCATATTTAATTTTTATAACTAGATGCATTTTTGTGGTAAAATCAATCAAATCAAAAATATAACATTTTGCCAATCATACGACACAACAAAAATAAGGCAATGTTTTTTAAGAAGTGTTATCTTCTATTAATGACGTATTAAGATACTGACTGACAACTGTGACACTAACAGCATCATTTACATCGGTTAGCGAATTAATATTATTGATAACTCTTCATCATACAAACAATATCTACACTACCGCACCCAAACTAATTTGTACATTATATCTTCCCTTCTACTCCCGTCCCACATTCCCCTCCCACCTCTCCACTCGCTATTAATGTATGTTAAATTAAATTTTTAAATTCAGTGGAAAATTTTTAAGATTGTTTTGCTGTTAATTTTTTCCCAAAACAAAATAAATAAATAAACACACAAATACACACACTCACACAAACTCACTATTGGACATGTTTTTTCTTACTTTTTTATCGATTGTATATATGTGTTTTCTTGTAATTGGCCCAAAACTCTGTACATCAATTATTGTTTTTTTTCAAGATTGATTAATTATATGGCTGTAAGAAAACCAATAAATGAAAATAAAATAAAAAAATAAAATCTCTTAGATCACTACTTTACTTGACATCTTCCAGGGAGACTAATATTACAATTCTTCGTCCTTGGTGGGAGCCGAGGACTCTTCGAATCTGGTGGCGACCTGGCTCGAAGTAGGCCAGTAATTAGTGGAGACTTTGGAAAATAAATTACTCTTATCTGAGATACGGAGACAGTAATGGTAATGGAGCCCTTTAAAAATGAAAGGACATTGGTTATATTAAACTTCCTTTTTGGTCCTTGTTTTACAGAGATTTGCATAATGTTGTTGGGGTGGTACGGCCCGGAGCTCAGGATCAGGAAGTGATTTTATCGTTTCAAGATAAAATCAGGTTGATTTAATCATATTATGAAGACATATTAAAATCTATATTTAGTTAGGTACCTAAAAAAGATAGGTGTTTATAATATATATGAGAAATAATATGTTTATATGAGAAAAAAGGCGTAAAACGCACCTTTTTGTAAAATCCTTTCCATCAATTAAATACTAGTGTAGGACTAAACGATGTTAGTGTAAAGCGTCCTTGAGGTGATTTTCATTATTATTATTATTATGAGTTATGACGAATATAGAAACAGAATATAAGATATATTTTTGAGTATGCTCTAATTTTGAGGAACATATCTATTGGATTTTTTCCCCAAAAGGATCATAATTTGGGGTCAAAATGAAATACTGTGAATATAAACTGGTCCAAAAATGAGTCAAAAAGTGGAAATAATTTTCAGGTGTATTCTTATGTATATGTTTAAAATTCGAATAAATGTCATACGTACATAAAAAATATTGTTTTATACTCTAATAAAAAAATACACCTAAAAGTCTAAACGAATTTTTCAAAACGACTTAGCACCTTACCATTCTTCAAAGACTATGCAAAATTCTTCGCTGACAATGGGATAACCATTTTAGATTGGCCTAGTAATTCACTATAACTCTATATAATAGAGAATGTGTTATCTATCTGCAAAACGAAACTCAGAAAAATGTAAATTGCACAACCAAAACCAGTTGATCGAGTCAATGATTGGAGTGTGATACCCATATGTGAAAATCGATAAAAACTGCAAATCATTAGTTTATAACAATATACAATTTATAACAAAATGAATTAAAATGGTGCTGTAAGGCAAGAGAGGATACACTAAATATTCATTCTTCCAATTTCATTACTGATTTTTTAAATTAATAAAATCATTTTTTTAGTAAAATTGTCTTGGCCACATTAATTTGCATAAGGGTGTAGAACGATGGCCGAAGCCACCAGTAACACGTCTTCACACAAACTGGCCGCTACCCATTAGAAGGTGTGCGTGCGTGCTCGGCGCCGTGTACGCACGCACTGTGACGCACACATTGACACAGAATATGGGGACACAAGGCGGCGGCAGTAAGGGCCGTGCCTTCGGTGCCATTCGCGCTCGCAGCCGCCGCTTTAGAAAAAAAATGCGCTTCCTGAAAAAAATGCCTTTTTTATGTTTGTGGTGCTTTACTAAAAAGGTGTGTTGATTATCACAAAGACTGTGAGTTTTTAAAAGACTACGTTGATGTTAATCAGCGTTCTTGCAATTTAAGTGCATAAACTAGGTATACTAATTACAGAAATTTTCGGGTTTCGTATCTACATTATGCGTCGGAATCTCAGACGCTGCGAGTTAAAAGAAATGGAGTAAAAATAAAGTGACAACCCTAGCGTCAACGCAAGAGTAAGCTAATAACTCGCCGACAGGCCGGAGATAAACTACTCTTCTGGGTATACTGTGCCGCAGCTCTGGATCTTCTATATATTTCACTTTCTTGCCTCCCTTCTAGAAGCTAGAAAAATCTAATCAAGGTTCTAGAATGTTAGAAAAATCTACCCAAGGTATTCTAAAATATTTAATTTCACGAGATGGACCATTTTTGGTTCGCTAAATAGTATTTTAATTAATAATTAATTATAATTTATACTAAGAAGTTGGATCGATAAATTCTTAATTTCGATTTGGCGCTTTTTTACAATCTAGCCTCTCTTACGAATGTTAAGGATCCTTCAACTTTTAACATTTTAATTATATTGGATATTAATATGGCTTTAAGAGGCAAACGTAATCTTTATCACAGGATTTTTTTTGTGAAATTTTCTTTAATCAGTATTAATACAGCAACTTTATAATTAAATAATTATTTATTAAATTAGATGAATCAATTTGAAAGGTAAAGTGATTTTTTTTCAATATTTGGATAGCTCGAATATTATGTCAACCGTTTTATTGATAATTATCACAGCTGTCAAAATGGAATATTCCGATGCCTCATTTGAATAAAGAAAACACAATATGACAATACGGACTTTTTAAATGCTTAATTCATATATTCAGTTAACCCATGGAATTCTTTGTTAAATACTTCTAACAATCCTCAATTTGGAATACGTAGTAGGTATGGGGTGTTTATTTTACATTTTTAAACTGTTCAAAAATCATTTATAATTTTCAGTAAATGAAATTTTATGTAATACGTTGAGATGTTTTGTTATTACTGTAGTTCTTTTCAAATTTGAATTAAAACTTCAAAATTTACCTCACCCACAATAACACCCCTAACACGTTACCCCCACTGTCTACATTCCTATTAACGGAAATTGGTGAATATTGTATAAATCAGCTGTACGATAGGTCGTTAGCCCTATAAACTTTCATCCCTTATAAATAGCTACGTCTTTTTGAGATATATATGATAAATCTTGAATAAAATTTTCTGTTTTATGTTTTCTAGGGTATTGCGCCGTGTTTATACGACCTTTCAGATCCCATTGCAAGGTCCATCATCAGGTTGACGTGTTATTGTGAGTGTTGATGATGTGTTCATTGGCTTGCAATACCTTGTCGAAAGTTGTCAGTGTTGTGTTAAGTACTTGCTAGCAATACCGTGTCGAAAGTAGGGTCACTTTGTGTTTATGTGTTACGTAGCAATACCGTGTCGGAGTCGTGTATTGTCACGAGTTGTCTTGTATTGTGTGGATGTTTCATCTATAGTCTGATCACAATCTTCGCGGAATCTGCAACGAGATTGGTTATGAAGCGCTGGATACCGGATACCCAGAAAACACAATCCAGAAGATACTGAACGACCCTGAAAACCTAAGAACATTCTTCATTAAAAATATTTCATGTATGTCTATAAAAAACTAACCCATAAAAACCAAGTTTTTATTTGACTCCCTTTCTCTGTAAATTAAGTTTAACATCATGTAATTAAATAATTGATTGACTGAAAATGAAACATGTCTAGAAAATATGTCAAAAATCTATAAAAATATCTCTTTATTATTTGATTTCTTCCCAAAAAAACCGAAGTGTGCTGTCATCTGTGAACCAATTGTCATAAATTTTCGAAATTCGTAGTGAAGTACCTATTATACTTACCGAAGGAGTAATTCAAATTTTAAATATTCCGTGACGTTATCAGGCTGCCGTTGATAGTAATCAAACTTTTATAATGATTCCAATTTGAAATATCCATTAAAATTTCTAAAAATCCAAAATAATACTATAATTATTAATTTTTTTAAACTAAAATTTGATATATCTTCCTAATCGTCGCTACGAGTCTACTTGCAAAGTTTCAGCTCGATTGGATCACGGGAAAGGATTAAAAATTGATTTGTTTTTGATGAGTTTTTTCGTCAAGCAAATAAGCAAGCAGACGCCACGAGTTAAAAGCAAGGAAGTAAAAAACGCTGATTCTTCTGCAATGAAAAGAAAAAATGAAATGCTACAATACAGTATTGAAGTAGTACGTGCGTGATGAGATGCGAGAAAAGGGTTACAAAAACACCCAAAAAAAGAAAAAAAACACATTCAATTGCGTCTTGGGTGTGAATCGGGCGCGCGGTACATTATCGCTACATGTGGCAACACATCATGATTGTTTAGTACATTATTGCTACATGTGGCAACACATCACGATTGTTTAGTAAAAATGGTGAAATACAGCGCGGATCAGCCGAGCTGACAGGTCCCGCAATATTTCACCGCGGTGACAATTTAAATCGGCGCATGATTAATGGGGCGGAATTTCCCGACCACCCGGTGCTGAAAACTGTCAAACTTTATCGCGGGAAAAAACTGAAATTATTTTTAATGGCGGCAACAGGGCGGTCGTGTGACACGCATCGGAACGCGAGGGGATCTTCCCTTTTAATTAGGGAGCCGACAGCCGCCCTGTGGATGTCTAATTCCTCACGATTTTGGACTTTGCTTAAACTTCGGCATTACGTGATGGAAAATCCCGTATGCACGATGCTGTAGTAAAGACTTGTTACAGCATTTTAAAAGAGATGAATTCATTTGAGAAATCAGAGACAAATTTGAACAGATAACGCAGCTTTTCAGGTGTTAATAAGATAGTTAAATCAACTAGATATTGTTATTATTATTGATAATGGGCAGGCAGCTTAAGCTGATAGGCCCATATCACTGTCTCTCATTTGACTATCCAGCCTATTTTTAAACTGATTGGCACTGGCTGCAGACACAACGCCTTCAGGCAAACTGTTCCACATATTGACCACTCTATTGCTTAATGCACGCTTTCTTGGGTTACACGAGAACCGAGACTTGTTCAACTTCAGGTGATGTCCTCGAAGGCCCACATTAGTGTTTAATGCAAACATATCTGTCATATTGGGAATATTGTAGTAGCCCGATAGAATCTTGAATGTCTCGATGAGGTCACCTCTTGCTCGTCGCTCCTGAAGAGTGGGCAGTTTCAATACTCTCAGCCTTTCCGCATATTCCAGGTTTTTAAGACCCAAGGGCAATTTTGTGGCTCGTCTCTGAACATTTTCCAGTAAAACTATATCTTTAGCAAAATATGGATTCCAGATCTGAGAGGCATATTCGAGGAGACGCCTCACATATGTCTTATAAATAGTTGCGAATAGTGGTCTAAAGTAATGACTACAGGTATAGGCAAGGTTCCTTTGGATAGAATAATTATTATCATCAACATTATCTCCTTATCCTAGGAGGTTTGGCGGCCCAAAGATTTGACAAGTGCTTCCATCTTCCCCGCTTTTATACTACTTGACCATTATCATCATCTGATCTGTTTTAATTCAATCCTTTTTGCTTCTGGTTTGAGGTTTCTGGGCTATTTGGGCTGTACGACCTTTCTGGCTAATATTTCGGATCCCATCGTCCTAGGGTCGTATAAGCATGGCAGAATATCGCAGAAAACTCAAAAGAGAAGTTTCTGTGTATGTATCAATTTATAAAATGAGACTTATGGATAAGGTCGATATATTCAAGGAAATATAGGAGGTCGCTATAGCGTATTGGATAGCGCGCCTGCCCTGAATAGGAAGGAGATCCGTGGTTCGAATCTCGGTAGCAGCCAAATATTTTTTCGTTGATTTGATTTTTCTGTTTGTTTTTCTAATTGATTAATAAATTAGGTTTTAAATTTAACAGAACTTTGTTCTGAAAAAATTTCTACTTCACAATAAGAATGTACTCTTGAATATAATATATGTGTGTTGTATCAAATATGTCCAAAAATAAAAAATTAATTAACGGCTAATTTTGGCATCTCCTAGCGGCCGTTACACAAAATAATTTGTGCCTACCGTACCATAAAAAGTAGATTGCTCTAAAAATTGATAAAATATGTTAATCAATTAATAAAAAGAGATGAGACATATGGATAAGGTCGATATATTCACGGAAATATAGGAGGTCGCTATAGCGTAATTGCATAACACGCTTGCCCCGGATAGGAAGGAGATCCGTGGTTCGAATCCCGGTAGCAGCCAAATATTTTTTCTTTGATTTGATTTTTCTATATATTTTTTAAATTGATTAATTAATTAAGTCAAAAAACATTTTTAATTCTTTTTGCTGTTTGTCTTAGCTTTGTCCAAAACTTCTTCAGTCTTCTTCCCTCAATTTTATTTTTGAGATATGCGTTTAATCCGAAAATGTACTTTCGATTTTCCATCATGTTTATTACGATACAATTTCTTTACCTATCCTCAGAACATTATTTGAAATCGTTTCAGTCTAACAAATTCTTTCCACCCTTCTCCAATTACTTATTGTACGAAGTAATAATAAAATATTTTCATAAAAATGTTCCAAAACAACTTTGTTTGAATTCCGATCCAATTCCAAGAATCACAAAGAAGCAATCTGCCTTGAAATATTAACGAATCATCAAAAAGTTAGTGTTGTAAATCGCTATAATGAGAAGAAATTGAAATGTTAAATTATCTCCAGCATCCCTATCGATATCCGGGCTCTAAACCCTTCTTCGGGCTAAGTAAGTACTCAGAAAAGTTTAAAGTTGTTTATCTCTTTTTAACTTTTTATACGAAGGATTAAAGGCTAAACCTTTTTTAATTGGCCTTCGTCTGTCAAGTATCTGGACAAGGCATTAAGCTCCTTAGATACAGAAAATAACTTATTTTATCATATCTTGTTAAAACGACTTCCTAACAAGATGTTATTAATTAAGTCCTGAGAAGTTTTGTGTATCTTTTTGAATCTAAGTGATTTGCAATTATATCGTATTTGAGCGAAGATAATAATAATAATTTGAATAATAATAATAATAAAATAATAATCGTAATAATAACTTAAAGGTACTAATAAATACAGATGCTTATTAGTGGCACGTGAGCATGCGCAGTATTGACCTTCTTTAGCCCTTGCTTATTAGTGGCATGTGTGTACGCAGTGTACGCACACTACTAGTAACGAGCATGCTCGTTAGTGGCACGCTCACAAATCAACCACTGGTTGATTTATGAGCATGCTAATGTCATTCACCATGTGTGATCAGGCCTGCTTATTATGAGCATGCTTATGTCATTCACGGCTAGTATCGATTATCAACACGATCTTCTCAGTCCGCGATAGATGAAACAAATATGACGCGTTGGGGAGATGATAAAATATCACTTTTTGTGACTTATTATAGGAATTAGGAATCACGAATGTCTGTGTAATACTCGGTCACCGCTACGTAAAAATAATTGAGCAAGAAATAATGTTTATGAAACTTTATTAAAAGACATGAATGATTCAAATCTTACAATACAAATTATAAAAACTAAAATCAAAAATGTGCGGATGGAAACTCAGGAACTATTTTGATTTATTACTTCACTTGAATTTTATATTTCAGTATGCAGTTTCTATTTTGAACAAGAGCGTCTCTATTCTATGACAAGAGCATGCCTCTAATAAGCATGTGTGTTTGATTGTTGGCTTTGAGCATGCTCATTTATGAGCATGCTTAAAATAAGCATTCTAATAATGAGCAAGTGTGTAAAGTTGTTAGGGCATGCTAGTTTTGAGCATGCTAATGAGCATGCTCAAAATAAGCATATGTATCTGTACTTTTAGGCTTGTTGGAGGTGAAATTTTAGTAATGCAACGAAATACTCACATAATGAAGTTATTCAATACATTAACTACATCTGGCGAACCTCTCGCTAGTGATGCGCTGTTTATTTTATGTATACCAAAGGAGTATAGCTGCTAAGGCGCGTACATAAGTATACGCATCCATTTTTGATGTGTAACATATTCCCTCTCGCTTTCCTGCAAACTGTGGCAGTGATTTCATGAAAATAGACGGAAATGCGTAACAGGAAATAAGATGCCAGGAAAGCGCGCGCAATTTCATTTAAAAAAATCATCGTTTATAAATAAATCAGTGTACAGCAAGTACCATCACAGCGAACACGCACACTTCCAATAGCCAACGCTTCTGATTTTGTAGATATGTAGCGTGGCTGGTGTCAAGCGTGTGGATGTTGTAACTTTGATATATTTTGGCTTGTATCTTCGAAACTATCCAATAAATGCTTATTTTTTTTTTACATTAATGTAAACAATAACTACTCTTAATGATTTGCATTCTAAAATTTTATGTAATTTATGTGATTATTTTTAAATATTTATTCAAAGTTTTCATACAATATGTATGGCAGCACACAACCGCTATCTATGAAAATAAATAAAAACACATAATTGACCAAACACATTTCTAAACAAAATGCGTATGTATTATACATGGAACATACCTAGTTCGGCAAAATTCAATAATAAATTTAATCAATGCACATACATTTTTTTTAACTTGTATTTACTAATTAATAAATTTATAGGTATGAGCTTTTTAAATTTTGATGTTACTTTTTGTTGCAGCTCAATTGATATTTTTAATTGTGAGATGTCAAATGTTGCATATCATATGAGACTACCGTAAGGCTCGCTCGTTTTTTTTTTTAATATTTCACATCCACGTGGCTGGTCACCTTTATGTTACAGTCCCTTGCCCTTTGTGTCTGATCATTCTTCCCATTATACTTTAACAGGTCCTTGTAAAACTATCTGCAAGAGTCATTAAATGATCTGACGATAAACCAATTCATTAGAGCTAGTACTCAGAATAAGATAAGAAAGAAGTCCTTAATGAAAATATTTGTGATGTTAGGAACTGACGATTCTTTAAAATTTTTTCTGTGTCAGTTTTGTACGAACAATAATTTACTGTATTTTGACACGTTAAGAATAAAAACACTTTTATTTGTTTAGTCATGAACAAAATCTAAATTCCATAGGTGTCCAATTTTGTAAATGGTTTCTGCGATGTTTTGTGGATTCCAGGCCTTGTAATTAAAACGCCAGAATCAAATAACGATTATCTTTATTCAATATAATATGCCAAGGTACCTGCAGCGTATTCAGGCCGGCCAACTAAACAAGAATGCAAGGGGGCGCGGCTATATAAGAGGGGAGCACAAGCTCTCGCCCTCTCGCCAGCGGGTAGTTAGCACTGGTACTAGTTTAGGGTCGGTCGACACAAAGTATCTGAATGTACTGAAGACAATCGCAACCACCTGATCTTTTATTTGGTGCCCATATCCCGGGATTGGGGATACACCACACTGCCAAAGCGCACAATCTAGAATGGTCTCCCGCCTTCCCGCATCTTATATCCTGGTCGCGCTCACATGGATATCCATCTTATCGAGATACAATACAGTCAACATGTAATTTCAGTGATAAGGATAAAAATAAGGTGTTAAATAGGGATAATGTAAAAATGTTCAAATATTAGATATTTTTAAATTTTTTTTTATAAATCACAATATAATAAATAATTATAATTATAAATAAATTAGAATCGTTATCTGTACCGTTTCTGCGGGGCAGACAGAGGATAGAATAATCACTCATATCTTCACACGTATTCCCATATTCGTTCACCAACTGTTGATGTATCCATCAGGACAATACTCTAATATGTATCCGATTTCCTCTTTTTCTTTTGCCATCAACACTCTTGTCTTTTTGTCCTTTCCTTTTTCATTCATTTCGCCTGTCATAATCAACAAAGTGACCGTTTTGAAGCCTATATGTACACTGAATTACTTTCTTAAATAATTTATCGCTTTCTCTCTAAATTAAAAAATAAACTAGTTATATTATTGATGAATTTGGCGCTTATATTGTAGAGATTATTCACGATGACAATTAAATTAAGTGAAATTTTTTTAATTTCTTACCTTTACAAGAGTTTAATGATATTTTTATATTTTACTTTATTTAATAAAATTTTTGGAGAGTAACATAATCTATCACCGACAGATGAAGTATTAAAATGACTTCTTTCAAATACAGAATTTTTACATTGCTCAGATTCAAATACAAATAATTAATTGATTATCTACTGACAAAATAAGCTAAAGTTACTGGTTTAAGAGTGTTTTTAACGGGAATATTGAGAGGAGAGAGGAAGAGTTAATTAACGTAATATATATATATATATATTTTTTAAATAAATAGAGATGCGAACACGGAATACGTATCACATCAATATTCTTACTATTTTAAAACTAAGCTAAACGCTTGTGCTATGAAAATAGGACTAACTTGCTAGTCTGGGCTGAGATTCGAACCCACGACCATTGGATCACGAGGCGAGTGTCCTAACCACAAGACCAACAAGCTACTCAATTTTATATTTTACTTGTTAAGCAAATTACTACCCTAGTTCAAATTTACATACACGAGTGAAAAGAATGATGTGATTCGTGAATTCAGAAAAATTATTGCTATTTAGACAACGAGATAATATTGAGATTTCTAGAAGTTTGTCCGAACTTAGTAAAATCCATTTTTTTCTAAGAAATTATTAAAAAATTAAATTACTCTCGAAAATATAAAAATATTATTAAACCCACAAAGTTATCAGATGTTTTTCACCTAATTAAATGGTCGTCAGAAACTAGTAGATTTCTTTTTTGTCATCTCAATACTTTTCTCGCTCTTTTGTTTAGTGTTGCTACTAGATCTAGACTAGATTTTGTGCGATTCGTCTTCTATAAGCGATAACTCAATTCAAAGTACTGCTCACTCATAACATCACTCTTTCAAAAATTGTTTTAAATATTCCTTGAATAATAATTAAAATAATAATTTCATAGTGCGTGATGTAGCGTTCTATATACAACATATCTGTTATTAAATGTAACCTATCAAATATTTCTAACAAGGTCTAAAAATATTTTATTATACCATTAGAATATATAGTATTCCAATAATTTTCAGTCGTTAATTTTCTGCGGACAACAGGCAGGATAGTGCTTCTCAGATTCACCATTCTTGAATTTTCCTGACTCCAGAGTTTCTGGACATCTGAAAAACAGAAAAATTATCATTTATTAATTAAATAACTTTTTATTGACCACTTTGAGTAACTCTACGTCTACCGGTTTGGATACCTTTGTATATTCGTCAGAACAGACGCAAAAATTATTTATTATAGCACACAAATCAATTTTTTTACGGGGGCGTAGCTACAGTTATGGTGGGGGTTATTGACTTGAATTGATTGGAAACTGAAATGGGGAATATATCAAGTAACGGACTATTCATAAAATTTATCTGGTTATTAAATATATTGGCTTTAATGTTAAAGCATTTTTAAATTTCTAATATTTCTAAGTAATCTAATTTAAAGCCTTTATTATTTACATGTAAAATATCAATACCGTTTTCTTTTTTAAACGTGTGGCCTGTTTCTAAAAGATGGTTTGTGAATTCAAAAAAGTTATTGCAATTGAAACATGTCGAAACCGGTACTACAAAGTTATTTGATTAATTAAGAATCATGTCCAACCACAAAGTTAACGCTATAAACGTCAAAAATATAAGAAGAATAATCAGCTGCAACACTTAGTCCATTATATTATTTCCAATAAGATGTACGTTTCGTAGATTCCAAAGAAATTTCCTGGAATAGTGACATTTTTTTTTTTGTATTTGTCTCAGAAAAACCTCAGTGGAGCATTGCTGCCTTTGCTGTTATACCTGTTAGGGTAATAGTTAGGGTAATATCATATAAATTGTTCAACTTACCCTTCTACCGTAATAAATGCCTTCCACGCCTTGTCGCCTGATTCACCACTAATCTCATCCACGTGTGAATTTGCAGATCTCTTCTTTCTGAGGATTGATGGCAAGTTCAGTCGTGGAATTCTTGGAATTTTTGGTAAACCCCTTTGACCAAGTCTCGGGGCCGGAAATCTGGTCCTCAACAAACCCAAGTCATCGTCCTCGGAAACTTCTTTATCATTTTCTAAACCCAGTTTCAAGAACACATTATTACTTCTTTCCTTAGGCTCATGCACTGATGGACAACTATTACACTTTGGATCCAACTGTAGTGCATCGCCAGGCAGTTTGGTATACGCGTACCCTTTAAGATTTTCTTGAAAACCTTCGTAGTCATTTTCGTAAGGATTCCTGATTTTATATTCAAATGTTGGCAAATTGTAGACTTGTGCTATTTCAGTCATTCCATGAAGGTTAACATCATCTCCGTTTTCATTTAAAATTTCTTCATTTAAAGTTACCACTTTTTTTTTAGTTTCGCTATTGTTATTATCAAAATCAGATTTGTTAGTTGGTTCGGTGGCTGGTTCAGTAGAAGTTGAAATTTTTTCACTAACTGTATCACTGAGATTGTTGCTGGTTGGAGTATTGGTCAAATTGTACACTCTCATATATTCTTGAAGGAATTTTTCGTACTCTTCCATGTCTTTTGGCACCTTGATGACATATTTTCCCTGATATGGATCGTATTTATAATACGAGACGCTAAGATTTGAAGAGGAATCCCGACCAGTATTGTGACTAGGATCAATTTTAGCACTGAAGTCATGTTTATTATAATCTGGAGAACTTTTTTTTGTTACTTCGTGTATATTTTTGTCGTTATGGAAATTCGGATTTTTTCCAACTTGTTTTAGATAATCGTGTAATGTTACTTTTTCCTGTGTATCTACTTTTTTACATTCTTTAGAAGATTCACCAGATACAATGCTTGGAATGCCCCGATATAAGTTACTGTTTCCACAACTATTTTCATCCACCGCTTGAGAGTTTTGTTGGCTTAGACCATAGTAAAAGTATCCAGGATGCTTCTGAAATTTTGTTGAGTAGATCTGAGGCGATTCTTGACTTTCAGAAGTAAGCGTTTGCTCATTGGTTGAATGATCAAAATTATTGTGTTTATCATATTCTTCACTGGCGCTGATGTCTGCATCAGAAGTCAAGGTGTTGGAGGGTTTCCTGAAATCTTCTTCGTACATTACTTTAAGATCGTACTGCTTATCACCAGTATTTTGAGGAAACAAGGTAGAATATTTATTTAAAAATTCGTTGTATTCGTTGTAGATTTCTTCTAGAGTCTGATTAATTGATTCTGGTGTCAAATAGTATTGTTGTCCTCCACGAATATGGCTAAGATCGATCATAGAACTATCGGATGTTACAGTGTTTCCTAATCTTGATAATTCATCAGATTCAGTATTCTCAATAGCTCCACGATTAATTAATTCTGGTGTCAAATAGTATTGATGTTCTCCATTAAAATGGCTAGGATTATTCAAATTAATACTATCAGCAGTTGTTATTTCTCCTAGTTTCATTAATTCATCTTGGTCTGCAACACCTAAATCGGATCCAGTTTTTTCACTAGTATCATGGTTAATTGATTGTGGTGTAAGAAAGTATTGTTGTTCCGCATGAAAATGATTAGGATTGTAAAAATTATTGTCAGTACTTGCAGTAGTTATTGTTTCAAGCCTTGCTAATTCATCTTCAGCGAGAGTATCTAAATCAGCTTCAGTTTTATCGATTGTTTCATGATAAGTTGATTCCGGTGTCAAATAGTATTGCTGTCCTTCATGAAAATGGTTAAGATTATTCAAATTACTACCAAAGCTTTCAGCAATTGATTTTTCTAATTTTTCGTATTCGTCTTGAGCTATAGCATCGAAATCGGATTCGGTTTTCTCAATTGTATCATGATTAATTGATTCTGGTGCCAAATAGTATTGTTGTCCTCCAAGAAAATGGTTAAAATTAGTATCAGAAATAGTAGTGCTTGTTGTTTCTCCTATTCTTGCTGATTCATCTTTAGCAATAACATCTAATCCTTGTCCAGTTTCTTCGATTGCTTCACGATTAATTGATTCCGGTGTCCAATGATGTTGATGTTCTCCGTGATTGGCATTATTCAAATTAGCATAAGAACTATCGATAGATGTAGTTTTTTCTGGTTTTGCCAAATCACCATGAGAAACAGCCGCATCGTGTTCAGCTTTTTCAATTGTTTTGATTAAAATTTGGACCGCTTTATAGAGCTCAATGAGTTTGTTAATATCCGAATTCGTTGCAAAGTCTTCTTGCGTTTCATCCGATTCACCAACGTCTCTATTGAATCGGTCTCCGATATAGTTTTTAAGATCTGTTTGAACCTCTGTAGCTTCTCTGGATGAATCTTCTTCTTCTTCGATGGTTTCTCGGTTTTCTCCAAGTGTCGGGACGCTATCGAACGTGTCTCCGTTGCCCTCTCTCGGAACGAGTTTAGCGTTGCAGCTATAAGTTCCGCAGAAAGTAGAAGAAGGCCATGTGCTATTAACTGGATAGTGGAGACCAGTGTGAGGATCAACGCAGTAAATACCTGGAAAAAAGAAAAATAAAAGGTTGACAAGATGTTATAATATTAACATGGTTGTAAGTTTAATGATCGAATCTGAAAATCCCGGCTAACTTGATATTTTTTCGCCTAATGTATGTTATGAAAAATAGTGTGAAATACTGACTATAAAAAAATAAAAACTAAACAAGGTAATGAGGAAATAAATGTTTTAGCGCATAATTCATAGGATAAACCAAAATGATTTGGACTAAGGAGTTCTTGAATGGCTTCCTTGAACATCGAAAAGGCCTTCAGGAAAACTACCACTTAGAAATTAGCGCTGCAGATATTATGAATATTACACCAATAATCCTGAAGAAGAGAACATTGTTCTCGAAACATGCAGATTGTTTAATCTAATGAAATAGTGATAACAAAGTGATTTGTGTTTTATTTTAATATTTAGCATTTTCAATCGGATGTATATCTGTCAGCTCTTAATGAATTATCCAATCATGTTTCAAATTTCATCCGGTTTGTCCGACTTATCGAGTGTCTTCCTTATAATAGATTTCGCCATAAAGTACCATAAATTCTTATGATAAATGGAGATATGTTAAGTTAGTATTATCACGGGATCATAACAGGTAAATAAAATACTTAAAATGAACTATCGTTTTATTTATTCACTAACGTCAGTGGACGTGACTTTAATCGGAGCACCGTTCTTTAATTTACACCAATTTCGTAATTCGCACTATTTATCACTCTTGTAACTTATCTCTCATATACTGATTCCGTAACGGCAATCGTCCAGGTGTGCACTTCTCGCTTACCGGTAAGTACTATTGTAATTCATCGCTGGTCGTCATCATTACAGTAACTTATATCGAACATGAAAAATTCATTTCCTTTAATAAAAGTCAAATAAAATTTTCAGGGTTTTTATCATTTTATTTAACTTGTATAGAAACGAATGAATTTTTCATATTCGATATGAATTATTGTGCACGTTTTACAAAAAATAAGTCAGAAATATTTTTAAAAAAATGCAAACTTTGATGTCGCATATCTCCATAACTGTTGACATTAGGTCATGACAGCTTGAACATTTTCGAATCACAATCAAGGCAGGAATATAGTCCTGCGAGGTTATCAATGTTTTTCAAATAACCCTGTACAGATGAAACGGTGAACATAAAACTAGGCCTATTGAAGTCTTGGAGATAATTTCTTCACCGGTTTAAATCCCCCGTTGCATTTCCTCTTTTTATATGAGTTTTCCTTCTCCCTCGCTCAAAATCAGAGCTTCCAGGTAAATGCACCTGCTTATGACTTCGCAATTTCCCTATTTCCGGTACGCCGTAGAGCAAACGTTCCAGCCGGCAGGCCTCTTTGTTCCGCCGGCTGGCTCGACCGGGAACTGGAACTCGCTCCAGAAACCGCCGCGTTCTTTCCAGCGACACAATCACAAAGAACGAGCCAGAGCGCGAGACTCACTTATTCAATATTCCATTTTGCAGAGTCCCCTTGTGGAGAAAGGAGACTATATAATTAGAAACCATTGTCGTTGTTGTTTAAGCTGTGTGGTGAGGAAACCCCTTATCAGCCGCAGGTCGAGTTTCTATAAAAGACATCACGCATCACGGGCAATGTTCTTAATTCAAAAAAAAAAAGCGACACAGTCACAAAGAACGAGCCAGAGCGCGAGACTCACTTATTCAATATTCCATTTTGCAGTCCCCTTGTGGAGAAAGGAGACTATATAATTAGAAACCATTGTCGTTGTTGTTTAAGCTGTGTGGTGAGGAAACCTCTTATCAGCCGCAGGTCGAGTTTCTATAAAAGACATCACGCATCACGGGCAATGTTCCTAATTCAAAAAAAAAAACGCTACACAGTCACAAAGAACGAGCCAGAGCGCGAGACTCGCTTATTCAATATTCCATTTTGCAGAGTCGCCTTGCGGAGAAACCGTCGCAGAAGGAGACTATATAATTAGAAACCATTGTCGTTGTTGTTTAAACTGTATAGTGAGGAAACCCGTCATTAGCTGCAGGTTAGTTACTATAAAAGACATCACGCATCACGGGCAATGTTCCTAATTAAAAAAAAAAAACGAGCATGGCTTACAGTATAGGTCGACCACAATCAAAAGACCGTTCCCTAGCTTTGAAAGTTGCCTGGCAAGCCAGTATTACAAGCTTTAATATGATATTCCAAATAAATATATATTTTTTTAGTTTAAAAAAGGTTACTTACTTACTAAAAAAACTTATTTTGTATTCATTTTTTGCATCGTAATAACACACATGTTTTTTGCGCACACTCTAGCTATGTCGCATATGATATTTCACAATTAAACATATCGATTGAGCAGTAACAGAAATAAAGATCAAAATTTAATAAAGGTAATACCTTTATATTTATTAATTAGTAAATACAAGTGAAGAAAATGTATGTGCATTTATTTATTATTGAAATTTACCGCAATAGTTAGGTACCGTATATGTGTTTGGTCAATTATATGTTTTTATTTATTGTGCGGCCATACATATTGTATGAAAACTTTGAATAAATTTTTAAAAATAATCACATAAATTATATAAAATTTGAGAATGTATATCATTAAGGGTACCTAGTTATTGTTAACATTAACGTAAAATAGTATTTATTCGATAAGTTACAACATCCACACGCTTGACACCAGCCCCGCAACATATATACAAAATCAGAAGCATTGGCGGGTAGTGTGCGTCTTCGCAGTGTTGGCACTTGCTGGACGTTGATTTGTTTATAAATCATCGTGTGCTCCGCGCGCGCTCATTGGTTAAATGAAATTGCGCGCGTCTTATTTCCTGTTACGAATTTCCGTCCTTTTTCATGAAATCACTGCCATAGATTGCAGGAAAGTGAGAGGAAAGATGTTACACATCAGAAATCGCGCACACGAATTATACATTATGACAACGGCTACATAGTTAACGGGTATTTCAATGCATTTTAAACACAATTTGACTGAATTTTGAATATGGAATATCGCTAATGCTATCGGCTATACTCTCCGATTGTGTCTGCAATATGCAGAATACATTGGCTAGCGCTAATTGCCTACTGCTTTCCATGCAGTTTTGTTTTTTTTTTAAATTAGCAATGAAAATGTTGCTCATTTCATGCATTATTTTTAAAGCAAATATAATATAGATACAACACCGTTCATGGGTTCTAATTTGACACATTTCCAACCAAAAATACATCGCAACCTAGAAATAAAGCGTCAAAAATATACTTGCTTACATAAAAAATAAATAATTTGTTCAAAACGAGTCTTTAATATTTTATTTTATATTTTTGTTATTTTTGAAACTGGAAATGGCAAAACTATGCGCTGCAATATGAGTCGATATGAGATGATACTATAAGAAGAAGATATAATATAAAAATGATAATAAATAATAATAAAATTGCGAATTTAATTTATAATTTTAATTTTTTGTTTTAGGTGACTGACATTGTTGCAGCAGCCAGAATAGACCACTGTTTTTTTTGAAAGGTGAGTGATTTTGTAAAACTTATATGATGACTTGTATAAAATATGGTGTGCCATAAATCTAAAAACAGAATGTAAAAAATCTTCTAAAAGTTGATTCAACATTTACATTTAAATACTAAATGCATTTTTTACGTAATACAATGGCAAAAGCCGGAATAAAATAAAGTTTCAGAAGTGGCTGAAAACATTTCGTGGAGAGAATTTTACAGTGACAGGCCTTGCGGATGATATTAGTGCTGTCGTCGAAGCGGACCCAAAGATAAAATAAAAAATGCAACCACAGACGTTCAAATAAAAATTATATACGATGAAATAAATTTCAGAATATTTTGAGTTTGTTCAAATCTTTCAGAACAGTGCTGGATTTATGTCACAGAGACATTATTAATCAATTAACGTATATTATAGATATCTCACAGAGACGAAACTGTATTTCTTATAGGAAAGTAGGTATAGAAGTCATTTGGGTGTACATAGGACTTATGACATTAAACGACGAGATTTATGACATTAGCGACATTAACGATATTAAAATAATTAGTGACATCTGTGGGGATTTAGGGGAATGAAAATGGCTTTGTACAGGCCGCATGGAAAGGCTGTTACAACTCATATGTGAAAGCTTGCCACACAATTCGAATATATATACAACTTTCAAAAAATTAGTAATCATGGTATATTCTATTATGGGTGGAAATGGCGAATGTTACATTGTGTAAAGTGATCACTTAAGCCAACCATAAGATAGGTCATAAGTCCTATGTACACCCAAATGACTTCTATACCTACTTTCCCATAAGAAATACAGTTTCGTCTCTGTGAGATATCTATAATATACAAATAAATTTCATTATCATAAACACAAGTTGAGGTTTTGATCTGCAGGCAAGTATTTCCATGAATCATTGGCACCTACAACTATTTATTCTAACACTGTTTGTATTAATATATTATAGCACTAGATATATATATAATAGATATATATTTATATATTTATTAGAGACACTAACAGGATAACATGTACATGATACTCTGATAATAAACATTATAGTGAAGACTATGCCCATTATCCCAATACAAGTGTCTTCGGCACGCTCTAGTAACATGTATATTTACATTTAAGTATATTTTACATGTACATTTATGTGTATTATACAGGGTTATTTGGAAAGCATTAATAACCTCGCAGGACCATATTTCTGCCATGATTATGAGTCGAAAATGTTCAAGCTATCATGACCTAATATCAATAGTTATGGAGGTATGCGACATCAAAGTTTGCATTTTTTTTCTATATTTCTGAATTATTTTTTGTAAAACGTTGGACTATTAATACAGTGACTAATATCAATTACGAAAAATTCATTCGCTTCAATACAAGTTAAATAAAATGATTAAAACTCTGAAAAAATTCCAATTAGAATTCGAAGGTTTTTTTTTTACTTGTATTAAAGGGAATAAATTTTTCATGTTTGATAAGTTACTCTAATGATAGTCCAACGTTTCACAAAAAATAAGTCAGAAATATAGAAAAGAAATGCAAACTTTGGTGTCGCATATCTCCTTAACTATTGATATTGGGTCATAATAGCTTGAACATTTTCGACTCATAATCATGGCAGAAATATAGTCCTGCGAGGTTATTAATTTTTTCCAAATAACCCAGTATATTTAGTGTTTGTAGTGCGGTCATATAAGAATATGTAAATAAATAATTGATTAATTGGATCTATAGGTTCAGGTCATCGTTTAGAAAATGGATGTTGTGTATGAGTGAGTTTTCGAACGATGATAAGGTATCTGCAAGATATCAGCATCAATGTTAAGGTCAGCACAATACATATTATATTTGCGACACAACCTTGTGATGGGAGAAAAGTAACCAAAATTATTAGTGAGCTGGCTTATTCGAAAGAACTCCGGGTTTCTTATACGAGGTTTAACATGCAAATTTATGTCAGATAGAGAAAGAGAATCAAAAGCTCCGCTGAGAATCTTGTGTAGCACAACGAGATCGGATATTTTCCGTCGGGACTCAAGTTTGTGCATTTTGAAAAAGGCAAGTCGATCTTCGTAGCTGTGAAGGTTATTGTAGACAAATAGTTGTGTTTTAATTAAACTCAAAAGTGGTCTTAAACAAGCGTTTTTTTTAAATAGAGATATGAACACTGAATACGTGTCGCATTTATATCATTACCTTCTTCAAAATAGGCTAAATGCTTGTGCTATGAAAATATGACTAATTTGCTGGTGCCCAGGAATGGGTCTCGAACCACCAATCATCAGATCGCAAGGCAAACGTCATGACCACTACACCAACAAGATTTATTGGCCATATTTGGCCATATTGACACAACACCAAAAAACAACATTAATATAAATCAATCATGTTATTCTACAAAGTTAATGCCAAATCAATAAAAAATATGAATATTGCATAAGTGATTAATTGTGTTATTGGTAAATTTCAAAGAATTTGATTTTATTATAATGATATAAAGATAATAGAAGTATAATGGTTCGACAAAAATCTCCTGTCACTTAATTCGGAAATTTTTTTTCATTCCTTTCACACTCCAAGAAGATGTATCCAAAAATCTCAATATAACGATTTAATAATAATAATTGGAAAACTTATATAGCGCCGTTTTTGCGATTTTACATAAACTTAATTTTAAGCTCTCTTTTTGTACGGAAGGCTAGATGATATTTTATTAAGTAGAAAAATACAAAGATTACCTTGCATTTCCATTATTTTGTTATATTTCCTGTTTTTAAAAATGTGCATATTCAAAAAGGTTTCTTTATAATATGCAAACTGAAAATATTTTTTTAGCAACCTTTTGAAGTTTTGATGACGTTCCAAAAATGATTTCCATAAAAAATTATACCTTTTTTTAAGCTTAACCAATTTCTAATTTTTAAGGAAAAAAAAATGGCATCATCTGCAGTATATACCGATTACATCAACTTGATATATACACTTACAAACAACAACTTGATACAAAATTTATTATTGTGAAATAGATTTATTGTAAAAAATGTAAAAATAATGTAGGTACAAAAGTTAATCATAAGCCTAATATTGAATATTTACGAACGCAAAACAAATTTCAAGGAAGGAACATTCAACATCGTTGTCCAAAATCGAGAAATCCTTGATTTTGGACAACGATGTATTGTAAACATTGCCCACATGTCTCAAATGGTTTCTGTGTAAAAAAAACTACTACCTCTAAATGGTTTCTGCTTTTGTACTCTAATTTGGCTTGTAAATACTCCTCCAATAAGCTCGAGCTTTGGCTCATATTATAGGGAGTATAATGTCTTTAAAATGTTGTAACATAGAATCGACTTATTATAAAAAAACATTTTTATGTATAAATAAATACAATAAATAAAAAAAAATATAATTATCAAAGTAATAGTATTTAAACTTACTGTTCTGTCCATAAGTGGTGTGTAAGGATGCAAAAATCAAAAATAATATAAAGTTAAGTGTACTCATTGCGAGTAAATAATAATGAAATTAATAGTAACTATCAACAGACGAGATTTTTTACTAAACTTATAAATATGAATATCAAATGAAACAATGACTCGCATACAGCGGGGAACTCCGTTATATAGGCAAAATAAAACTGCATAGTGTACGCAAATCTTAAAAACGACAAAAAATTGCAACCATACGCAACGAGGAATCAGAAATTTGTGCCTCAGCGAAAAATATTAATATACGTGACGTTGTGACGAATTTATACGTGTTTTTTGTTTTGCGGATGTATTTACTTTCTGTATTCTTCCGTAAATTTAATTCATATTAAATATAACAAAATAGCTACAACCCGTCAAAAATGACGTGTATATTTCGGCAAAAAATATATACATCGGCCACCAGCCCGGGCTGTGAGAGTAGCGTAGGGTCTTGATGACGTTAGTAGTGCGGTGATGGATATTATTTAATAGAGAATTATGCCTGCTTTGCTTTATATACTTCATTATTATTTGAGCCATGTGGTTATTAGTTACCGTTAGTGACGTACATTGTTACGTGAACAATTATCGTTGTTTGCGTCATCTGTTAGCGTTAGTGACGGACATCGGTACAAAAAGTAATATAATTCAATATTTCAGATTAATAATAATTAATCTGAAATATTGAAAATAAATATAAATATATGTTCAAAAAAATCTAATTATTATTTTATTAAAAAAGCATATGAAATAAAATGTAGTATAAATGGAATATATTATAAAAAAGTCAATATTTTATTGCATATCTAGCTGTAACCCGACAAAAATGACGGTCCTTTTACATGTCAGTTCCTAAGGAATAAGTATTTATTTATTTAATTAAAAAAATCTAAAAAATAAATTTTCGAGAAAACATCTTTTCCCAAAAAAAAATATTTTAGAAAAAAAATTACTATAAGGAAGTTACGGGGACAGACAGACAGACAGATGGACTGACAGAGGGACAGACAGACAACGTAATTATTATAATTAGGATTACTTATCATTCTTATTCTTTTATCGTGTTTATTAGGATAGAAAGAAGAATCGAACTCCTCGAAAATAAATTTTGATTTTTTGCTCTACACATACTCATTTTATTTATCTGGTTGATGCATAATTAGCGGTCGTTTTTAAAAATATATATATATTGAATTGAAACGTAACCAAAAACGAAAACATGCTAAGTAATTATGATTCGAGGGCGCAGTCCTTACAGTTCTTTATACTTTGAGCTTCAAATACGATCTGGCGACTAAAGGGTTAACGTAGGGCTTATATGAATCATTCTAAGGACAAAAGTCCAATGGAAATTTCTACGTGATATATGTGGTAAATCATCCTTTAAAAATGATATGAAGTATGGTTTCGATTCACATTCATTAACAGAGGATACAATTCATTATTAATTAAAAATAATGAGTCCAAACCCCCCTTAAGTCATTTCTTGATGACGAAGGTTAAGGCTGATAATATAAAGTACCATCGAAGTGTGAGTACTGCGTCAGATACATAACATCAGTACAGATATGATTTTTATATCCAATCAATATGTATATATAAAAAGAAACCCGTGTTTCCCTACCCGCCAAGTTTTCTCCACAACCAGCCACAACCAGCCACAACCACTCACCGATGGTTATGGTGGTGGATAGCCCTTGGTGTCACATCGAAAATATGCGAGTTTGGTGGGGGTGGCTGAGCGTGGGTGGGAGTGGGTGACGAAAATGTGCTTTCTAGCACATTGTTTTATTATGGGAAGGCCGCAAATGCTTCAGATTGTTTCAGAATAGGCACGCCGACTGTGTCGGTGAGTCTAGAAGGTTACGGAAAAACCTGCTCTAGAAAGTTCTGGAAGGAGAAGGTTCTAGAAAATTCCCGAAAGTTCTATAAGGTTCTAAACTGAGTGGCGGAATGTGTCGGCGTGTCTAGAAGGTACCTGTACATTCGATAATTTTTTGAAAGTTCTGGAAGGAGAATGTTCTAGAAGGTTCGCGAAAGTTCTATGATGATCCAAACAGTGTACTAAAAATCTACGCGTGGGAAGCCGCGCGAGCACAGCTAGTTATGATATAATATGCCATTATTTCAGCTATACGCAGTTTTCAGTGCTGATTTTTAAGGTGACAAGCACATTCACTTAACCACCAAAAAATGAACTTTATTATCCGAGATAAAGATCATTTGAATACTTGTTATTAATAGTTCAGCACACGCTGTGACGGCGGACCTTAAAGTGATAATGCACCGATCGATAGGTTGACCTCTCCGCAACCCTATTTCACCCCGGCTGATTAGATATGCCCCCTGCAGTTAAAAAGTCATTATAACCCTTAAATGATACAGTGCTCCAGATCGATTTTCTACCGCCTATATAATCATTATTATTATCGACTGTCAAATATAATTGAAGGCCGCGTTAAACCCATTAATTTTAATAGATTATTTAATTTGAATAATAATTGGATGGCCAAATTCAGAAATTCCCTATGTACATGTTTCCACAAAGGAGATATTATCATTTTAATATTTCACTTTGTTGCTGAAGGTAATTTCATCTTAATAAACAGGTGGACATAACTTGTATTTATCTTTATTATAATGAAAATGATAATTCAATTTACGAGCACAGCAATATTATGATTAAAAAATATACAAAATAATGGACTTTAATATTTTTTAGATATATTTGTACGACTTTAAGAGATTAAAGCGATTTTTTTTAACTAACAATAATTTTAAGTATAATAATCAAAGTTAAATAATGGTAAAAGTAAGAATATAACAAAGAAATGATATATTAAAAAACTTATTGAAAAAATCTCTCTTTTTAAGAGGTAGAATCCACATTTTTGTTTCGCTTTATTTCAAATGTATATTTTTATTAAATAATATTTAGTGTCATTAATATTTTATGGAAAAACCACGCGATTTTTCCATAGAGCAGAAAATTATGAATCCAATAGCGTTGCTAATACAGAGACGATTTAAGTGGACCTGAGGAGTTTTTGAAACTGGTCACTCAATTATATAAAAAAATGGTACGGGAATGAACCCGGCTCTATTGAGACGTAGGGCGCTCCAGAGAAAGTGGACCAAATTTAAAAAATAATAATAGGGTTTTGAAATAAATCGATGACCATGGTGAGATATAGATAGATGTTAGCCCTGTGTTTCTGAGGGTTCTGGGAATGGTCGCTGTGTTGTCTGTGTTGTTAATTTAAGTCTTAAAAAGGTGTCGAGGGAGAGCCACATGTATCCTGAGTGAAACCTATTTGCGTTATCTCATTTTGTATTCGTATTTTGAATTCCATTTTTTGAGAACGTCGTCTTTGTCGGCACTTACATAACATATTCATACGAATACGTATTGTACGTATTCTGATTTTGAATATATATTTAAACAATATACAGGCAATCAATTATATAAATATCTTTAGGAAATTACATAAGTAACATTAAAATAATACGTTTTTCGTTCAGATAATAACAACCTTGTTATTTTGATAATTGGGGGTATTATTGAACAAGCTCCTGCAACCTTAAAGTATGTTCTGCAGTCATGATCTCAACCTTGGATTACGAATGCGAATGGTCAGATGATACGCGTTTTCCGTATTATTTTATGGAATGGAAGCATTCATAAGGCATTGAAGATGTTATGGTTCGGATGAATAAAGAAAAATAAGTTATTAAAACAATTAAACTCCGAAAACTTCAATAACTCGGACATGTGATGAGACATCCAGAGAAGTACGAGATCTTGCAGCTCATGATGCAGAAAAAGATTGCTTGAAGTCGGGGCCCTGGAAGAAGGAGACCAGCATGGTTAAAAAACATGAGACAGTGGTTTGGCCAGACTACTGCACACTGTGCAGCTGTTCCGGGCCGCAGTAATCAAAATTCTCATAGGAAACATGATAGGCAACTAAAAGAAGTAGAAGTAGTGTTTTACATGATATCAAAGATTTTAAAATAAAAAATAAAATACAAACCCTATAATGGGCGTGAACACATAAATTAATAAATAAATAATTTAAAAAAACTTTTCTTATTCTAACCCTACAATTATAAGATGGATTTTTTTTGCCTCCTAACTAGAATGCTTAAATATAATACTGCAATAAGATTACATACATTCTGTGACACTTAGCTGTTTTTTTTTCATTAAATTGAATGTTCGTTGGTCTGTTCTCCATACAATCCTAAGACCTGTGACAGATTAAAAACAAATTTTGGATAATAACTTTTATGATACTGTGCAAAACAAAGAAATCCCCCTTCTTCTGGTTACCTGACCCTCCCCGATATAAACATCTATCCCAAATTTCGCCTGGTTACCTAATATTTCACCTTTTTTTTCCATTTCCCTACCTGGACCTAATTTGGGTACATAATTATTATTAAATTTAATACATATATTTATTTTTGTAACTGTCAAAATGTATCACCTTAATTAAAAATTGTGATGAATTAAATCTAAACTTGAATCCCGGGCATTTTCGGGTTATACAATATTCATATGGAATTTTAGAGTATCCATCATATTTCATTATCATTATTTTTTAAATAGAGATGCAAACACGGAACACGCGTCGTATCAGTATTCTTATTTATATTTTATTTAAACATATACTTATATTAAATTTATATTTAAATTGATTGTATTCATTTACTAGTAGATATGAGTAGTCCTTCTGGTACTGAAAACCCGCGTACTGAGAACTCTTTACAACTCTCTACAACTTGGTGCGAAGTAGAATCGAGAGTGGATTGATGATTTGGGGACCATATGAGAGCAAGTACTCTCTTATGATTGACAAAGTCCAAAACAAGTTTTTGAGATATCTCTACATGAGAGAGTACGGGCATTATCTCTGGCTTTTCCCAACCGAGTTTTTCCTGGGTATGCTTGGCTACAATAGTTTAGAGACTAGAAGAAATGTGTATTTGATTACACATTTTTATCGATTGTTGCGCGGTATGATCGATAATCCTGAAATTATGTGAAGCATTGAATTGTATGTTCCTGATAATTAATTACCTTAGACGTCGTCAGCATAGATTGTTTTACATTCCAATATACAGGACCAATCTGCCGATGGTTATGCCTGTTGGAAGAGCTACTGCTATGCTGAACAATAGCGCTTTGGATATTGATATATTCCACGTGTCTGAAGGGGTTTTCCGAAGCAGGATTCTCCTACACCTCTGACCAGATTATATGATACTTTTAACTAATTAAATATTGTTAATTTGATATATACCTATATATAATTTCATAATATGTATGCCTTGATCATTTAATTTGTAATGTACATATTATTAAATAAATAAATTGAATTAAATAGTCGTCCATTTTACAAAATATTTTTTTTTACTTCTTCAATAATAGCTAAATTATTTTTTGATAACATTATTAATTTAATTAATACACTAATATGGAACAGTGGCCCCAAACATATTATCTAATTAATTTTTAAAAAAAGTTGAATTGTAAATTTATACGTTATATAAAAGTGAGCAGTGTATATAGTTTGTATGGACTGACTAGAAAAAAATATTTTGACATTGAGAAAATCACTCTTTTTTGTAAGTATCAAAATTTGTAAAATACTATTCATGATAATCCATAAAATCGTTTATCCTTAGCATGAAAAAAAATCGCAGATATAAATGCCACACAATTACAAAATGTTTGAAATGAAAGCACTTAATTAAAAGCAGCCACCACGTAATTAAGCCAACCTTAACACTGCGCGGTGACTTTAACCATCTTCATTACGGGCCGCTGTATATGAAGCCATATTTTGCAATCGTTTAATTTGGTCGACAGGTGTAATTTGGGGACGGTTTATGACTCATATTTTAATCGGCGGTTTATCCGTCACGGTTAATTAACCCATTCATCTGCCGTTAAACAACCGTAAAGCACTTATGGGGTTGTAATTAATAGCGGCAATGACGCGTGCGGTGGGGACGCTAGCCCCCGCGGGATGACGAAATAGGTTGTGTTTTTTTTGTGATTAACCTTTAGCCTACAGAGGGAGGTTTTGCTTTTGCTTGGCCATGACCTACTCAAAAGCTAACACCCCTGTGTTGAGTATATACAATCTACAGAGACCGTATTATTTCGAAACTTGTAAGGATTTTGTCGAAAGAGGCGTGGTCATTCGTTGAGACTGGACAGTTCGTTTCTAACACGTGTTTGTAATTACTTGCTAAAACAGGGCTACCACAAATGTACGATTCTCGGTGTCTGACAACAAAACCACATATTATGTAAATTATACAACTCTCCACATACTGACTGCACATATATACTGATTCAGGAATATCGTCGAAAGGCAAATTATTTTCGAAACTCAATTCGTCATCACGTAATAATTTTAATTTGGAGGAGGAACAGTTGATTGTATATACTCTAAGGGTATTGCGATGTATGAAGCGAATATTCATGGCTAGCGCCAATTTAAAAAATAAAAAAAACTAACCCATAAAAAACAAGTTTTCATTATACTCGCTTTTTCATGAGTATTGTTTCCAATTTGATATTCTATCAACACATTCCTCTTGCTTTAAGTTCATGTGGAAAATCTATTCCATTATTATTATTATCCTTAAAACTTATAGAATATTGAAAACGTAATAATTGGTATAGAGGGGCACGGCGTCGGCGAAACCGACCCATGACTTGAGTCAGACTAGTTGAAACAGGTTTCGCGCCTTCTCCACGCGTCGGGCTCTTTTCTCATTTGTATGGTTTCCATTTTGAAAAAACCGTTAAAAAGTCGAAATATCCAAAATTATACTTTAATAATTAAAAAAATTTAAACAAAAATTTGTTATATCATTTTTATCGTCGCCACGAGTCTGCCTGCAAAGTATCAGCTCGATTGGATCATTTTTACGGACGTGTTGTTTGATCAGTGCAAAACTGGAAAAATCTATGCAGAATATTTTGAGTATGTTCACATCTTCCAAGAACGCAATACTGTATTTAATCCCCAGGGGACATTATTAATCAAGATGCATTATACATTTTTCATATAAACGACTATACTTTTTACATGGGAAAGTAGGTATGGAAGTCTTTTTGGGTGTTCATAGGGCTTACGAGCTAATTTGTGTATATATGTTTAAGGTGTGCAAGTTTAACATATATAAAACTTACAAAAAGTTGATGTGTTAGTCTATCACGGGTGAAATTGGTGATCGTCATATTGTGCCTAGGCCTACGACCTATCGTACGACTGGCCTACGACCTATCGTACGACTGGCTTAAGTGATCACTTAAGCCAGTCGTACGATAGGTCGTAGGCCCTATGAACACCCAAGGAGACTTCCATACCTACTTTTCCACATAGAAAAATGGTTTCGTCTCTATGAGTCATCTATATAATATATCTTGAAACTCGGATTCAAATTGATTTCACAAAAAAATGGATTATATTTAAATTTAATGAAAATCATGTGCACATCTGATGCTTTGCATTAAAATTTTTAAGAGCTACGGTACAAATATATTTGTGGATAAATGCCGATCAAACTCAGCTTCAGACAATTGATTATAATTTATTTGGATATGAAGAGAGAAAAGGTAACCTATACCCACGACAAGTGACAAAGACCATTGCCAGAGTCTTTGATTCAGCCCTGTAAATGTACAGCGGGTTGTCGAACGATGGCTTGTAATTGTGAAAAATCTAAAATAACTTGTATTTCATCGTGCAAGTGTATAAACAAGAATTGTAAAAATATTAATAAGTAATTATTTGCATTTTTTCATGTATGTATCTTTAAATTTGCTTTTTCTCATTAAATAATTTTTTAAGAACAATTTATGATTTTTTATTGATAATTTCTATTTTAATTATGACAACCTATTTAAAACTTTAATTATTTAAAAAAAAACACTAATGACACTAATATAATCATTAAAATAGCTCAATACCTCTGGCGCCTGGACTATATCATTAAATTTGTTTTCATCATTAAATAATTTTTTAACAATAATTTATGATTTAAAATCAATAATTTCTATTTTAATTTTATCTGATAACCTATTAATACCTTTAATTATTAAAATAACCCAACTAATGACAATTATATAATCATTAAAATAGCTCAATAGCTTGTACTCAATCGATTTACTTGCTATTGGGGGGGTATAAAAAAAAATTGGACCACCTGGGCTTCTGGCAACATTCAGACTGTCAATCTATAGGCTTTTCTGAACTAGAATCAATTGTCAGAATGCGGTCCTCATATTTTGCACACTCAAGTACCTCTGGCCCCTGGACTATTATATGATTTCGATTATTACAATTCCTAACACAAACCATAAAGTTTTATGTAAAAATAATATATGTGCGACCCAATATCACTAGACCCTCCATATTGTATTCCCAGCATCACCATTGTACATAAATCCGTTAAGGGTTTGTTCGCAAAAGGTATTGCGGTTAAGTAACATTAAGGAAAAACGAAGGTTAGCTTAATTTTCTATAGAGATAGAAATTATAAGGGCACGACATTGAATTCCCGCTTATTTTACGCAGTGTTGGCATTTATAAAATGTCGGTGGACTAAATGGTTTGTGAAATGCTAAATATTCATTTCGCTCGCAGTCTCCGTTGTATTTTTGTATGATATTTGCGTAATTTTTTGAAACTTAGAATATTATTATAAAAGTCACATACATTTTAAGGCTGGCGTGTAAACATCGATGTCGAGGAGCTACAACTTAATTAGTAAAAGTGAATGAGATTTTTGGGTTACAAATTTTTAATGGGTGTGCTAAACACAACCATTAATATGAATTGTCAAAAAAAATGAAGAGTTTTTTCTCTTTATATAGAAAAAACTAAATAGAGTTACTTATAAATACAGAAACAAAATAACATTAAATAACATTAATATTATGATGATGGTATGATGAATAATGAACTTATACTGGTAAATGTATACATTGAATGTATAAAAATGATAAATTTACAATTTTTACACACATATTATGATAAGATAGATAAAAAAATAAAGTGCCTACAACATTTAAATTTGAAAATATAAGAATACAAATTATAAATGAATACCAACTAAAAAAACGAGCGAGCCTTACAGTAGTCGCATTTGACATCTCATAATTAAAGATATCAATTGAGCATCTGTTTAAATGCAAACAAAATTTAAAAAAGCTAATACCTATATATTTATTAATTAATAAGTACAAGTAAAGAAAATGTATCTGCGTATATTTATTATTGAATTTTCCGCACTAAGTACGTACTAGGTACTGTATATCTCCATAAGCATTTTGTTTAGAAATGTGTTTTTTCAATTATATGTTTATATTAATTTTCATAGATGGCGGTAATGTGCCGCCATACATATTGTATGAAACTTTGAATAAATACTTAAAAATAATCAGATAAATTACATAAAATTTGAGAACGTAAATCATTAAGGGTAGTTATTGTTTTCATTAATGTAACAAAAATTTAAGTATTTATTATATAGTTGCAAAGATAAAAGCTAAAATATATCAAAGTTACAACATTCACACGCTTGACACAAGCCTCGCAACATATATACAAAATTAGAAGCATTGGCTGGTAGTGTGCGTCTTCGCTGTGGTGATACTTGCTGGACATTGATTTGTTTATAAACGATGATTTTATCGATCGCGTGTGCTCTGCGCGCGCTCATTGGTTAAATGAAATTGCGCACGTCTTATTTCCTGTTACGCATTTCCATCCTTTTTCACGAAATCAATGCCACAGATGCAGGAAAGCGAGGGGAAGATGTTACACATCAATAAAACATGGACCTTGGCCGCTCAAGGCTACCCTCAAAGAACCCGCTCAAGGCTACAGTACAAGTAGGAGTTACCAGAAGCGACAGAATCAGAAATACTCAAATAAGATGTTTCGAAGTAGAACCCTTATTGATGTTTATCGAGAAATCACAGTTACGGTGGCTGGGACATATCTTGCGGATGCCGGCAGATAAACTGCCAAAGCGGATATTCCAGGCAAGATCAGAAGGTAGAAGACCTAGGAGGAGCTGGCGAAAACAGTTGGAGGACTGCTGCGAAGCGAGGTTGCAACTAAATTGGACTGACGTGGAGAGCGAAGCCCGAGGTAAGAAAAGTTAGAACCTTTTATGCGGTGCAGGGTCCCCGACCAATAGGATAAGGAGTGGAAGAAGAATAATAATAAAAATTGTGAAAATATACAAGAATAATATTTTTACACTTGCCTTATTTAAAAACAATGCAACTCAACAAAAACGTAACAGATTAAAAAAAACTTAGGATTAAAAAAGCTTTACATCATTATCTTCCTAGAAAGCAAAAGGGAAACAATTTAATTGTATTATATTGTTAGTAAATATCAAAAAAATATTGTGAATGTTTATAAATTACATGTTCACAATATTAACGCAAATTATAAATTACGAATAATATTTTTATCTGTATAAATATAAAGAAAGTAGATAAATACAAAAACAATAAAGAAAATCGAAGATTAAAAAATATTTTGAGGAGTATGGTACTTTTTAAGATTTTTATAGAACAGTATTGTTGAGTGCTCTGATTTAATAATAAAATAAAATTAATTGGGAGACAATTAAAAACTTATTGAATTTCGTAATTTACATCAAGTTATCTATGGGAAAGACCCAAAGCATACACAACAGAAAGACTTTGTGATACAATTAATTCTGAGATTTAAAAAAAATACAAATACAAAAAAAAATCCAAAAAGTCATCACCCAACGTTTTTTTAATAGAGATGCGAACACGGAATACGTGTCACATCAACTAACTAACTAACTAACCATCACACCGTTTCCCCGCAGAGGTAGGCAGAGAGGATTGAACGCCACACTCTTCTATCCTGGCACACCACTTTTGCTTCGGCCACATCCATACATCTTCTGATACAAGTTCTACGGTTGTCACAACAATATTCTTACTATTTTTCAAACTAAGCTAAATCCTTGTGCTATGAAAATAAGACTAACTTGTCGTCTGGAGTGTGGTTAGGACTCTCGCCTCATTAGCCAAAGGACGCGGGTTCGAACCTCACTTGGACCAGCAAGATAGTCCTATTTTCTTAGCACAAGCATGTGACACAGCTAGTTTAAAAATAACACATTATACACAAAAAATAACATATTATACACTAATTATTAACTAAATTTCAAAAACAGTACAGATAGTTGCTTTAGAACAGTCTAGTCTAGTTAAGCAACTACCTTTACCTTTTCTATGTAACAAATAATTTAGAATAAATAAAATAAAATAAAATAATAATAAGTAAACACCATAGTGTAGCATTTAACAAAATCCCATAGCGGCAAATATGTAAAAAAAAAAACAAATAAATTTAGAGGTTTATATAATTGAAGATGATTAAAGGTCCCTTCATGTATTTAAATTAAATTTGAAGGTTTGCGGTTTAAGGCGTAATCACAGAATTTTAGAATATATAATTTAGTTGTAGTTTCAAGGTTGGCACGTTAATTACGTCACTGTCACGAAGCTATTTAGCTGTAAAAGTTGAAGAATAACGATTACCGAAACTTCCTGTTTATTCAAGTTCTTAGTTTGTTTTATCTATGTACCACCCGCCTAATTTAAGGCGCGACAGGCGAACACCCCCCTAGTAAGTGAATATTTAAAATAATTGGTTATTAAAAAAATATTTTCTTCAATCTTTCTAACTGTCAAAACTTTAATTTGCAGGCTTGTTCTTAATTTGTTCGCATAAATGATTATACGAATAGAAAAAAATATACTCGTATTTGCAATAATTTGAATGTCATTACAATTATCAAACATAATAATTTCGTCGTCTGTCTGTCTGTCCATCCGTTCGTCTGTCTGTCTGTCTGTCAGAATTAAACTGTTGGAAATGGGGCTTGAACCCCGTGCCAGAAAACCCAACCCAGCCGCTTAACGCGTGTTGTTACCGCTTCCTCTCCGAGGACCGCCAAAAATATACTATAAATATATACTAAGGCTAGCAAAGACGTAATCAGTCATTTTTGATGGGTTAAAGCTAGAACATTCTAAACTTTTATTTTTAATTTAAACCTTATGTTTCTAGATACATTTTATTTTTCTTACATCATATCCTTTTTCACTAATTTTCTAACATAATGCTGCTAATGATAATATTAATAATATACAGGGTGCAACAGAGTTGGTCCCCAATACTTTACAGGTGGATTCTTGCCTTGATTATGAGTCGAAAATGTTCAAGCAATCATGCCAATACTTTTTTCAAAGTTTGCATTTCTTTCAATACTTCTGACTTATTTTTTTGTAAAACGTGCACAATAACTTATATCGAATATGAAAAATTCATTCCCCTTAATACAAGTCAAATAAAATGAAAAAACTTATGATTCCAATTGGAAAAAATCCAATGGGAATGTCTGCAGGTTTTTTATTATTTTATTTAACTTGTATTTCGTATGAATTCTTTGTAATCCAGGTCTTAAATATGGAAGGCGCGCGTCCTCTAGTGCCGTCACCGCGATTGGCATATACACATGCACACATACATACGCGTCCGCATACACACGTACATCTAGATACATTATAATATCAATTAATTCTTCTTCTTGTATGATGTTCAATATACAGGGTTTGTAAAACATTAATAATCTCGCAGGACGAAAATGTTCATGACCTAATATCAATAGTTATGGAGATAAGCGACATCAAAGTTTGCATTTTTTTTTACAATATTTCTGACTTCTTTTTTGTAAAATTCATATAGGTCATAATAGCTTGAACATTTTCAACTCACAATCAAGGCAGAAATACAGTCCTGCGAGGTTATTAATGTTTTCCGATTAACCCTGTATACATCTTTTCGTGTCTCTAAGTTTTTGGACCACATTGATTAAATACTTTTTGTTTTCGATACAATTACATCCAGACCAGCTTTATTCTGCTAACAATTGAAAAATCTAAGCATGTAAAAATGACCATATCGCCGAATTTCAATAACTTTCCATGGTCACATTGAAATGACCTCAGCTACTGTTATATCGACCTAACCCTCAGTATCAAACTTTTTGAAATCATATTGAAATGTAATATCACACAATCTGCAGCTTACATCGTCTGCTTCCAGCACGAATTTGTAATATTATACACGTAGGTACACTCGATACTTTATTAAAATAGATTATAAACACGCTCGTTCATTAATGGGGTTCTCGACTTTGCTCCACATCCCTCTTGTTGCGAAAATCGTCGATAATTACTGTAATGTAAAAATCATATTTTCAAGCTAACTCACAATAATTGTCAGGTATACACAGGATGTCTCGTATCTCGAAGCTAAAACTAGGGAGGAGAATTCTTCATTCAATTTTGAATAAAATATTCTTTTCACTTCTGTTGAATGTCAAGGAGATAAGTGACGTTTGAATATTCGTTCAATATTTTTGTCTCATCTTTCGTAAAACGCTAGACTATCATGAAAGTAGTTTGAATCGAATATTAAAAATTCAATTGATTTCAAATGAAATTATTAAAACCTTGCAAAAAATTGCAATTTATGCAAGATTTTAATGATTATATTTGGCTTGTACCAAAGCGAATGAATTATTGATATAGTTGGTTTGTATTAACCACCATTTTGTTCAAATAACAACATAAATGGAGTAATGGTACCAAAACAAGTTGATATTTTAAAAAATTAGTGGTTAATACAAAGAATATTATTGTAAATTATATATTTTTTATTATTATTTTTTTGGACACACCATCACGGAAAACACTGAAAATGAATTTAGTTTAATTTATTACCAAAGAAAGTCACTGAACACGAGTTAAATTGTAGTATGGTTCTTAATTTTACAGTCACTAAATATCCCCGGATATTTCATGCACTTTCATTGTTCATTAAGTTCATTTTATTCATTAATTCGCTACAATTAACTCTATTCTAATTGCTTTGATCACGTTCTAGTAAACTCCGTTCAATGTTCGCACGTATAAACTTCTTGTTCTGGTACTTATTATTGCTGGTATTGCATGTTGTAATACCACTTTCACGAATCACTGATCACAATTGCTTGACCCCGCGTTGCATGACGCCTTTTATAGATAAATTACTTCGAGATATTTATTCTATAAATTTAAAAAAGCCGGTTGAGCGTTTAAGACGATTCCAATGTAGTGTTTTAGTACGTAATAGAATGTTATGGAATCTTCTAGAGAGAGAATGCGGTCATGGATGACTGATACTGCGTTGCGCGATGCCGTTGTATTGTTATCAGCACTCAGCACTATCTCTAAAATATTATTAAAATGAAACATACCAATCTCACCAATGAAATATTGTTTTCTTCTCTGTAATCTAACTAAAGGCACCAAGTGCACACATTTTGATCATCTCCCACGAGTTAAGCCTGTGAAATGGGTGTGGTGACTTGCGAAAGGAATGTTGATGTAATGTCGAGGGAAGAGAATACACAACCAGCAGAAATAGATCTAATGAAAATATCACTGAAACTAAATTAATGTAACATAAATCCTTTAATTACTTCGGTCTCGGATTTTGAAACGATTTACATTTTCCAAAATTCATTAACATGTGTAGGAGTAAATCTTAATTCAAAACTCTGTGACAGCTAATTGTCTTAAGACTTAACGTTCTATACATTGCCTATACAAGGCATCCACGACCGATACCAGCGGTGGAATGTTGACCTCTTTTCGCATAATCAAGCTTGCTCTTGCTCAAACACAGGGGAAATTTCAGTTATGCAGCTTTCCTCGATAGGTGAATCCTCTCCTATGATGTAAACTGGAGAAAGGTGTAAACCCATGGAAATCTGGAGCGGACGGCACGCGGCCAATGGAATCGGTATTCCTTTAATTCCCTCACGATGTGTTGGAGTAGTCCCATGGTCGCTTCGGATTGTAATACGTCAGCCAATCATAGGTTTCGAGAATCCGATTCGGCATATCTTTATGCTATTCGACTGATGTCATCGTAACATCATATGAGCTAAAGTGCTTTCTCATGGTGGAGAAAATCTAAAAAAAGTTTCCGTGGTATCTCTACATGAGAGAATGCGGGTATTATCCTTGGCTGTATCAAATTGAGTTTTTCCAGAGTATTTATGGCTACAGTACATTAGATAAGACTAAGATGAATTTTTATCAATTATTGTGTGGCATGATCGTTAGTACTGAAATAAACTTAACATTTGTTGATTCTTATAATTAACTAAGACAGCGTCAACATAGATTGTATCACATTCCAATAAACAGGACCAATCCGCCGAAGAATCCGAAGATTACCATTGTTATGCGTGTTGGAAGAGCTATCACTTTGAATATTGGTCTGTACCTTGTCTTTGAAGGGGTTTTCAAAAGTAGGATTCTCTTGAATTTTTGATAAGAATTGATAAGTTGATCCTGGATGAGCCTCCAATACCTGATCCTTATACGGATCTGGTCTGAGTCGCTACAATGAAATATATGATTTTCTTTGATCACAATGATCCTTGCATCTGAAGAGAAGTTTTACACTTTCACACAAATCTAATCAAAAGGGTGATAATTCCCTTTGGTCACAGATAATCCCAAATGAGGCACGAAAAGGTAAGGAAATAACAGAGATGAGAATCTCCTTCAAAGCCTTCATTGATTCTGATTTATATCAAACAATGTTAAAAGGGTGCTACATGGTGTCCTCCTACGACCCCACAAATCATTCGAGCGCCATCCGCTTGATGGTGCTCTTGCAAAGATCTAATTTTGGCACCCGAAAATTAATCAAAAATTTTAATTTCAATTTCGTTATATGTATATTATTAACTGAACCAAAATTCCTAATGAATCATAATGAAAGACAATACAATCTACATTACCTACATTATTTAAGACTTTGATCCCGATAAGACAAGGTTTTAATGAGTGGCTTTAACAGATATAGTCACCAAGATTAAGATTAAAGATGGCTCAAGATTTTTCTGTTTATCTGGTGGCGTATTATGAAATATCTGTTGCCCAATGCGCCAGTACTACAATACTATTAACAGTTCTCGAATTGTTAATTTTTCATTGCTTCATTCAATGATATGCAAAAAGTGGTGAGGAAAAATATTTATTATTTATTTTTAGTATATTTACGCAGTCAGCTTAAACAGCATAAAATGACGTTATTTTTGCAATACATGTAGTGCTCTCTGACAGGCTTGTCCTTGAACTATTTATTGCTGACTTCTGTTCAGAAACACCAAAATATTAAGTAGTGTACAAAATGCTTATCAGACCCATGTTTGCATGTGCGTCAGAGATTCTGGTACCGACAGAGAAGTATGACATGACAGTGTGTGCTATAATTTATAATATAACGCTATTATAATGGAAACCAGCCGTAGACAATTGTAGAATTTTGAAACGGAAAATTTGTGAATAGAAAACCATTATTATTTTTCACTGACTAACCGAAAACTAAATAAATTAAAATTGCGTGTTGCCTGCGCCATGCACTGATTGTGTGTCACATTCTAATTGTCTAATATTGTGATTCTAGAAAGTTACAGATGTTACGGACTGACAGACAGATAATTGCGCGTTAAGGGGTAACAGATCCTTGAAGTACCAAAAATATACTTAAATTCAATAAACAATTGTTTGACGTTGCATTGCACGTATAACTATAAACGCATTACTCGTATAAAATTCATTTAATTGTCATTGCTTACGACAGACATTGGTTAAAATCTTTCATTACAAAATTATTTTTATAATTTAAAAGTGGCAGAGTTATGTGCTGTCTCACAAAAGAAAAAGAGAATTATTTTCATGTTGAATAATGTAATGTCCATGATGGTGTATCTAAAAAAATTTTTTTTTTGGTGTTTAAAAATAATAATATTTTTTTCCTAAGTAATTCGTCGAATGAAATTTAAAATGAGCAAATTGGTCATTTAAAAAACCTGTTTGCTAAATGGTATATAATGTTATTAGTGAGATATGTGCAAAATTTTAACAAAATCGGCTAAATATTTTTTGAGATATTTTCTCCACTGGAGTGAAAGCGGAGTTTCAAGAAATACTTAAAAGAATAATTAAATTTTTTTTAAAATTCATCTACAATGCTTGTTTATAATTGTTATAACTAAGCCAATTTTCGGAAGATTTGAATGAGTTATAATAAATAATATACATCATAGAGCTTTAAGCTTAAGATAAAGTGAAATATCAAGGTGCCTCTTCCATCGGCATTCTATTTTATAACGTCATTTATTTTTTTGAATTTTTATTTTTAAATAATAATTAAGGTACTTTTAATTAAAAAAAACTAATTTTAAATTAGTGAGTAAAGCCGCAAAACGGGAATAAATAGAATATACCGTTAAAATCATCTCTTTATATGAATAAAAAGGGTTTTTATATCAACAGAAAACGTAATAATTACTTTTAATTTAAAAAATTATAACTTTATTCATATTGAACATTTTTTATTATCTTAGTAAGATATTGAAGTAAAACATAGTATACGTACATATAAATTCATTAAAAGTAGGACAATAAAAACGATTTTTTTTCGATTAATGCTAATATTCTCTTAATTATTGTAAATAATGTTCAGTTTATTACTTTCATATAAGAAAAAAGGTTCTATCTTAGTTATTGTTTTAAAAAATGCATTCCAAAATGTACATTCTGATATAAATGAATAATAAAAACGAACATTTTCGTAAAAAAATGCCGAAATATGCATTTGCAGTGAATTCCAGCCGTAAAATCTAAAATTAGTAATAAACTTGCCGATACTCGGGCCATAACATTACTGACAATACTTTTTGGCGAAAAGTTTTTCCGTAATGTTAAAGAAGGCACATGAATAAGAAGACGTCAAGCTTGACAGGTAAAGTCACCTTAAATTTTTTTATATAAATTCAAGAAAGGGAAGAGAGACTCAATACACATCCAGGGCTCTACAATGAGCAATAGCTCCCATATCGGCCCTACACTTTCGCCATCCAGGTTTGACATTGTTTTAATGCCAAAGTGGTCGTGCTCACCGTCCCGCATGCATTCGTGTGAGTGCAAGCGGGATCCATTGATCATCATTATTATCCTTTATTATCCTTATTATCCTCATTATTATCCTTTATTATCCATACTTTATTATACATACAAATATTAATGAAATTCTATAGTTGAAGTACAAAATATGAAAGGACAAAGTCCATAGAGTGTCTAACAAAAGTGTTCAATAGGAATGAACAAAGTCCATAAAACAAAAGTGTTAAAAAATATATATGTATCAAAACATTAAGTATAATGAATACAACACCCGATACATAGAACATATACACATTGGAAAAAACATTTGACAATTTAGGTAGAAATACAAGCAATAAATTAGATAAAGTGTACGCGACACATAACATATAACATGAAATGTGACATACAACTTTATAAAATATAATAAGAATAGGCATAAACATAATAACACAACTTGTAGACATACAATTTAGGAGCCAGATTAAATAAACCGTAGAGACAGTTCTAACTGGAGTATTTCACTCCCTTGAGGTAAAAAATTAAATAAAAAAAGCACAAACTTTAAAGGAAGGGAATTCCAGAGTGATGAGCTGATTATGTGCACGTGTCTTGTGTGCAGTTCTCGTGGAACCCTACACATAAGTGGCTTACATGTCGCACGGAACAGGGAGTAGCCACATAACTCTGAAGTAATGTGAGCAAACGGCGGCATCTTGAAAACATCAAAGAAATTATGATATTCTAGTGTCGTGATCTTGATAGTAATGAGATGAGAAGGTATATGCAGGTGTACAAAAAAGTGAAACTATTTTTATGACATGTTTATTTTGTTGTGTATTCAACACACATAGGTACGAAATGTTTTGTTTTCAAACCATAATGTAGTGTCAATGATGTGTAGTATTTTTAATTTGCCGTATTATTATCACGCTTATACAGGGTGGCCCATCAGTTACGCCGGATTTAAATTTCCTTCAATTATTATTATTATTTATTTCTATTTAATTTCAAGTATAAAATTTTGTTTGGACTGTGCCTGTCTTACTAGAAATATCTGTGTTGAGACAGGCATAGTTTACAATATTGTGTAGGTTCAAAACATAGTAAATATATAATAAAATGTTTAAAGTAACATAATAGAAAATATATTATATACACGAGGTTACTAAGACTAACCTAAGACAACACATGGACAGAAAAATTACTCATACATAGGGCCAAAAATATTTAACATATTTAAAACAGACTTCCCGAAAATCAGAATATACCCAATTAATAAAATAAAAGCTTTAGCAAACAACTGGCTTACCTCCAAAGGTAGAACAGCAACTGAAAATTTACTTACTGTAATTGCATAATAATGTCTATAATAAAAATATATACCTATATAAATAAATAAATAAATTAAGGAAAATAAAAAATAATCTTAAACAAAACTTTAACCCTTTTTACATTAAACAATTATTCTACACATATTTACACTTGGACTTTTGACTCACTCAACTTACCATTAACACTGCACTTGATACTTTGTAGATACATAATTACTACCTTATGAAAATAAATATTACTGACGAATTTAAAAAAATATTATAATTGTGTTCTACAACGCCACTCTGGGACAGGCGTAGCCTAGTAGAGTGGCATAATCCACAAATTTAACAAAAAAAAGTGTAATTTATCTTATATTTTTATTGTTAAATTAGTATTAAGTACCTTTATTTGTAAACAAGGATTTTTTTTGAAAAAAATAAAAAAATAAATATTGTGTTAGTGTGTTTGTGTAAGTAGGCCTATTTTATCACTTCCCTTGTTTCGGATCCTCGTGGCTAACCCGGATTGTTTTAATTCGTCAAGCATGCAATTAAACAATTTAAATTAGCAACTCTAATGTTTGACACTTCTCTTCTGCCAAAATTTTAATGTGTTTATACAATAACAATACATTGTTCTTTAGTATAGTGACCCATTTTAACAACCTCAGCAACAGCAGATGAGAAATGTTAATTATCAGATTTTCCAACTAATTTTTTTTTTACATTGAGGGAAATTTAAATCCGGCGTACCGGATGGGCAACCCTATATTATTATTGTTAAATTAATTCTAACATTTATACTATAAATTAGGATTAGTGATCTAATTTATAGTTATAAGGATTGCAAAAATAACACCGGTATACAAGATTATCGAAATGACAGGTGTGTATTTTTTCTTACAAGATTATATTTTTCACATGTAGATGGCGTTGTGGTCGCATAAGTTAGTTTGCAATTAACTTATTTTAAGAATTATCACCTGTTAGTCTGGATGAAATCTTAAAATCGCTATCTGACCCCCCTTTTCATGTCCAATAGAGCTATAATTTTGCATACAGACGTACAGATGGCAATATATGAATAATTTATCAGATTCACTAATTAAACCATCAATCCAGTATTGATCAATATTTTATATGGGAATATGGAAATATATTAAGTGATTTTTTGCGAAGACTTAAAATTTGAAAATTATATTACATGAAAAATTTTTTTTAAAACATCCCTTAAATGAACTAAAAAGCATGAAATAAATTTTCGGCCAAAAATTTTTTGCCTCATTCTCCAAATAAAAGCGTGGGTAGTTTTCCTCCATCAATAGCAGAATTCTGTCATCTATATCAATATCGTAAGCGCCCACCGTTTATTTGGAGAGTGAGGTAAAATTTTTTTGGCGGAAAAAATATTTTATACTTTTTCATTCAGCAGTGGATATGAAACAGATGATTATGATAATGATAATTAAATTGCAATTGCAATTAAAAATTTGCAAAATTGCAATTAAACTAAATATTATTTCGTATACCTATATAAATAACGTATAATAAAGTTCTAAATCATAGTAAAATTGATTAATATCAGGTTATTAAAGGAAATTATGTGCTACCAGCTATTCCAAGAATATAAAATAATGGTATTCGAGAGAGACGAAAGAGTGACTAAGTGTGATGTAATTATAAACAACGAATGTTTAGAACAAGTGAACGAGTTTGTGTATTTGGGAAGTATGTGTAGTAGAGACGGCAAGGCTGAGAATGATATCGAAAGGAGAGTAACTGCGGGAAACAAAGTTAATGGTGCACTTAATGCAATTATGGCCAATAAGAATCTGTCAAAAGAAGCAAGACTAGCGGTACATAATGGCGTTCTAGTGCCAACCCTTATGTATGGAAGTGAAGCCTGGAATTGGCAAAGATGAATGAAAAGTGACTGAATGCGGTTGAAATCGGTTCACTAAGACGCTTGTGTGAAAAATCTTTGGTTCGATATAGTGAGGAAGAACAAATTAGAAGTGCATGCTAATGGCTGGCTAGTAGTGTGGTAGATAGAATAAAGAAAGGAGGCTGAGATGGTTTGGTCATGTGGAACGTATGAACGAGGAAAGGATGGTTAAGAAAATATATGAGGCGAATGTTGAAGGCAACAGGAGTAGAGGGCGTCCGCGAAAGACCTGGCACGATCAGGTACTACAAGTATTTGAGGATGGCCCTGTTAAAAGCCGCAACAACCGCAGAACGTGTATGAGAAGATGTATGAATGTGGCCGAAGCAAGAGTGGTGTGCCAGGATAGAAGAGTGTGGCGTTCAATCCTCTCTGCCTACCCCTGCAGGGAAACGGCGTGATGGTTAGTTAGTTAGTTAGTTAGTTTAAAATAATGCTTTTAGATTTCCTGAAATTAATCCACAAAGGGCCAAATTGAGATAAAATTCATTATTTAACAATATGAAAATTGATTTAATGCAAGAAAATTTCACAAGAAAGTGGGTACCAGAAAAGGCATTACGGCAATCAGTACATCTCTTAAATTAATACAAGTTTATCGCTAATTATAAAGGTGTCAGAAAGTTAATATTATTGCATACATTATGATATAAAACAACAAAATTAAAAAAAAATCTTAATAAAAATGTTATTTACATATTGATGTTTAATTAGGATAAATTGTAGAAGTCTCACAAGGATGAAGCTGTTTATTAATATGAAAAACGTGTAAGTAGTCTTTTATATAATGGCCCAGGCTTACAATCTGCACGAGCTGGCTTAAGTGATCACTCTACACAATGCTAACTAACTAACTTACCATCACGCCGTTTCCCCGTGGGGGTAGGCAGAGAGGATAGAGCGCCATACTCTTCTGTCCTGACATACAACTTTCGCTTCATCTACATTCATACATCTTCGCATGCAATCTCGACGGTTGTTCAGGCTTCTCAGGGTAGGCAGAGAGGATAGAGCGCCATACTCTTCTGTCGTGACATACAAATTTCGCTTCATCTACATTCATGCATCTTCGCATGCTAGCTCGACAGTTGTTGAGGCTTCTAACAGGACCATCTTCCAGTAACTGGTTGATCTGGTTATGCCACGTCTTCCGTGGTCGCCCTCTCTTTCTGGCGCCGTCAACACTTGCATTATATATCTTTTTATCATTCTTTCCTCATTCATTCGCTCAACACGCATTTTTATTCTATGTATTATGCTACGATCAGCTTTACATTCATTCTCATATCTTCACAATGCAACGTTCACCAATTCAAATTTTTGAATGTTGAAATTAAAACCTTCCTTATATTTGAAGAAAACATGCTAGAGACATCTGTAGTTCTTCTTATGAAATAATATACATAGGTTTCGCAGCTGGTAATGATATCTCTGTATTGTTAAAGTGGAGTATTATTATCTGAATTATTTAACAAATACACAAGAGAACGATAAAATATTTTAATAATTTTCTTCGAACAAACATAAAAATATTGTTATAGATATTTATTTTTCGTAACGATTACTTATTATATTATATGCACTGTTATCTAAAACAAATGGTATATTTTCGGTTGCTATTAAGTGTAACGAAGATTGATGCCTTGTTGATATATTTAATATATCGTTTTAATTTAATTTGTCTTAGATTTTACGGGACCTTGTCTGAACAATGATGAAATTGAGTGCTTTCACACGAACGATTATGAGAAGAGAATATTACTCTTCGCTTAAACTCGAGGCGAAGTTTCAAGTTTTCTTCAAAGCATCGGACCTTCTCATAATTAATGTCTAATAGTTATAATGAATTTGATTTTTTTGTTAAGAATTACCGCGAACTATTTATTCCTTTTATATAATACAGTAATAAAATAAAATATATACATTATTTCAGAATAAATTACCCAAAGACTAGGAGCTTCTTCTCTGGCTGCCTGTCTGGCTTCTCACAGAGAGGGTTCCGGGTTCGATTTCCGGTGAGGTCACAATTTACTCATGCCTGGGTGTATTGTCATGGGTTTCGCTTCTGTAATTGGGCGTCTTGGCCTGTTGAAGCGTAAAAAATAAATAAACAAACATCACTATTTAGGCATCCTTAACCTAGAAGATCTGATATGTGGAAAAGATAAAGATGATTTATAAAAAAAGTAACCCATAAAAACCAAGTTTTTATTATACTCCCTTTCTCATTTACTAGTTGAAACATTTTTTTCCGCTTAACCTACGCGTTGGGCTTCGGTCGGGCGACGCTACGGAAGGGAGTAATAAAATTTTTCCAAAAATCCAAAATTATACTATAATCAGGTTTCGCGTCTACCAGACGCGTTGAAATATTTTCATTCAACTTAATAAGTTGTATGAAAAAACCATTCAAAATTTGAAAAATCCGAAAATTTATTATTTTTTTAACGAAAATTTGATAGATCTTCTAGGTCTTATAGCTTCTTCGTCTGCTTGCAAAGTTTCAGCTCGATTGGATCACGGGAAAAGGGTTAAAAATCGATCCAAAGTTTTTTCGTCAGACAAGTAGACAAGCAGACGCTACGAGTTAAAAGAAAGGGAGTAAAAAAGAATAAATTACTAAAAACGAATATTATCCTTTACCAGAATAGTGACATTTCCCTCTCCCCTTCATTTTCCTTCTCCCCTGGTATACTTTCTATACAAATGTGCAACGTTTGTCCCATCTGACCCAAATTTTGCATACTTATTCTTTAGAACACGGCGCGAAACATACGCGACATTTTCTTCCTCCCCCTTTACCTCATCCCTTACTCATATATTTTCTGTATAAATCAATACCGTTTGACAGATCTGACCTGGCAGAAAACATAGGCCACATTTTAAATGGAAACATTGTTTTAACCTTTGTGACCCCCCTATAAACTTATTTTCAACCCGGGCAATGCCAGGTACAAACATCTAGTATAAGATAAGCTTATTATTCTATTTTTACTCCCTTTATATTAACTCGTGGCGTCTGATTGATTGATTGCTTGTCTGACAAAAAACTTTGGATCGATTTTTAACCCTTTTTCCGTGATCCAATCGAGCTGAATCTTTGCAAGTAGACTCGTGGCAACGATCAAGAAGATCTGCCAAATTTTCGTAAAAAATTAATAATAATTTATTAATTTTTTTCAACGGCTACAAAACCTATTACAGTAATTTGATGTTGTACTAATTACCTTATAATATAAAATGAGAGTAAGTAAAAGTAAGTATAAGATAATAAAGATAAAATATGTAGAATACAGAGTTAATATAAAATAACATAATAATGTCAAAAGTAAGCATAAAATAACAGAGATAAAATAATAATATTTACAAAGTAAATATGCAATAACAAAAGTATTAAGAAGAAGTAATATATATTCAATAGTATAAAAAGTTAACAAATGTGAATTAATTAAAATTTATGAAATTATGTAGCAACAGAGTTAGAAACTAAAATGGACTGCCTTATTTCTCTAAGAAGTATTTATTGAGATGAGTACGGTAGCACTCTAATGTTACACTGATGATATCCGATATGTGTGCGTTATAGTATAATATTGGATTTTTCAAATTTTTAATGGTTCTTTCATGCAAGTTGTATGGAGATTCGGACGCATGTGGTACACACAAAACCCGAAAAAACTTGGTTTTTACGGTTTACTATTTTATTTCATCCTGTTTCTAGAGCTCTAAAAAAAGCGCATAATCTCGTACAATCGAAGCACAGATTGTATAAGATTTTTTGAACGAACCGCTTAATCCTCCGATCAAAATATTTTTGTTTACCGAGCAGGCTGTACATCTCCGGCCACAGGGTGACCATAAACCTCCCGCCACATGCGGGCTGAGCCGCGCGCTCACCCCGTAATGATCGGAGGGTGAGAAATAACCAATTAAGATGTGTATCTCACGACACTAACGGGTTAACTATTCTCGCGACCGTGATTCTAAATATGTTTCCTAGAAAAATTATATTTTTGTTTCAGTTAAATTCTCCAAATTTTTTATATTTTTTTTATGATTTTCACGTTTTATTTTCCAAATGAGGGAGAGGGGGAAATCAATTAAATCAGGAAAATTTATTTTATTTGCAATTAAACACTAATGGAATACTTGGCACATAAACAATTAATTACTTATGTATACTCAAAGCTCCACTTACATAGCATTGAAAGACCAGATATGTATCTATGTCTTTTCTTGATTCAAATGCAGTACCTACCTTTGGACAGCGTACACCAGTTTGATAGTTCATTCATAATTGTTAAAATAGCTGATATACTCGTATCACGAGATTATACCAGAGATTATAATGACGGCGCTATCTTAGAAAGCGATTGTATGTCCAAAATATCGCTGACCTTATACGGGATAAATTATCATACTTCATCTTGGTTACCTAACCTAACCTAACCTAACTTAACCGTAAGAAGTATCTGTTCAAAATCATGTGAAAAAATTATATATGGAATATGAATAACAATTAAGTACCTACTTAGTATGAAAATAAATTTTAAAAATATCTAATTGTAAAAAGGACCTGGTTATTTATAATTTTCAATTTACTTTTAATACTTTTTCTTATTTCCAAAATTTCTGATCAAACTTTCTGTACCATTTGTATTTAAAATTTGTAAACCCTTATTAATATCAAAAGAATGATCCATTGCCAAAAGAAGGATAGCAAATTCGGAATAATTATTGCTATTTAAACACTAAACACATCATTTGTATCCTGACGAAGGGGCCATGAGCTCTGAAATATGTTGATATTTTTCAATACAAAAGTGGTGAAAACTAAGTTTATTCTTATTAATTATATTAATAATTATCCGTCGCGTCACGAAAATTCAGGGATGATCTAGTCAATTCCACATTTACGTAGAATGTTTGAAATACCTTGATTACGTGTATACGTTTTACTGTTTTATACTCTTGTGTCTATATCTAAGTTTTGATAGAATGTTAGTTAACTTAGTAAAAACCACTACCAGATTTAGGGTCTACCGGTTCCGAGGCGTACCCATCTCTTCGTCAAGACCAACACTATACTACCTTTATTTTGTTATTCATAACACTATACACCCCAACCAAAGTATTGTTAAACTTTCACCAATATTGATCACATGCGTGTTAATATTGTCAGAGACAAACATGCACTGATTAGTCTACTGAACATTCAGGAATCTCCTGGGAGAGGGGGCAGGGTTTAAAGTAGGTGTTACCAAATCTATTGTGAAAGTTAAATTAAACAAAGGGCTATAAGGAAAATTGATTTATTTATTAATTAAAGGTACTTTATTATTCAACCCTTCTCTGATGTAAAAAATTTCTAAATTATTTAATTTTAAACCTTTAAGTATTTAATATTTTCATCCCTATTTCACCCCTCGCTCTCTCCCGGTAGATTCCTGAATGTTCAGTAGGCTAATCAGTGCATGTTTTTCTCTGACAAGATTAACACGCATGTGATCAATATTGGTGATAGTTTAACAATACTATGGTTGGGGTGTATAGTGTTGTGACTATAGATTGTAGTATTGGCCCTGACGAAGAGACGGGTACGTCTCGAAAGCGGTAGACCCTAAATCTGGTAGTGGTTTTTACTAAGTTTACTAACCTTCTGTTATAGTAAATTTGTTATAGTAAACAAAGATTTCACCTCTTCCAAGCACCAAAAATATTCAATACTCTTAACACTACACTAACAACTTGTAGCCATAGTCTCACGTATTTTTCTTCAAAAGTGAAACTATGGCTGCATGAAAAGGGAAGGAAGCATGTCCAAAACCTACTAAAAGCCATGATATAAACTAAATTTGAAAAATACTAATCCTACAAGAACATTTACTTTCATCTTTCTAAATACTTTTAATTGCTTTATTTTATTTTATTAAATATCCTATTGAGATCTTTTTTTTTTCCTTTGTCTGTAATAGAATTAATTAACACCATTATTAGATTGTAAACATTTAATTATTACTATTACTCAATTTTAATTGGCAATAATATTGATTCACAAATGTTATATAAATACTAAATATTCGTGAACATTATATTACTGGAAGAGCATTGTCTGCTATAATACAGTAAACTACTAGTGTAGCAGGCAGGGCATCAAATCAATTGTAGTGTTTACTTGCTGCCAAGACTCTCAGCAACAATGAAAAAAGCTTAATTTAATTTTGTAAACACTATAAAATTGTAAACTTTGTAACATTGAATAAACATTGAAAATAAACATAAACATTGAAATGAAATAATTTGAGAATAAGTGGTTGCGTGGCCAACAGCAACGATCCAACACCAAAGGTTGAAATAAAATAAGAAACGGAGGTCAACAAAGCCATTTTAATCTCCCATTAAGAAATATTTTTAGTCTGGAATCAGTGCGCTCTGGAGAAGTACTTCCGAGGGCCCCAGAGGCGAGTCACGACCGCAGACAATAAATTATCGGGAATAAATAATTAAAACATCGCTATAATTAAAACAAAATTGTTTTTGGTTCACGCTTAACCCTTTTATAAATTATTTTATTTATTTAATCCACATTTAATTTATTAACACAATGATTTATACTTCTTCTTCTTCTCGTGCCCTGTCCGTTTACTGGACGTTGGCTATCATGTTGGCTATGCGGACTTTGTTTACTGCGGCCCGAAACAGCTACACAGTAGACTGGCCAAACCACTGTCTCAAGTTTTTCAGCCATGAAGTCCTCCTTTTTCCAGGGCCCCGACTTCCGGCAATCTTTCCCTGCATTATGAGATGCAAGATCTCGTATTTCTCTGGATGTCTCATCACGTGTCCTAGATATTGAAGTTTTCGGATTTTTATTGTTTTAATAATTTCTGTTATTCATCCGAGCCATAACATCTTCATTCGTAACTCTGTCCATCCAGCTTATTTTGAGAATTCTTGTATAGATCCACATCTCGAATGCCTTATCAGTTCTTCGGTAAGCGTCCATTCTTCCATTCCTTAGAATAATACTGAAAACACGTAGCATCTGACCATTCGAATTCGTAATCTTAGGTTGAAATCATGACTGCAGAACATCTTTTTCATGATTTATACACAACGTTTTATTCCACTAATTTGTGTTATATAAGCCTAAGCGCTTTCGATGGACACAACCATCATCTTCAGGGGCAATATTAGAACTATTTGTAAATCAATATGGCCGACAAATAGAAAGTAAGGGGATGAGGGTGAGGGAGAGGGGGGGGGGCGAGGGTAGTTATTTATTGACATATACAACAGTAATTAATTTTTACATACAATAATACTTACTTTAACAATGGGGATGACGCAGGTATTTGAATGTTTATTAGGTTATTTTTATTATTTTTATTTAATATATGGTACAAATACAGTTCTTTTATATAACATATCAGATTAAACATTTTTTTTTAAATACTTGGTAGTCATGTAGACCTCAACAGTGAAGAGAAGCTCTTGAGTCTGATGAGGGAGCCACAGTTCTTATTCCTTGTTATAATATATAGGTACACAGTGTATACAAGTCATTTATTAATACAGTAAAAAGGTAAATTAATAATGAAAGTATAGAAGTTATTTTGAAAAAGCTATAGGTTTAAATGATTTATGAATTTAAGTTTGATTTTAGGAAAATTTTAATTTTTTTGATTTGCTCTGAGAGGTTACTGATGCACGATTGCTTTATTAATTTCTAGTATTTCTAGAGCATCTAGTTTATCCACGTTGTATATAAATCATTGTGTTAATCATGATCTTCCACTTTGTAAACGAAACAACGCTTAATTTATTTAATTTATTATTGAAAACGTATTTTTTTCGACCTTTTCTTTCTTCGTTTTAGGCTTCTCATTCTCATTCTGGTTTTATGAATACTTACTACGTTAATCGAAGTAAATGTGAGAATTTTGTTTTTGAATTTAACAACTAAAACAAATTACATATTCAGAAGCAAACATAACGCAGTTGAAAATGAAAGTCTTTGTATTGTAAGATATAAAAGAGAATATATTGTAACGAAGCTAAAAAGAATCACGCACTCATGTCAAGTGATAGTTGTTTGAAATGTTCACAACACTACCGAAGATTCCAGAACGGCCTAGCGTAATCTACGGTTTAAGGGAAGCATTGAGAAATATCTACAAAAGCCTGGAAGCCACGAGAAAGTTCTCGTAAACATTGGAAACGTCTGGAGATTTCAATATCAGTATTAGCCAATATAATTAGGACCACACATGGGAATAACAAGTTGTTGTTTTTGTGCGCGATTGACTGCGGCACGGAAACGAATGCAGCCGCGAGTTGCAAAGGCCAGGGAGACCAAACGAGCGGTAATTCGACAGCGAATACTCTGGAAAGTTTTAAAGTAGCAAAATAAACTGAAGCAAAATAATACGTGCGGAAATTGGATGGAATGTTCTAGCGAATAGTGAATAAACTGTTAAAGCGATTATAAAGTGTCTATTTACGAATGACAAATTTACGAAATAGTTTAATTTAAATAATACCATTAAGTCAAATAGTGTTAAGTGACTATGTACGTTTGGTTAATCATTTAATCAGTAATTTATAAATCTTGTTATAATATAATATAATAATAATAAATAAGTTTTGGAAAAGGTTAAATTGCTTTAATCTGCTTTTAAAGATAGTCAAGATCTCTTATGAAGTGATATCTGTTCATAGTTGATTTCACATCATAGCCGACTACACTTGGAATGAGGACCTGAAGAGTTCAGAATAATGAATTTTGATGGATAGTGCAGTAATGTCAGCTAAATGGAGTGGAAAGCCATGATTATATTGAATTTAGATTTCAGGTAGTGAGTGAGGATTGAAACGGAAGTTATAAAGTTGAGATAAAACATAGGTGTTGTGGTGTTGTCGGATAGTAGGCTAATGGAGATGATTACAGAAAGATGAGATGTGATAGAAGATTGAAGATGAAACTTTTATCCTTGATAGAAGATACAATACAAATTAATTGGTATTGGTATACAAATTATTTGACATACATATAACACCTTGATGATGGAAAGGTATTTCCGAAACGTATAGATGTAATTAATCAAATATAAGTAGATTAAAACAAATAATAAAATTAACATTTGTTTAATAAGTGTTGATTATTTCATCATCATCATCATCATCTTGGCACTACAACCCTTGGTGGATCTTGGCCTCCTCAATAATTTTCCTCCACTCATCTCGGTCTAGTGCCAGCTCTCTCCAGTTTCGAAGCTCTAAGGCAGAGATATCTTTGAGGACGTTGTCACTCCATCTTAGTTTCGGCCTTCCTAAGCTCCTTCGCCCTATTGGCCTTGATTTCAGCAGGAACTTTGGTGCTTGATAAAAATGGACTTTGGCGCAGACGTTACAACAATGAGCTCTATATTCTATTTAAGGAGCCAAACGTCACAAAATTTATAAAACTGGGAAGACTTCGGTGGCTGGGTCATGTGGAGAGAATGTCCGAGCATCAAGCACCAAAGTTCCTGCTGATGATTATTTAAAATTAACAAATAGATAATTTTTATATTCCCGACTTTGTAAATTATTGTAAAAATATCAAATAATTAACATGTAAATTAACCTTTTCTTAATGAAGCAAATATTATCTTTCATTTTTTATTTATTTTATTTTAAGTATTGTTTACTTGGATTGCAAAATAAATTAAAGATGAAATCCTTCCGTTGAAATCAAATGCCACATTAAGCAAGCTTGTGCTAACTTTAACCTATAAACCAGATGTTAGCAATTATGATATCAACCTTGGATTACGCGGTTAATGCGGATGATCGATGCTACGTGTTCTCAATATTTTTATGAAATGGATGGATGGAGGCTTACCGAAGAATTGTGGATCTAGAGAAGAATCCCCAAATAATCTGAAGTATTACCAATGAACGCGCTATGGTTTGAATGAATAAAGAAAATGTAATTAGTACAATAAAAAGTAACCCATAAAAACCAAGTTTTTATTATACTTCCTTTCTTTGTAAAATATAACAACAATTAAATACGAATTAAAACATATAACAATAACACTCCACTTACAGTAATTAAATATATATTTCTAAAATATCAGATGTTTTGAGCTGTGATAAGACACTTCATGCTTTGAAGATTAAATTCTAAAAAAATTTGTCAGTCAATTTAGATTTTCGAAATTCGTAGTGAAGTACCTATTATGCATACCGACGGAGTAATTCAAATTTATAAAATATTCCGTGACGTTATCGGGCCGCCGTTGCTAATCAAATTTTTCTAATGATTCCAATTTGAAAAAACCAATAAAATTTCTAAAAATCCGAAATTATACTACAATTATTAATTTTTTTTAACGAAAATTTTATAGATCTTCTTGATCGTCGCCACGAGTCCACTTGCCAAGTTTCAGCTCGATTGGATCACGGGAAAAGGGTCAAAAATCGATCCAAAGTTTTTGTTGACGGCAAGCAAGCAGGCGCCACGAGTTAATATAAAGGGAGTAAAAAGATGAACACTTGAATACCTTGAAGATGTGACGAGACATCCAGAGAAGAACGAGATCTTGGGCCTCATGATGCAAGGAAAGATTGCTGAAAGTAGAAGGCCCGGAGGAAGAAAAACACCATGCTTGTATAACCTGAGACAGTGGTTTGCGTAGCACTATACTTCACTTAAGTAGGTAAGTAAGCGTCATAAAATTCGAAATTCAAGACAACTTCTGTGATTGGGTGATGTGTACACCCTAAGAGTAATATTCTTGTGTTGGAACGTGATGCATAAGGCATTTTTATGTATGGTATTGTATTGAGTACGCGTTTTATGTATGTGTGCTGTGACAACAGCAGCAGGATGGATAGAGAGATACAGGATGGTGAAATATACTCAATCTTCATAACCATTGAGACCTTGATGTTTTTAATAAGACTAGGTGTAGATACAAAGATAATTTGTACACCTAGTCTTGTAGACACAAATTTTGGCTTTTCGGACTATATTGTAGAGGTATAATAGAGTTCGTCCACAATATTTTACAGGTAGATTCCAGCTTAAATTATGACTCGAAAATGTTGGTATGAAAAAGTTATGAATATAAGGCACACCTAAGTACGCGTTGTTTAAATATTTTTGACATAGTTTTTGTAATACCTACGTTGTATAATTATTAAAGTACCTAACTTATTTCGAATATTAAAAAATGATAAAGTAAAGAATGAAGATATTATAAATTAATGTAAAGCTGATATTAGCATAATAAATAGAATCAAAAAAAGGTTGCTCAGATGGCTTGGGTAATGTTGAGCGAATGAATGAGAAAATAATGGTAAGGAAGATATATAACGCAAGTGTTGACGGCGCCAGAAAGACAGCGACCGCGAAAGACGTGGCATGACCAGAATAATCAGATATTGGAAGATGATCCCGTTAGAAACCTCAAAAACCATCGAGCTTGCATGCGAAGATGTATGAATGTGGAGAGGCGAGAGTTTGTGTCAGGACAGAAGACTGTGGTGCTGTATCCTCTCTAATTACCCCCACGGGAAAACGGCGTTATAGTTAGTAATTTAGTAAGTAAGTAGAATAGTGATCAAAGCTTAGTGGAATTTTTTTGTAAAAATTTCTGTAAGTTCGTAAATATGCAAATGCTCTGTTTCATATTACGATAGAGTTTCACGATTTTGAGTCTGCCATCGCAAATGTCACTTCAGTGAACTAAGTCTTCAGACAATATAATAATCGGTTTTACCACCCTTACTACAGCTGAAGTTGTGGCTGGTTTGAGGGGTTAGTTTCTACCATTCAAGTTGTCTGGGATGCGGAGCTCTTGAAGATACAGAGGCGCTATGTTGCTTGTCACCATTTAAAAGGGTGACCTGTTTCTAAAAGCTGGTTAGAGACTACGAAAAATTATTTTTATTTCATTAATAAAACCGTTGCGTAATTTCGGTTTGCTGAGGTGGGATTGCTTTTATAAGTGAACAAAGTCATTGGACACAAACATTAGCTGCGTTTGGAAATTCGCTTTTATTTAGAGTTGAACTGTTCGCTTTGTTTTCGGTAAGCTCGCCGTCGCGTCATCTATGATTCACTTCGTTGTTTATCGCACGGATTCACAGTTTGATATCTTTTCACCCGTTTCTATGACTTTTTCTAGCTGTCAAAATACAACAGCCTCGGGGTGATTGCGTCACCGTTTATTTATTTATTTATTTATTTCAACGGTTACAAAACCTATTACAGTAATTTGATGTTGTACTAATTACCTTATAATATAAAATGGGAGTAAGTAAAAGTAAGCATAAGATAATAAAGAAAAAATATGTAGAATACAGAGTTAATAATAATGTCAAAAGTAAGCATAAAATAACAGAGATAAAAAAGTAATAATTACAGAGTAAATATACAATAACAAAAGTATTAAGAAGAAGTAATATATATTCAATAGTATAAAAAAGTTAACAAATGAGAATTAATTACAATTTATGAAATTATGTAGCAACAGAGTTAGAAACTAAAATGGACTGTCTTATTTCTCTAAAAAGTAATTTTATGTTACACAAAATACATTTATGAAGTAAATGTAAATGTACGGAAACCTTCGATTGTGAGCAATCGTTCAGGATTTTTGAATCTCGTGACAATATCAAACACGACAATTTCCTTGTCTGTTCGTCTGTCCGTCCGTCTGTTCATCTGTCTGTCCACGTAACTTCGTGCAAAGTCCGTAATTTCTTTTGAATTCGCGGCTAAAATACGAAATTAAACGGCAGGAGATGGGATTTGAACCCCGAACCGGCCAAAAATATATTGTAAATATATATACTAGGCTTAGCAAAGACGCGAACCAACGTTCGTCATTTTTGACGGGTTGTTAATATTTCTGAATTATTCGTTAAAAAAATAAAATTGTCATTTAAAAGTATAGTGGGTAGACGTGTATGATGACTTGCTTAATGAATTGTTATTTTAGTATAATTTGATGGCGCCCTAGAAATATTAATGAATGATGAAGAATGGAAGGTTCATGAAGGCTATTTATTAATTTCTTCTCCAAGGGCAGTGCGGTACACATTACGTAGGTGTTCTTTTGATATTTCTATGAATAAATAACCGATCCGTCATGGTGGAACAATCAATGTCAGTTAGCACAGGTATCAGCTGCCCAAACTTGTTAATCGTGCTTAGTATAATGTGAAATACTTGAATATTTCATAGTCAAATTAATTTTTTCCATTTGATGGGAAAATCTAAATAATAAACATATTAATTTGAATTAAGATAAATTATGAAAGAATCAAAGAGACAAAGCTATTTATATGAGAAACATATATGGAAGTCTTTATAGAGTGGCCACATGGCTTATGACCTGTATTCGATAGCTTAAGCAACAACTTAAGCAACCGTAAAACATCCACACTTTATCAAATTTTTGAAAGTTCTATACCTGGCACGATCAGGTACAACAAGTGTTCGAGGATGGCCCCGTTAAAAGCCGCAAAGAACTTGTATGAGAAGATGTATGAATGTGGCCGAAGCAAATGTGGTGTGCCAGGATAGAAGAGTGTGGGGTTCGATCCTCTCTGCCTACCCCTGCGGAGAAACGGCGTGATGGTTAGGTAGTTAGTTTTTCTATACTTATATGTATTTTATTGATGTCTTATTTCAAATAGTTGAAAGAACTGTGTTTCAACTATCTATGGTCGAAAATATGTTATTCCCATGGAAAAGTATGACATGGATGTCACCACCTTTAATGTTGCCTCTGTTATTTTTAAAGTAGGTGTATATGATATTCTTGCGAATTTTTTAACATTTACACTAGATTACGCCTATATTTTTTCAATGAATTCGAGGTTCATATATAATATTATTTCTTTTAATTTATCATGCGTACTGTCGACGGTAATTTGTACTCGCATTGCTCAAATTTGTATTTTTCTGTGTATTGCTTTGACGTGTATCTCAATCTCTTCTGTAAGTAGTTTGGTAGTAGATTCAACTCCATCCACGGAATCTTTCGGTTTTTGTGTATGTTTTACAATAGGGATGCAGTTTAAGGTATGGCAAACAAGTAAGAAAGGAACTAGTTACCAAGTATAGTTATTAACGGTAGATACAAAGAAAAAATGCACACAAACCTAAGCTTACATATTCATAAAGAAAAACGTGCATATTTACGTACGTATTAGCACACGTGAAAGGCTTATTTGTTAAAGACAGAGGTAAAAGAATATGTAACAGCACAAAAATATATGTATATGTAAGAAGAATAAAAGAAGTAGAGGCAGACCCCCAGCAACATTGTGGACTTATAATGAGACGGAGCTGGCAGCCCAAGATGTTTGCATTGTGACAACTCAGGACAGGAGATCCTGACGCCTTCATACAAGGAAGCCCGACTCTGGATGAACCGGGATAGAGGAGCAGGGAGAAGGAGATGTAAGAAATATAAAAAAATAAGTAATATATGGTATTGAAAACAGAGCTGAAACCACCAAAACAAAAAGTTTGCATATAAACTTTGAGGAAAGAATCTTATGATCCATCTCTAAAGAGACGTTTAGGAACAGTATAAGGAAACCCAACGTTAGGGAACGTGTACAACAGAACATGTGTCAGGTGAGGAAGACAATGAAGATAAAGAACAATGACGGACACTTAGCTAGCACTAGTCACAATAGCGAGAACTCCAATTTTTCAGAGAGTCTTGGAATCCAAGAAAACTAGGAGTATCAGGAGGATCGCATTGACTCTGAGGGCTGCACCGGAAGGGACGAACGGAGCCAGAATCGAGAACCTCGGACCTATATAGTAGAACGAGGCTCTAGATGTGAACAAGAGTATCTAATCTGAGTTGTACCCATCCCGAACTATAAACACGACGAAAAGAAAAAAAAGCAGGCAGTTCTCATTTGCGTTACAAATAAGAGCTAAAGTAAGTAGAGAAAGTAAAGTAAGTAGAGAAAATAAAAACTAGGAATATTAATAAAAGCGAAATGAAGACCTAAAATACTGATTTAGGGCTTAGCTGCTAACGGATATTTATTCGTACACTCTCGGTATTTGTCGGGATGACTCAGGATCTCTTGGGTCTAGATTTGTTATGATTGATAACCTAAAACATCATCTCCTATTTATATTGCTGTTTGTAGTTCACGTTGTACAGTGATTGCGAGATACCTAAAAGGAAAACGTCTTTTGGGCAAAGACAATTTAATTTCACTGCCCCGCTTGTTTTTAACAAGTTACCTAATGAAACTAAAGAAATAACTCTACACAAACCTTTTAAACATCGTATTACTAAGTTAATAAAAATATCAGGTAGAAGGTATGCTGAAGAAGTGATCCGCCCTTGACATCTGAATTGACAAAAACTGATTTACATAATTTAAAGTATACCTACTATAATATAATACTTATTTTTGTAACTACTTAAATTCTTATCTTAATTTTGTATGTATATTTTCTTTTCTTTCATTCTTACGTTTATACTTCCTTTAATTGTCATTTGTTAATACTACATAAATATCAAAAATAACTGCCACAGAACAGGTTTTTACCTAGTGTGGCGGTTATTAGTAACTTGTATTAACAAATGTAAATAAACAACTAAAAATAAATAAATAAAAAAATAAAATAAAAATCATTTCGGAGTCTTCTTGCCTAACGTCGACTAAGACAGGCCCCAGCAGTATAAATCCACCCTTAGTGCTCAAAGACAAAACAGGCTAACAACGCCTCTAAGAAAAGAAAGCAGAAAACCCCAAGTTGCCCTTAAATCGAGAGCTCCGAGATAAAGTCAGCGACCTCCACAACATAAATAGATATATGTAAAAAAATACATTTTAGATTACAGACCATGTTTAATCAGACATTTTTTCTATTAGTCAAACCATTGATCAAAGAACCGTCCCACAGGAAACCAGAAAACTTATCTCAATTAATTTGTTAGAAAGGCATTTAAAAAAATAGTTAACATGTAAATTCGAAATTTTAATAACAAGCTCGTAACCTGATCTGGCTCGTCTCTCGTCCAGCCCCGTGTGTTTACCGAAGAATTTGAATATAATAATGATCGACCAATAAGGGTACAACAAATTGATTCATGTTAAGTGTCACACGTGGGTGATCCAGATCAAAAGACGATAAATCATCCGTGGCCAGAGGCTCTTGGATAATAAACTGTGTCCGCTGAAATGGGAGCTGCACATGTTTTAATACAGATTAATCAACAATTGATTGCTTTGATAAACAGCCTGGAATTTTCAAAAGTTTAATTTGTTTTTGTGCGTCCAATTATGACACTGTCCGATTCAGCTGTCCCAGAATCACATTTCAGCGAATTGAACTTTTATTCTTTCATATTCTATGAGGCTAATGAAACACTGAAAACTTTTATTTGCTCGTTTTTATACAAAAATGTACGTTTCGCGAAGTAACGAGAATTTTGGACTAGTTTTTCCATATTTTTAGTGTTTTATAGTTTCTTTGAGAATAGATTAGTTGATTCTAGATGCATGTAGATCATAGTGATATTCTAAAATCGAGAAAAAGTGGAAATAATAGGTTTCCGAACGATTTAGAATGTTTTAGAAAAACCTGGAATACGTTAAAATTGTCATGAGATAGTAGGCATGAGATGAGCGGCAAGAATTGCAAGTAATCGAGGATTTTACAGCACTCTACACTTTTCACAATAAATTAGAAATTACTACAAAGGTCATCTGGGATAATCTCCTAAATTCTGGAAACATCCCGAATATCGGGACTTGTAAACACGCAATGGGATCGCGTCGGACAAACAGTGTGCGTTGTTATCTTGACAAGCGAGATAAAGTCATAGAAACTAGCGCGATACCATAAACAAGAGATAAGAGTAAAGCGAAATAGAAGAGTGTCTACCTTCCTATTTGTGAAATATTCATGAGTGACAATTTGGCTGGACATTCACTGCAAATGCATATTTCAGCGTTTTTTTTACGAAAATATGGGTTTTAATTATTAATTTATATCAGAATGTATATTCTAGACTGAATTTTTTTTAGGGCTATTGCCCTACAAAGAACACCCCTAACAACGAAATTCTGTTTTATAATTACGTCGTTTATTGGCACATTTCATACTTTGGAATTTTTATTTTAAAATAATTATTAAGGTGTTTTTCAAAATATGGGACTAAATGGAATATACTATATAAAATCAACTCTTTATATAAATTAAAAGCGTTTTAAAGTCAACGAAAACGTAATAATTTCTTGCAAATTTAAAACATTATAACTTTATTAATTTTGAATATTTCTTAATTTCCTTAGTACGGATTTTAGATAATGATGTATAATTTATGCGTATAAAAAATATTGTGCGTACATATAAATATTCATTAAAACTTTGCGCCGCCTAGGACACTAAAAACGATTTCTTTGGCCGCGGCCTGTCGGTTAATGCTTAAATTTTCTTAATTATTGTAAATAAATTTCAGTTTATTACTTTTATATAATAAAAAAAAAAGGTTCTATCTAAGTTATTACCTAGAATGTACATTCTTATACAAATGAATAAAATAAAAAACACATTTTCGTTAAAAAAAAGCCGAAATATGCATTCGTAGTAAATGTGCCGCCTTAAATGACTTTAATTAAATTCAAGTGTTTGATTTTCCACTCATGATCATGATCTCGTGACATAATATACCATAAGGATTGAGAAATTATAAATTGTGTCGCGGCCATGCTGACGGGGGAGTGTGTGTTTTGACAGCGAACGAAAGCCTCTAATCCTAGAATAATATGACGAAGTTGATGGTGGTGATAATAGTAATATGATTAATGTAACTTTTTCAATTTTCACGTAAATTTGTAGTGAACTGGTGTACAAATGAATTTTTATATCGCAAGCTAAATGGGCTCATGTTCATGGTAGCCAGTTCCAGCGACAAAGGCAGCCATAAAGGTACAGTACGGCCACTCTATGATGGCACTTTTGACGTTTAGACTTACATGAAGTTTCGTAATTAATGACAGCTAAACATTGGAGGACAAATGCTATACTTTATTGCGTGAACGCCAGAGTAGTGATGTCCATCAACATTAAATATGGAATGAACGAAATGATTAAAAATGTTATAGGATATTGATTGCCTGTATAATATGCGTAGAATACGCAGAATAAGTATCCAAAATAACACAACAAATCTGACAGATCGATTGTGCCCTCTAAATATGATCTTTTTCTATGGCTTTATTAGAGGGCAAAGAAAACGGCTACAAAACAATAAAAGACGGATCAGACCGGGTGATGTTTTTTTGTCTCTTTTTCTCTCATGTGTCGCCATATTGTTTAAACTGAGTAAGCTCTATTTTACCACGTATAAAGGTTTGGTAAAATGCTTTATTATCCCTCTATATATTGTAGATACTCTAAGGTTTTGACAGTTTTGTTTTAACGTTGTTACGGAAAGAACGAATATGGGCACCAAGTAATACGATTACCGTCTTACCATTGCGAATACAACCCAATTGAATTGATATGGGCTCAAATCAAGGGATATGCAGCAAGGCATAATACAGAACCTCCATTTACGACATCAAAAATGTTAAAATTATTAGAAGAAGCTTGTCAACGTATAACTCAAACAGACTGGGCTAATGTAGTGAATAGAACCGTGCGACGAATAAAGGAAGATTACGAAAGAGATATTAGAATCGATAATATTTTAGATAATGATATTATAATTAATTTAGGAAATGATAGCAGCGACGATAGGTCAATGGAGAGTGATAGTAATGGGGATGAATCAGATTGAAACATTCAAGTAAATATTTTTATCTAAGAAAAATGTGTTTTATTATTCTTCTATAACCTTTTTTATGTACAAAGACTCTCTCAACTGACACCGTGCGACGAATTTTTTTTTCGACTGAATTTTTTCGTTAATGATTTTAAGTGTGTCACAACACTATTACGATCTGTCAAAAATGCCATCTTACGATGGCTCGAGCATAGGAGTATTTCCGTATTTCTATCTTTACGGCGACAAGATTGGTCCCGACGCTGAAAAGAATATATGATTCATGTATCACGATGAATTGAATGAATCATATTTATTCTGAAGGTATTGAACGTTTAGTGTAATGCACACAATTTTGAACGATTCGTGAATAACGTTAAATATTTCAATGCTCTTTTGACATGTGCAGTATAGAAATGCATAATAATGTTTTGTGGTTAAGCAATAACTCATGCAGTTAGCGCTCATGTTAACTGGATGGTGAAATCTTTGGGGAGATTGGGGAGCTTGTCTTCATTTGAAAAAATATTTATTAGATTATTATTTTATTCTAGTAATACAATACTGATGGTGTGATGTTCTCGAGTGATTTACGAGTTAAGCTCGGGTGTTATCTCGCAGATTTATTACAGAAGCATTACAATAGTCAAACCGAGAAAGTTTTAAGTGCCCACTCGCCTCGTTCACACGCCCCCTGTCGGCCCGCGCATCAGTCTCAATCCAAGCCTGACACATATGCACCTAGGTAAACTGTATATACGCATATGATATAATAATTTATTAATGTACAACTAAATTTTTTTTAAGATATATGTTTATATAATAAATATGCATTGTTCTTTGTAGTATTTTCTTTTTTTCTCTTTATTTTTAGTGTCTAATGTTATATTTATTTTACTTTACACATTCGTTTTAGATAACTTTATATATGGAAGGTATTTTTATGTAATTTTTCTTTTCATTTATCTTTATGTTTCTTTTACATATTTTTTCTATTCTCTTATATTTTATTATAGTTTTGTTTACAAGAAAGATTCAATAAACAACGACTGACAGTGAATAGTTTTTGACAAGTGACCGTAACGCCTCGAGCTGGTTTGGGGGGGGGGGGGCTGTACGGTCTTGCTATGGTTAAAAAAAAAAAAATGCCAACTTGGCGATGGATGAGATGATTGATGTGGGAGCTTTTGCTCATAAAACGGTCCTGGTTAAGAGGTGGCTACCATTCACTGTTACATTAGATGATTTAGCAGTTCACATGATGAGTTAGTGAATAAATTTGTTCAACCAGGCAACTCTAGTTACAATTAAAGAGGTGTTGATTTGTTTAAATTTAGCATTAGATTACTGTACGGTTTACAATCTTGAAGATTTTTAGCAAGTTCAAGGACTTAGATTTAGTCGCTGCAAGTCAAGATCTCCCGTATTGTGTCACCCTTTGCATCTTAATTTCTTGTAATTTTGGAAAACCACCCGTATTTGAAATTCATGGTGACGTCAATGAATCCAATCTCGTAATCCACTTCCAGTTCATTCTTCCGGTGACCAGTTTAGTTTTAAAATCGTACATTTAATACAACCAACATCTAACGAAAGACTATTTAACCATACAAATTATCAAAAGTGTGCGCTGTCAGTGCTAAGCAAAACTGCTTACTACAAAAATAAATCGTCTATCGAATGTGAAAAATCTTATATTAACTTAATACTTTTTTTCTTATTAATTAATTAACTTAATACATAAAATTAACTTAAATAATTAAATTAACTTAATACATAAAATTGCTACCTGCATGTCCATATTCTGTATAATCTCGTTGCACTTTTGACAGTTTATCGAAAAAACTTTAAACGACATATTTTAAATTTCAAATTGCTCGCCTCGCCGTACCCCGGCCTCCTCTTTTACGGCATAATTCTTTACCTGCAGGACATGTCAGCATTAATTGGCTTCGACGGCGCGAGGGGAGGCGCTATGACAAACGACACAGCGCGCAGTGCCCGGAACAGAAAGGCCTAACTAGACATGCGAGACAACAACTCAAAATTAATGACAGCTGATTAATGAGCGCATTCATCTCAAAACAGTTTAATGTTATATTTATCCTAAAACACAGTACATTCGTTCGGTTTAATGTAGGGGGAGTTGTTTGATGAATGTATTCACGTCTAGAAACTTCAAACATTAGATAATATCAATTATTCATGTATTATTTTGCTGAAGTAAGATCGGATAGACAGAAACCTTATTTAAAATTTATCTACTGACTTATATAATGAAGAGTTGAGTTTTCTGGTTTGAATTTTTTGGGGTATTATGCCGTGTTATTATTATTTTATGACCTAGGCCAGAAAGGTCATAGTAACATGGCATAATAACCCAGAAGATTCTGAGTGGCCGTGAAAATATTAGAACATTCTTAAGAGTTGAGTTGTCGCCCTCCAATATTTTTCTGTGAAGTAAATGCAAAGACCCTCATACACTATAAAGACATTACAAGATACGTTTATTTGGTGGTACATTGAAAAGCTAGGTGGGTCATGAACATCATACTGTCACGAAATTCTAAAATCAAGAACAACAACAATATAATGGAAGGTTTTCGAGTAGTCTGGAGGTATCAGAAAGCTATGCAACACGCGATTATACAGTAGAAGATTCGAGAAATTGAGTCCTTATAAATTGCGTTGCAGTCGAGCTGACAGATCAGTCTTGTTTTGAAGATAGCAAACTGTGAATCTATGCTGTAGACAACGGCCGCGTAAGGCATTACCAGAGACTGGAAGAACATTCTAACGCACCCAAAATTAGTTTTTTTTTTAAATAGAGATACGAGCACGGAATACGTATCACATCGATATTCTTACTACTTTCAAACTACGCTAAACGCTTGTGCTATGACAATAGGATTAACTTGCTGGTCTGGAGTGAGATTCGAACCCGCGACCTTTGGATCCTAACCACAAGACCAACAAGCTTCTTACTTTGAATTACATAGTTGTGATTCAGCTAATGTTTGTGTGTAGCTATTTTGTTTCTCTAATGTTGCCTCTGAAGATAGTGGGTGCGGCTTATACTTAAATATTATTACCTGTATGGTGGATTTAAAGTTGGCCATTTTAAATTGTGTTAATTATGAACTCAACAACGCTCAATTCAAAACAAAAAAAACAATTAAAATATAATACGTGTAACATAAAAGAACATAAAAGGTGCCTCTCTAATCATAACTCATCGGAATATTCTAACCATATTAAAGAAAATAACCACACTTTCAACAATAATACAAATACACATCCTACATAAAACAGACATACGGCCTAAAAAAATAATTTAGAGAAACACCTGAAATTCATTAAAAACCTTAACACAATAAATAATATCATCAATAATCAATACAACCCTTCAAATCACCCCTTCTCACAATGTTCCCGCTCTCCTATCACCTAGATACCCACTCCACTTCTACTGAATCCACAACCCATACATTAGACATCCACTACTGCACACCTCAGCCTCAACTCACCTGAAGACGGAAACGGAGGTTCCCGAAACATGTTGTGTTATACTCAAAAACAAAATGGTGGAAAAAATAAAGTTTAAGGCGATCGTCCGGCAGAGTGAGCAAATTTCACAATTTTTCTCAAATCTCCTCTTTCGTTTTTTATCACATTTTCTTATGGAAATCTATTATTTTAAATTTTATTCATCAGGTTACATAATATAATCTAAATACGGATATTTTGTTAAAATGACACAAACTAAATTAAATAATGAATTAATAAATTACCAAACCTATGATCTTCAAGTTTGTGTTTACTGGGGTATTATGCCGTGTTGTTACGCGTCTTATCAAGCAAGCACTAGAAATCTACAAGCACCCGATAAATATTAATAGAGATGATGGTCTCAAATTAAAAACATCTTGGTATCCGGCGCTTCAAAGTCATTCTCGTCGCAGACTCCGCAGAGATAGTGATCAGACAACAGATGAATCATACATACAACACAATACAACACATCATGACTTCGGAACGGTATTGCAAGCCGATACTTAACCACAACATCAACATTCACAACAACACATCAGCCCTGATGATGGACCCTGCAGTGGGATCCGAAAGGTCGTAACAACACGGTATAATACCCCAGTAAACACAAACTTGAAGATTCTGAGTGGCCGTGAAAACCTAAGAACATTCTCAAACCTACGATGTTTTAAAAATTAAGAAAATCGCTCCAATTTGTGGGCCTTTTATGACTGACTGGCCTTGTGAGATGTCTTTTTTTCAATAATATTACAAAGTAAACGATTATCTTAAACTTATTACAAGTATTGAAAAATCTGTAAGTTTGTTTACTTACAATTTGCTCGTATGTTTTAATAATACTGTTTTTTAATATAATTTTATTTTTTATGTATTTTTTTCAACGCTTTTTTGATACTTTATTGAAAAAATTAAAAGGATAGAAATTATTATTTTAAAATTAATACAAAAAAAATCAGAAACTTATTCTACATTTCAGATTTTAACTATTTAATCAAGGCACTGCGTATTGTGCCATAAAAACGTTGCATCTTGATTGAATATCTAAAATCAGGAATATCAACAAAGATTTTGATTTTTTTTTAAATTATAATATCTATTCTTTTGATGATTGAAGTAAAAATATTGTCCACCTTATAAAAAGTGTTGAAAAAACATCTCACTAGGCCATTCAGTCATAAAAGGCCAGTGGAGCAATTTTCTTCATTTTTAAAACATCGTAGGTGTGGTAATTGATTAGTTAATTATATAATTTAGTTTTTTCATGTAACTGTCAGAATACATATATTCTAACATAATATCCGTATATAGAATATATGAAGACCCCATGGCAAGAAGTTGTTAACTTACATTCAAGTCATTTTGAGATAATTAGAATTGAAAAATATGTTTTATTGCTATTCAAGATTAATTTTTATTGATTTATGTCACTAAAATATCAAAAAAGTATTTGCAAAGTAAAAAAACGCATTTATGCACAAAAAATAAAATATAATAATTTTCTTTAAAAAAATGTAGTTAACAACCATTTTTTCGCCTCTGGAACTCATTTTTAATAGAATAACACCTTTTTAAAATTGGTAAAACACGAACATCAAACAACCCTTCAAATGCTATTCGTTTTTATTATCCATTATCCAAAATTATAAAATACCTGGCATGTTTATTAAAAATACAAAACATGGAATGTACCATATGAAATTATTGAAAAATAATAAATAAGAACATATAATAATAGTCTTCAAATAAAAACAAATATATGACAGTACTGCCAGAGTAAAATTTATATTAACAATAAATATTCCAATCAAATTAAAAGGTGTGTTAATTTCAGAATGATGGCATGAACATGTTATTATTGAATATAATATGTTCTTCCCATTAGTAACTGATTTGATTTTTATGAAAAAGTTTAGTTAACATGTTCATCCCTATGATTTGAATATGCTCTAATTATTTTTAAGTTCTGAACTTATTTCCAATGGAAAGAGCGTACATTAGTTTAGAGGGCTTATTAACTCATTTTTGACAGAAATGTTATTTAACAACTTCTTGCCATGGGGTCTTCATATGTAATCTGATGAATGAATTCTAAAATATTTCTGTACAAAAATGTTATAAAAAATGCAAGAGAAGATTTGGGAAAAAATTGTGAAATTGCTCCCTCTGCCGGCGATCGCCTGAAGTGTTTTATTCATAATTATTAAGGCTCAATTCAATTTTTTTTTTAATTCAGCACAGGATTCTAGATTTATGTTATTTTAAAAACAATTAATATTTTTACTCCCTTTATGTTAACTCGTGGCGTCTGCTTGCTTGCTTGCCGGCTTGCCCTCAAAAAAAACTTTGGATCGATTTTTGACCCTTTTCCCGTGATCCAATCGAGCTGAAACTTGGCAAGTAGACTCGTGGCAACAATCAAGAAAATCTATCAAATTTTAGTTAGAAAAAATTAATAATTATAGTATAATTTCGGATTTTTAGAAATTTTATTGTTTTTTTCAAATTGGAAACATTAGAAAAGTTTGATTAGCAACGGCGGCCCGATAACGTTCGCGGAATATTTTCTAAATTTGAATTACTCCGTCGGTATACATAATAGGTACTTCACTACGAATGTCGAAAATCTAAATTGACTGACAAATGTTTTTAGAATTTAATCATCAAAGCATGGAGTGTCTTATCAAAGCTCAAAACATCTGACATTTTAGAAATATATTAAATTACTGTAAGTTTAGTGTTATGTTATATGTTTTAATTCGTCTTTAATTGTTGTTATATTTTACAAAGAAAGGGAGTATAATAACAACTTGGTTTTTATGGGTTACTTTTTAAACTTCATCTAAATGTTTATCCCTTACAATTGTACATCCTAAGGAAACTTACCGAGAGGAAACACTTTTAAGAATCGACTTAGAAAACCATTTTGCTCGTAAGCTGACAATAAAACCTTCAATACGTGATTTCCCAATAGGTAGGAACTTCCGCAGCAGACTGACAAGCTTCCAGCCATTGTTCGCTTTCGCAGGATATATCTGCTTCTGGATGTCAATCTTCCACACAATCCTCCAGGAACATCCATTCGCGGAACGGATATCCGAGCAGGAAGAGAGCTTTCAATATTTAAGCTTTCAAGAGACGATATCTACAATGTTACGTATGCCAGAGAGAAATAAATTAATACGTCATTATGACATGAAGCTTGACAGTATACATGTATGATTATGAAAATTATGTTATGCATAACATAATTTTCCCTTCAATAACCATGCACCGAAGGATAACTACTCTTGAAGACAGGCGAACGATAAGCGATACCATTGTATTTTGCTATTTTTTTAATTTTTTTTATTTTTTTTATTTAATATTAAACTACATTTAAATCATAATACATTTGTCTATTACAATCTACTTAGATACATTTTATTTTATTGCTTTGCCTCTCCAAAAATGAGACGTGCTCATGTGCTTGGTGAGAGGCTTACACTTTATTAGTTTATTTTGGATTTGGCTTATTTGTTCCTTAGCTATATGTCTTGTTATGCATTGTCAAATTGTATCGATCTAAAGTGTTGGTTTATTTTTTTCTTTAATTGTTGTAAGTCATCGATTTTCTTAATATCCGTAGGTAGGTTATTGAAGTTTTTTATGCCCAAGTATATGTAGTTTTGTTGACACAGTTTGGTATTATATTTTGGGATTTTAAAATTATTTTTGAATCTTAATGATGTGTTTTTTTTCAAATTTAGCAGTTAAGTTTTCTTTAATTAGTTGTATAATTGACGTTTTTTTGTAAACATTCTCTAATTTTGGAACTTGGAATTTAGAGAAAAGTAATTGTGGTTATTCATTATGAATATAATTAAACGAACTGACATAGTTTATTACCACTTAATTTTTGGTAAAAACCGACCGGTTTCGGAAACAACGTTCCTTCGTCCCACCATAAAACCAGCTTTCTGTACAAAAAAAAATATTGGTAACTTTCTGAGAAATGTTAAAGATAAAGATCACAAATTGACTCACTCGGGTGTTTATAAACTAAAATGTAATGACTGTCCCCCTTTTTGTATCGGAAAAACGAGTCGTTATTTTGATATTAGGATTAAATAAAATATTTTAAGATGCTTAAATAATTTTTTTTTTCAAATTTTTGAATTTCCAAAAGATAGGATTGTAAATTAGATATTTTGGTTATTCATAATACATTCATTATCATTAATTTCTAGGGCTTCTAAATTATTTAAACGTCTACTTTTACTGTCAATGTGAAGGATGTTGAGTCCTGTATTATTATCAAAACTATGGTTATTCTCAATAGTATGATTGGAAAATTCGGAAAATTTTGAATTATTTAAGCATCTTGTATGTTCTTTAATCTTAATATCAAAATTACGACTCGTTTTTCCAATGTAAAAAGAGAGACAATGTTACACTTGAAGTATCTACCGGGCTCATTTATTTTCGATTGATAACCTGTAAAAAAAATAAAAACAATTATTAACAAAAAAATCTCACTATTCCCAATATAAATCTTCCCCGCGAATAGATAAGACAATAAAGTAGGCAGGTACCTACCTGCTCTCCCCGACGAAGCGGACAAACCAGGCGAGCGGGACCTAATCCAGGCCGAAAAAAGGAGTAAACTAAAAAACATTGAATATTTCAAAGGTTAACGACCAATTTTGTAGGCTTTCGTGTGATTACCCTTTTAGGGGACCCTTCCATATTACATATTCTTTTATTTTTACTTCCTACCCGGTCCGAGCCGGGTTGCGGTTAATTACCGGATAAATTAACAATTAAATGCTAAATTAACTATTACACTTATTAAACCCTTTTTCCACTAAACTGAGAGGTAACTTCTTCCAGTGTTTGAAAATAAAAAACATGTTTTTGGCTTTTTCAACAAGAGCAAAATGATTTTGTGATGTCATTATTAATATGGATGATTTATGATAGACTAAAGAGGCCCTCGTAGCGCAGAGGGTTCCGGGTTCGATTCCCGGTGAGGTCACAACTTAATCCGTGTGATTTACTCAAGTCTGGGTGTTTTGTGATGTATGTCGCTTCTGTAATTGGGCCTCCTGGCCTGTTGAAGAGTGAAAAAATAAAAATATTAGTAATGAATGTAAAGCTAATCTTAGCATAATTCATAGAATTAAAACTGGGTCGCTCAGGTGGTTTGGGCACATTGAGTGAATGAATGAGGAAAGAATGGTAAGAAAGATATATAATGCAAGTGTTGACGGCACTAGAAAGAGAGGTCGACCGCGGAAGACGTGGCATGACCAGATTAACCAGATACTGGAAGATGGTCCCGTTAGAAGCCTCAACAACCGTCGAGCTTGCGTGCGAAGATGTATGAATGTGGATAAAGCGAGAGTTGTATGTCAGGACAGAAGAGTATGACGCTCTATCTAGGGATGGTAAGTAATTAAGTAAGTATCATTAATATAATTAATAATAAAATACTTTGTTTTCACTAATTATTTGTTGAAAAACATCAACATGTTTCGGGCCAATGGTCCCTTCATCAGGATTCAACGTAGACTAAAAAATTAAAATTTAAAAGTCGAAGTGAAGAAAATAACAAAATTAAAAAATATATATGGGAGATGAATTAATAACAAAATACTAAAATGAAAACAAATTTCAAAAATAACTGGTTGTAATAAGGACCTGGTTATTTATAATATTCAATTTACTAACAACAATTTTTCTTGTTTCCAAAATTTCTAATTTATACAGATCCAACAGTAGTAATCCTGTATAATTTGTATTTAAAATTTATTAATCCTTTTTAATATCAAAAGAATGATCCAATTCGATAAGAAACTGAAAAGATTGCGAAAAGATGAGGTGCGATAGAATTTTTTGAGATTGAAATGGATACATTCGTTTTGAAGGCATTCCAGTTCTACAGTTGCTCTACATTGACATCCAGATAAAAGACATCACTGGTTTCTAATCTTGTTTGGCTAGACATTAAAAAACACATTTAGGTTTCAGAGTGTATAATTTTTTCATTGTGTACACGAGCTTTAAGTGAGATACTTTCCCGACCCCAGGCTGTACAGCTAATCCCCTATTTTCCAACTTCATAAACCCAAATACCTGAACCACGTTCCGAGAGTGGAATTTTAATTATACATACCCCTTTTCCATACGGCGAGTACCTCCGCCACTTCACTAGGAAATTCCCCAGCGACAGGAGATTGCATATTTTAATAGTGCAGAAAATTTACCCCGAGTGGGACCTCTCTGGGTTCTGTTCGTCTATTATCTGTAAAAATGTCATTTTAATCCCATTAATCTCCACACGAATTTTTACAATTTTTGCCCAGATTAGTGAGGGAGTCCATTAAAATATAAAAACATCCCAATTTCAATAGAGATGACAGTTACAAACTATCAAGTATTTGGCGCCCTGTTCTAACGACACTGATTCAACCCTTGAGAGAAGTCGCAGTAAAATCCACCGACGTAACTAGTACATATTGCACACTGGCGACTTCTATTGTAGAAGAAGAGAACTCTCCACAACAAAGTGCATACAATTTACGCCCTAGAAAGCAACACCTAATCAGTCCGACCTCCACCTCCGCGGTAATGGTCGTCCTCCTGATGACGTTGGATAAGTATACAACGAAACGTCGAGATTCGCTTCTCGGTAACACATACGGTGCGTATAAAATATCCGATATTATAGTTAAATTTGATGTACATTATGCTTTGTTCGAAAGTACCATTACCAGTACCATGTACCATTAACAATGGCATCATTGCGTGGGGCGGTGGCTACAAAAATGCTATCAAACCAATATTCGACATGCAAAAGAGAATATTAAAAAAAATAGGATTAGGGAAAAGTTTTGTATTAAATGTTAGACAAAATTTTGTTCTAGATAGTTTGAAGTATTGTTTTAACGAATGTACTCAAAAATTTAATGACTATGATGGTAGATCCAGATATAAATTTATACAAGGGCCCAAAATTACTAAAACAATTTACTGCTACTAAATACTTCAATCTATTACCCACCGAACTAAAAATTGTAACCGAAGTAACCAAGTCAAGTAAAAACAAAATAAATAATCTAAACACAAGAACATCTGATATATTTATTACATCGGATATGTTTTTATTGAGTTTTAGTCGTGTGTAAATCATTACACATGCCTAACTTCTCATCTCCCGAACCTATGTACAGGTATATGTATATTTCTTTATAGGATTTAATTTACTTATAATGTATGTAATATATATTATATTTTGTATATTTTCTTTTGGGATTTAATAAATAAATAAATATAAAATATATTATTATATATATATATATATATAATAGCATATATATATATATTATTCTTCTTCGTGAGCATTAAAATGTCGCTAACTTTTGTGGATGACTAGGCATCTTGAATTACAAGTGTATTCCGGAGGTAATCTTTGCATCGAAGATTGAACCAGATTTTGCAAATATAAACAAAGTTCGTGAAGGGAAAAGATAGCAAAAGGAAATGATGGCAAATCCACAACATTTCTCAGACAGTAGAGAAAAGTCATAAACAAAACTGGCAGGAACGTAAAATAGTTAAATGTTTCAAATTATTCAACGAACTCCCAGCAAATTTAAAGGAAACTACTAGATTCACTACTCTTCGTATGTTAACTACATTTCTTCTTCTATTCGTGCCTTGTCAGATTCCCTGGTCACTTGTGCGAAATCCTCACTATCCTGGACAGCCCGGGACAAGTCCTGCACCTGTCGCCTTCCGGTCTACTGTCTGATGTTGCGCAGTCGGGACATTTCGGACATCTTGCCCTCGACTATTAGTCGGTGGACTTGATATTTACCTCCGCGCAGCACGTGACCCAAATAAGAGACCTTCTTCACTTTACATTAGACAGCAGCTCTCTGCTGGCTCCAGCTCTCTGAAGCGTCTGAATGCTGACCATATTGGTCCACGGTATACGAAGCATTCTCTGGTGTATCCACATTTCGAATGCTTCCTACCGTTTCATAATATCAACTTAAGTAATGAGCGAAATATGATCACAATATTAAGTTAAGTATATTATATGACCATAACATTAATTTAAGTACACAATGAGCGAATGTAAAAAAATATTTTTTACAAATTAATAAAAAATATATAAATAAGTCATTAATAAAATTTAAAGTTAACAAGATTAGATATAAACTTAAGTTTACAGATTAGATATCAGTTAAGATGAATTAAAGAAGTCTCACGAAGGTATTAATAAGGGAAACATGAATGGAAGTCTTCAAAGGGTAGTCACAGGGCTTACTGCCCCTGTTAGCCGACTTAATTGGTCACTTTACACAATGCAACGTTCACCGATATAACCCTGAGAACAACCAAACATTATAAAATTTCTGAAAATTATATACATATATATGTTATTTATTTAAATTATTTCAAATATTCTGTGATACTCTAAAAATAGCAATATTGAGATGTCAGATCTTTATCCCAATCTTTACAGGTATGTATAAAATTGTATTGCCGCAAATTTGGATGCTTTAAGTTTGACATGTTTGAAATTAATGAATTCAATAAATCTCTAATTCAAGCTCTAACGCGTAAACAAACGTTAAATTATTCACAATTACGAGTAACGAGGTTCTTAATTGATTGAATTCATTAATTTTAAACCTGTCAAACATAAAACGTCATACAATAACTGTCAAGATACAGGTAATAGCAATACTGCTTAGTTCAGAATACGGATGATTGGACGTAAATATTCGTCCATAATTAAAAAAAAAAAAAAAATTAATCGTAAAAATTTATAATTTCCTTAAACTTGATTTTGCTGATGGTAACGAGAATATACTATAAAGTAGAGTATGAATGAACATATGATATTTTTGTGCAATCACTTAAGCCATCTAAATACAAGTTATAAGTACTGTGGTTGCCCTATAAAGACTTCCATACATAACAGAGTGTGTTAAAATAGTAAAAACCACTACCAGATTTAAGGTCTACCGGTTTCGAGACGTACCCGTCTCTTCGTCAGGACCAACACTACACTACTATGTTCACAACACCATACACCACAAGTACAGTATTCTTAAACTTTCACCAATATTTATCACATGCGTGTTAATCTTGTCAGAGACAAGCGTGCACTGACTTGCCTACAGAACAATCAGTTCCAAACATGTTTCCCATATAGCTTCATCTCTGTGATACTTATATAATGTGTCTTAAATAATTTATGATTTTCACTCTGTGGACAACATCCAATAATCGTGTTTTTAGAACATAGGTATAAGAGTAAAATAAAAGTAATTATAACATATATTAAAACTCGTAAGATGCAATCTTTAGTAGATATTTTCATACCAGTTGGTTGAATATAAACGATGAAGTGATTTTGCTACCAACTCTTTAAAGAAACCTTAATAAAAATTAAAATAAATGTAGAAAACAGTATAATTAGAAAACCAAGCGGTTCGCCCCAGACTAACTGGGTCTGAGGCACACAATAAAAAGGACATATTGGAGACACAAAATAAAAAGGACACATTGGCTCTCGACTGGTCAACAAGTACCGTAGCCACGAAGGACCTTGTCGAGTCCTTGGGCTCCCGACATAGAAAGTGATGATGATAATGGGGTATTCGCACACAGACAGACAGGCTTACCCTTAGACCTTTCGGCATCACAAAAACAGGTGGTTGGTTCAGACGATTATTGAAACAAAGAACAAAGGTGGGGGTAGTATTGATTTAGCCAGGCTTGAGCCGTAGAAACCTCGAGCAAATGAAATAACTTGAAGGGTGCACTTTAGCCCTTAGGAAAGTTAGTGGGATAGCGTAATATACACAACGATACCACTGAACTATTTCTTAGTTGGATATTTATTTTGGTTTGATGTTTTGCGGAGGGGTATGTTTTGAATAAGGATGCCGGAACTTTTCTTCCCTTATCGTAAGGAATTTCATTATGTTTTATGAATGCATACCGTATTCGTTGGTTCAATCCGTTTGCTGACAAAATAGAATAAAGAACACACAAAAATGTTTATTTTTATCTGAATATTGTAATTTCTCTGTAAGGAAGTAAATGTTTGATTTTTAACATGTTGATTTCATAGTTTCAAGATAATTAACTTAAAAGATATACAGAAAAATCTATCTCTGGAAACAATAAATCCCAATTACCTATAATAATTTCGTTGTCTGTCTGTCTGTTCGTCCGTTCGTCCGTCCGACTGCGTAACTTCCGTAACTTTTTCGTAGTAATTTTTTTTTTCGAAAAATATTTTTTTCCAAAATCCTTTTTCGAAAATTTCCTTTTTCAAATTTTTTTTTCAAATTGTTAAAAAAACCGTCATTTTTGACGGGTTACAGCTAGTATATCAATAAAAACGTATTACAGCTCGATTACTCAGAAAAATGTCATGTTTCATGCGACGAGACATCGTTAACCTTGAAACCTATGCGCTTATTACCTGTACGGAAATTTTAATGCTGTGCTCATTTTCCTCGTTTGCCTATTTGTGGCATAAATTTTATTTATATATATTTTTTTCTTTGTTTCCGATTTTCAACCAAATTCCAATGTTGATTTTAAAAACTTGTTTTATTTTGAATTGCTTAATTCAATTTTAACTTACATTAATTTATTGAATACAAAGTAGCAATGAATTGCGTATATTTGCCGCCCTACGTGCCGGACCCTACCCATCGTCGTGGGTTCAGTTTGCGCGTGCATAGTCCGCGACGTCCAGCCTTTACAAATACAGGCACAAATTTTCATCTTTTTTCTTTAAAACGAGACCAAGATGACGGTGCTATGCAATGGTATAATAAACTGTAGATACGTTACAAGCGTGAAATCTTGGCAACTCAAAAGTAAGGTACATAATTGCCTTACTTGCATTCGTTATTGAACGGACCTTCTCGTGTTCAGGCGCGACGCTACGCGAGGAATGGAACAGAGTATCGTACACTATTGTAGGAATGAGTATGTTATTTTAGTCACCGTGACTTCAAATTACCTGATTTTTCTGTCTATTCGCAGAGAGTTTGTGTGCCGTGATTTGTTGTCTCTTTCAATGCAAAATTTGCTACATATGAAAGCCGGCTAGTATGGGAATAACGTGTCTATATTATAATACATAAATGGGGCTATGTCTATTTTTAGTTGTGTTATTGAAGTTTTAAATTACTTCGACAGAAACTGTCGCTTATTTGATCGCAATTGCGTCCCTACACCCGGCACCGGGTATATCTTAGCATTCTTTCCTCATTCATTCGCTCAACATGCCCAAACCATCTGAGCGACACTTTTTTAATTGTATTAATAATGCTAAGACAGCTTTACATTCATTCCTAATATCTGTATTCCTTACTATCATAAATTGATTTACACACATACGTCTGAGGGACCTCATCTCTAATTTTTCTCACTGGTCAATAATATTTTAATTGGCTAAGTTATCACTTTTATTCTGTTGTATAACTTATAATATCATTTGCAAGATGTTTGCCTTCTCAGATAAAATAAAAACTTTTTGTGGTAGAATAACAAACATTTTCTGTGGTTGTGTTGTAGTCTTTTAATATTGAATTTAAATTTGAGCATCTTTAACAGATTGTTAGTTAACTTTGTAAAAACCACTACCAGATTTTAGGTCTACCGGTTTCGAGACGTACCCGTCTCTTCGTCAGGACCAACACTACACCGCTACATTCACAACACTACACACCTCAACCATAGTATTGCTACACTTCCACCAATAATTGATCACATGCGTGTTAGTCTTGTCAGGGACAAACATGCACTGATTAGCCTAATGAACCATCAGGGATCTACCGAAAGAGAGTGAGAGGAGGCGGGGTCTAAAGTGGGTGTTACCCCGTCTTTTGAGAACATTAAATTAAACAAAGGGATATATGGAAAATTAATTTGGTTGTTAATTAGTGGTGCTCTATTATTCACCGCCTCCCTAATGTAAAAAAATTCTAAATTATTCAATTTTAAACCTTTATTATTAGTATTTAATATTTTCACCCCTGTTTTTGCGTCAAATTTATGATCATTTTCTATGAGGTGGTTGGAAAATTCAGAAAAATTGTTGTTATTATTGAGCATCTTTTGTTGCAGTATTGAATCCAGTTTAAACAAATAAAAACGTTCAGATTATTGAAAGGGTAAAAAATTCTACAGCCTTCTCTTCTGGCTCGGTTCGATTGAAAACATGTGTGGAAATCACGTGCATGTTTCGGTTTGTCCTTATTCTATATAATTTTCACCGGAAGTATGATATACGCCGCCGGCACGTGACGCGGTTCACTTACAACCCTCGGGACGTGCCGCGCAGGCTCGATTCTCTAACTGCAGTTTAAGGTTCTATAGCGGAAAATTGTAACGTATCGATACCGCATACCGCCCCCCCTCAAAACAGTGTAACCGACGAAATATTGACGTATTTACAAACGGTTTCTTATTAAAATTGCGAGCGGTAGTCAGACAGACAAACGTCTTTGAAACGGGAGATTCGTATTGTACCAGAAAGACGTTGCCCAATATTTATTTCTTTCAAAATGGAGAAGTTGGAAGAGAATTTCGCTGCCCTCTCTGCGTTTGAAGGCGTCCTTTATAAAAAAGTCTGTGTTCATGTGTACACGAAGTCACAAAGTGATTTTCTTTGCAACACTATTCGAAATTATTATACTGAAGTGTTCCTATTCAGATGGTCTCGTATAATATACAGAGACAAACGAGACATCACGAAGTGTTCTTTGTCGGATACAAGAACGAGGTTTCCCGTGGTTAACTTTCCACTTCCACAATGGCAAATAAGAAAAAGCTCCAAGTTCCACTGACTAATTCCTCTAGTTTTAACAAAGCTGACAGTAGCTAGGATAGAATACCTAATATCTCATTGAAGTACTTTATAAGCCTTGTACATAGCAAGCAAGGCCGAAAATTATTGCAACTCTCATCTCTAAAAAATGCGACTATGTTGTATTAGTGTGCGTATATCAAACACACACAAAGTAAGAGTACACTAGAAGTATTAATACTACTATTGCAATTACATGACATCATTGCCCATTGCCTTCGCATGATGTACAGATTAATATTAGGCGTGTCTGTTCTGGGTCAAAATACTTCCACTCTGAGATAAGGATATGATGCACCTCAGGATTTGTCATTAGCGTTAACCATGGCACCATTTTATGGGTCACCCAATTGGAATTTCTTGATGTGTACAGCTCGCTCTCTCTCTCTCTCTCTCTCTTGAGATTGAGCCTTGACCTCCCGCAATGTTTGCTTCCAACTCTCCTTATCCTCAGTCGCTATCCTCCGATTTGCTATCTTGAGTAGTAGCAATGCATCTCTTATCACTTTATCCTTTCATCTCAGCCTAGGCCTTCCTATTCTTCTGCTTCCACCCTTCCACCTGGGTGTCCTGTTATTAATCTTTTAGGAATATGTGAGTCTGGCATTCTTAGAGTGCAAGAATACGTACAGCTGATTTATTACGTTGTACCCCCGTTGTAGTGTTTTTAAATATAATAAATAAATTATTAAAAATTAAAACAATTCACTTTGTTTGAACCACTAATTTTATTTTAAAAACACTTAAAATGTTTCGGGAACCTTTTAAATATATTCAACAATATATTTCCTTTTAAATATATTCTCTTATTAATTTTTTATATATACTTCGGATTGTCAAATGCTTTTATTTCTCCTTAACTAACTAACTAACTAACCATCACGCCGTTTTCACGCAGGGGTAGGCAGAGAGGATTGAACGCCACACTCTTCTATCCTGGCACACCACTTTTGCTTCGGCTACATTCATACATCTTCTCATACAAGTTCCACGGTACTGATAGTTTTGCTTCCTTTGACAGATTCTTATTGGCCATAATTGCATTTAGAGATGATATCATTCTCAGCCTTGCCGTATCTACTAAACATACTTCCCAAATACACAAACTCGTTCACTTTTTCTAAGCATTCATTGTTTACAATTACATCACACTTAGTCACTCTTTCGTGTCTCTCGAATACCATCACTTTCGATTTGCTGACATTCATCAGAAGTTCATTCTGCATGCATACATCGGACATCCTGGAAACCAGGCACTGCAGATCAGCTTCTTTCTTACTTAACTGTTATATTTGTCCTAGATTGTCTATTTTTTTGTTTCTTTATTGAGAAGTAATCTATGCCTGATTATTTTCTTTGCTTATTTTATTTCTATGACTTTCTAATTTATGCTCTATACTTGTCATTAGTCTTCAGTATACCTTGCATCTTCCTGAAGAAGGGACCGTTGGTTTCCGAAACATTTTGAGTGTTTTTAAAATAAAATTAGTGGTTCAAACAAAATGAATTATTTTAATTTTTAATAATTTAAAATGTTACAAAAAAGTGGATTTGCATTAATTGAAGAAGTAATATAAAAAAATTATATGATAAATTTATTGCCGATTGCCTTAGAAACTCTTTGTAATATGAGATTTTTGTCGGATACGATGTTTGGCGATAAGCTGCCGATTTGGACGTACGTGTTCGGTCGTAATAGTGCAGACTAACATTTATGGAATGTTCTTAGAAAAAAAGTAATGTTACGGTAAGGCATGAGTTTGCATTTTTCCAAGAGGTTTGCGTGACCAAAACGAAGGGCAAATTAACCATGACAGCTACAATAGTTCAACTTCGTAATTAAAAAAAATTACGTAGCACAGAAATAGCTGTTTCATTGATTTTCAAACGAATTAATAGTTACGAGTGTTTAGTTTAATTTGAAGAAGTTGATTTGGAAAGAAGAGATTATTAGGAAATCGCGAAAGACGAACAAAATGAATGTCGCCATTTGATTTGTAGATACAAATTAACAATTGGCATTCTCTGCAGGGATACTAGGATTAATTTATTATCTATTATTAATTGACAAGTCAGTTATGGAAATAAAAACACTTGTTTTTACGTTCTGCATTTTTAATTTTTTGAAACGTGTTTCGCCTTATGGGGTATTATCTATGGAAATAAAAACCATTGTTTTTAAGTTCTATATATTTAAATTTTCAAAGCAAGAAAACACTTTGTGGCTTGACATTATAAGACATTTAAGAATAAATTAAATACTTAGTTTTAAACCACTTTATTGCTATATGTTTGTCAACTAGTTTCGGTTGGACTCAACCTTCTTCAGGACAATTATAATATTGACTGTCTATAATAGCAATAAAGTGGTTTAAAACTTAGTATTTAATTTATTCTTAAATATCTTTTATATTTTTAATTTTTCAGAGGCATTTCGCCTTTTCAGGCCATTTTCGATCTGTGATTATGGAATTCTATAAACATACCTCCGAAACAATATACAAGACGGTTATTTTGTGGTGCAATATGATAATTTAAAGTATAAATACTATAGTTTCCCTCTAATCATGAGATTAATATAATAACTCATCTAAATATATCGTGCTGTAAACCTTTCTTGCAGGAGGCGTCGCTGTGTGGCGGGACCTTTCTTTTTTCTGTTCAAAGTTTTCTGAGTTTCTGTGGTTTCCGAGTTGTTCGTAATTATTCACTTATTGTAATGTCTTTTGGTGGCGGCGAATTACTAAATAATACACGCGACCACGGGACTTATTTATTGCAAACACCGTGTACGTGCATTCAGAATCGCGGCTGTGAGCAGAGTGCCCGGCCGGCCGGCTCGCTGCAAGTACATACCTCGCTACTCTGCAACGAACCGCGCGGTTTCATTCGGGCTACGTGCGGCTTCCATAATATACACTACACTTATAAATCACCGAATGGAGTAGTATAAGAACCGGTTACTAAGGTAATCGTTAAGAAAAAAGCATACATTTGTACGTTCCACCAATAAGATAAGCCGTTTTCGTAAAAATCTATGCTTTTTGATTAATAACTACCATTGACAATGATCAAACAACTGGCACATAGTTTATGACTATCAAAAAAGTGATTTGTTTCTATGATGTGATCAGAAGTTTCCAAGATTTAATTCCAATTATTTAATTTTAGTGCTTAATTTCATCTGCTCTGGTTCAAATTATTTAATTCAGGTGCTTAAATTTCTTTCGGATTAGCCAATGTATTTTTTGTTGCATTCTCCACAAGTTATATTATATAGAATATTTTGAGTATGTTTAAATTTTTCAGAACAGTATTGGATTTTTTTCACAGGGATATCATTAATCATTCAATGTATATTATAGATGTCTCACAGAGACGAAATTGTATTTTTATGGGAAAGTAGGCATAAAAGTGTTTTGAGTGTACACAGGGCTTACGATCTATCGTACGGCTGGCTTAAGTGATCACTTTACACAATGTAACGTTCGCCATTTCCACCCATGATAGAATATACCATATCTACTCATTTTTGGAAGTTGTATATATATATAAATTGTGCGCCACGTTTCACATATGAGTTGCAACCATCCTCCACGTGGCCTGTATCCAAGCTTTTTCATTCCCCCTAAATGCCCACAGATGTCGCTAATGAGATATCTATAGTTGATTATGGAATTTGATAGCAATATACTTTATCTGTGTAATGAAATTCATCCGAATTACTAGCATTTCACGAGGATACGCAAGAAATATTATTTAAAATTTTATTAAATTCCTTTTTACAACTATTTTTATTCAAAATATTTTGAGTATGTTCAAGTTTTTCAGAACAGTGCTGGATTTTTCATATATTCCACTTTTTTAGTATTTTAGTATTTTAATTGCGAAATTTTTTATCAATATTATTATTTATGTTAAGCCGGGAAATGTTTTGTAATTTTACAGTAAATTGAATTTGTATGAAATATTTTTCACCAATAATTACTTTCAGTTGAGTTATTTTAAATCCGGAGTATATAAGTTTGGGTATGTTTTTTTATTCAATCAACGCGCAATATAACCGTTTTCATTAGCGAATGGTTTTATTATTTTTATTTCGCGGTGGTAATTATCGGCAATGAGTGGAGTATTCATCAATCGGTGGTGCTAGGAGTGGAAACTGGCAATTTTGTTAACATGGGGGAGGTAAGGCGATGCAGGGAGCATGGTAAGCTAACTGTTAATACCTTCTTCTTCTTCTTTTGGTGTCATGTCAGGTCCCCCCAACGTTGACTATCACCCGAGAGAAAGTCCCTGTCCTGGGCAGCACGAAACAGCTCTCCAACACTTCTTATGCCCGTCCAGTCGCGTATATTGCGGAGCCAGGAAATTTGTCTCCTTCCAACACCTCTACAACCAACTATTTTGCCCATAAGAATCAGATGGAGCAATTCATATTTTTCTCCTCTGAGCACATGACCCAAATACGATACCTTTCGGATTTTGATATTTGTCAGCAACTCTCTATTCACTCTAGCTCTTTAAAGAACTCTTGTGTTGCTGACCATATCCGTCCAGGGTATCCGGAGCATTCTCCGATGTATCCACATTTCGAACGCCTCCAGCCGGTTCATGCTACTCACTTTGAGGGTCCACGATTCCACTCCGTACAGCAGGACTGACCATATATAACATTTGACCAGTCGCTGTCGAAGTTTCAGGTTAAGATTGTCATCGCAGAATATCTGTCTCATTTTGTTAAAAGCAGCTCGCGATGCTTCAATTCTGCATTTGACTTCGGTTTCTGGGTCGAGGTCTTCCGCTAGTTCCATGTTAATACCTAAGTCTAATTTATTATTATTATCCTTAATATTTAATCCAAAAATTGATCAATCAAGTTGTGTAATGATAAATTGTTCTAAACATAAATGCTATTATTGAACAAAGAATATGAATTTTTGATTATTCGTCTTGCGAAAAATATGCATGATTGGAAATCGCGGTTTGATTTTTTTTTTTTTTTTTTCGGTCGTTTTGGAACTGGCGAGCTTGTCAGGGCATCGGAGAGTTTTTATCAGTTAAAGAGTTTGCCTATCCCTCCCATGCACAGGCGTTCGATATACACATTATAAAAATATATATGGATTCTGGCGCGACCAACATTTGGTGACACGCCTGATGACAAGTTTGGTTGCGCGTTTGGCAAAAATCCTTGCCACAGTCCTGTCACTAATTTGGTGATAGCAAATTAAACAGATTTGAAATTCTGCCTAGACGTTTGGCGACAATTCTGGTGACAAATTGGGAAAAATGACAAAATGTTGCCCACACATTTAAGTGATACGTCTACAATTCCGGTTAAAAGTTCTGCGATAATTTTGGCGAGAATTTTAACGATAAGTTTGGACATAAGTGTGGCGACACATTGATATATGTTTGTGTTTCAACGCTTTTGGAGACAATTTATGCTACATGTTTTGTAATTCACTATAATGTTTATTATCAGAGTATCATGTATCTATTATCCTGTTAGTGTCTCTAATAAATAACAAAAAAAAAAATAATAATAAATAAAAATAGAAAAATTAGTTTCGTGGTAATCTTGGCGATTATTTCGGTGACGAGATTGAGACCAGCGAAGTTTTGGAAACATTTTTGACAATAAGCATGGCGTTACGTTTGGCGATACCTTTGGCGACAATTTGGGGACACTTTTGGCGACATATTTTGCGACACATTTGGCGACAAATTTGACGAAAACTTGGCGACTGCTTTTGCGACAAGTTAAGCAATTTTCACATATAAAACCAAAAATGAACGACAAGACGTGAATTTAATATGAGTTGACAGCACGCGACGCTCGAGTTAGCGTGGGGAAGGTTAAAGCGGCCACTAACTAACATAATGAAATAAGAACTGCCGCCGCTGTGTGGGTGTCTGTCTGTGTGTGTGCGTGCACGGCGGTGGCTCGCTCAGATAATGCCGTCTGGGACATGATTGCAAATATTCTACGTGACTTGTCTGCCGTTTAATTCAATTGCTGTTGTTTCAGAAAACGAATGGAAATTTTCGAATTTAATTTAAATGTAAGTTTGGTTGAAGAAATCCTTTTGGTGCGGTTTTAATCGAATTTACTGCTCAAAAGTATACGTATGGTTAAAAGTCTGAAGGAATGTAGGATAATGAAAAATGTAAGTGCAATGCAGTGGCGTGCAGTAAGTACAGACTCACGAGATTGAAGCTGTGGAAGGCAAATGAAACCATTAAAAATAATTTTAAAGTATCTGAGTGAACGTCTGTTCGGATGAATGAGAGAGATAGACGGTTAGTCGGAGAGCAAATGCTATAAATTAAGAGACGCCATCTTGCCGCCCTTTCTTACCATACAGCTACCACTACAATAACAGCTTATTTTGTATTTGCATACCGTAATATTGTCGCATGAACTATTTGTGCAACAAATAAAGCAGTACGGCGAGTTTGACTGGATTCTCGTTACCTACAAAGTTCTCCTCCTAACACAAAAGAAGAGAAAACCACACTTATTAAAGTTTTATTGATTTCATACAGTCAATGGACACGAATTTAATAGGACCACCGTTCTTTAATTCACACCAAATTGGTAATTCGCCCTATTTATCACTTATCAATAACTTTTCTGATTCACGTTGCTTACATATTGAAACACTCAAAGGTCTTCTACATGATAAATGATTTGAACGCATTTATTGTAAGCAAACACACATACATATTTGAATCAAAATATATTATAGATGTCTCATAGAGAAGAATCTATTTTTATATGGGAAAGTAGATATGAAAGTCTTTTTGGATGTTCATAGGCTTACGACCTATTATACGGCTGGCTTAAGTGATCACCTTGCATAATATAATGTTCGCCATTTCCACCCATGATAGACCACAACTTCTTTAAATTTTTTGGGAGTTTGGGAGTATCAAGATATATTTTAGATATCTTGATTGTGTTTTTGAAAATTTTGAACATACTTAAAATATTCTGAATATATATTTTACGTTTTAGCGGGCAACTCCAGGAACTGGATCAAACGTTTTCCCAAGGAATAGTTGCCTAATTTATTAATACAATTTAAGATAACATTCCTGAAGGAACGTCCCGTCTGAACTTAAATTTCTCTGGAAGGATTTTTAAGGCCCAATCTATTCTTCCTAGCTAAGGACTACAAAATAACGTATTCTGTTTTTGGAATTCACGTTTGATGTTTGTTTAGACAGGGTTCTTGTATCGGAAAATAAATATTTATGAATGTTCATGGAAATCACTTGATTTGGAAATGATGGATCTAACTATTAGAGGTGGTATGTACCTATAACATTTTGACATTCTTTTACGTCTTACGTCTAGAGGTAACACAGCCTTATCATTTTTTTTGGAGGGCTGAACAAAGTTACTGCTTTACAAATAATGACATTTAGATAAAAAATTAAATTTAATGTACTTCTATTTATATACAAAAATGTTAATGGACACAACAATACATTTGAATTACAATACATAGTAAGAAAAATAAGAGAAAACCAACATGAACATAACCATTGTACAAGAAAAAAGATGAAATAAGATTGTCATTCAGAAAGAAAAAAAGCTCGTGTGATATACAGTGGAAAGAAGATGAGTCGGCCAGAGGATATTAGAGACGAAAAAAATATGAAAATTTAAAAAAAAAAACTAAGAAAGTGTGTGATATGTACTTTTGATTAGAAATATATTTGATACTTTACATATTTATAAATGATATTTTACAATGTATATATTAGGAAGTATAAATGTTATTATATTACCTATTTTAAGAATAAATAAAAAAAAACATTAGCAATTACTTACCTATTTTATCATCTAGTATTCGTAGAATGCATCTTGTAATGCATGCAAGTGTCGTGTAATGTATTGCAAGCAAATAAAAGAGGAAAACAATAAGTAAAGGAGGAATATTAATTGTTTCGATTAAAACGAAACTACCACGTCGAACATGTTAATCAAAAATACGAAAATCGCGACTCATCTGCAATGGACTGGAACTAAATATATAACAACTTACCATAGCAGAAAATACAACTAAATTTTCGCCGATTTAAATAATAAGTGATAAATGTACTAAGAAGTACACAGACATAATAACAAATAACTGTAATTCATTTTTACAATATACACATTTTTTTTTTATAATCTAAATGTTTATGCATGTGTTTAAATGAAAATCTTATATTCATGGAAGCTATGAACTCTAATATTAAAATTTTAAAAATTAGCTTACAGGTAAAATTAAATTTGGAAAATTTAACGCTTCCACTAAGCCGAAAGGCCTAAGATTGAAGGGCAGGGTTTTTATCATTTTACTTGTATTGAAACAAATGAATTTATCGTAATCGATAAAAGTTACTGTAATAATAGTTTAACAATTGGTAAGAAATAAGTCAGAAATATTAAAAAAAAATATTAAAAACTCGATGTTGCATAACTCCATAACCATTGATATTAGGTCATAGATGCTTGAACATTTTCGACTCATTATTACGACAGGAATATAGTGCTGCGAGGTTATCAAAGTTTTCCAAATAAACCTGTATAAATGTCGCTTCGGGTAATGAGATATCTATTTTTGACTGTAGTATAAATCACGGGTGTAATTGGTGAACGTTACATTATGTAAAGTGATATCATAAGCCAGCCGAATGATAGGTTGTAAGTCCAATAAATACCGATAAATATTGTGTGTTTGAATTGAGTTTCTCTTTTGAATTGATGCATTTTCCTCGGAGGCTTCTATTTTTCTATTCATTGGTTATGTAAGTACCCGCTGTTAATGTAGTTCCCGGTACATTAAGCTCGATTAGGGTGGCTAAAATTTCGTTGTTAAAGCGTTTCCAAATATTTGAACACTTCATATTTCAGACAAAAGCCTTCATATTTGAGAAGGGTCGCGCTGGTGGGCGCCTCGGCGATGTCGAGGGTGCCCTTAAATACCTGCTGCATTTTTAAATTTTCTAGTAGTGCTAAATTAATTAAAGGTTTTCAATTTTTTCGATGCAATTTGATTTGTAATTGGAAGAAAAGAATTAATCAAAACATCAGTGCATTTAACTCTTAAAAGTCTGTGCTAAAAATACCTTCGGGAATGGTGGTGTAACACAGCGTTACCTGATTAAAAATCGGCATAGTTTTTAATATGTAATAAAATATAGGTACGTATATACGATACAGATAAGACTTCTTAAAGGTCCCTTTATATAATTATGTAAGGTAAACATACATATTTGCATTATTTTAGTAAATTATCATAAAATCATGGCATATCGAATATGCGTGCGCTTCCGCTGACGTATCATTACCAACTGAATTCAACGACGCGGTCGCTAGGTCTCCTGCACTCCGTCTTTGTCTAACACGTGTTACGCGACTCTACCGTACTCTTTCGATATTGGTATTGTCGTGCTCTTTCTTGCTCGATTTAACTGCGATGTGCAATATTCTGCTCTCTTTACGCACTGGCCGAAAATACGAGCGTAATGAATAAATATTTTTTAATTAATAAATCCGTACATTCGAAACAGTTTAATTGAGTCATTTTGGTGTGAAAATGTCTATTCGATGATTACAAAAAATGTGACGTTTTAATTTCCGTAAATAAGGTAGATATTTCGTATTTTCTATGACATGGAGTGTTACATGTGTACATAGGGTGACAACATACGTTAAATCACCGACACACAGGAGTTAAGTTTATGGGTGTTGGAATTGAACGTGTCAAAGCAATACTATGTGGATCGAAAGTCCTTCTGTGGAGAATCAGTATGAGGTCCATCTATGGAGCAGAATGAAGTACGTCTATGGAGAAACAGAATGAAATCATTTATGGAGAATCAGGCGATGGGGCGACGAAAGAAAGGCAATGCTAACTAGCGAAGGCACATCCAGAAACTGAAGAAGAATGGTTTCGGCATAATTTATTCTTTAAAAAAATATTAACACGTAGTTGTTAGAATAAAACACAGTTCTTGTAATCAATTAAATCAAATATTGTTCTATTTAAGTGAACCACGTCAGTTGTTTCAGTCAACGTGGAGTTTACACCTAGACCGTCTGAGCGCACAATATTATAGGTCGACCACATGTGTCTGTTTTTCTTAAGTAACAGCACCCAGTTGAAACGAAGGTTGTATTGTATTGATTAATTGTACGCGCTGGAAAGAAATGAGATCCAAAGATGGAGAGAACGTGGTAAGTTTGAGGACATTGTTTTGTAGGCAGCTTATTCGTTCAGTGGTGCGCGTCATGGCTATGGATCTTTTTTCTTGACGATCCATAGATGGCGGCAGATATCCGCTACAATTATCCACAATTTTTCTCAATTAAGGGGTATTATCCTCGCTTTGTACCCATATGTTATTACAGTACAGATATTTCATTATTAAGAATATCTTACCGAATTTAAAAATATACACGAACTATATAGCTGTCAGAAAATATGTTAGGTAGATTTAATCCCTATGATTTCTCCGAGTCAAATATCATGAGACTACAAGAATGAAAATGAAAGGTAAACGGGAACGATAGTGTAGCCTGTATACGATGAAAGGTGAAGGACTGGAAGCTCTATTTACCTGCTAACGACACTTCATTATTGAATAACGAAAATGAATGATTGTTAAACTCGATGAATTGGCAATTACACAATTTAACACACACCTGGTCACACGTGAGGTGACGAGGAATGCTCCCGATATTTTGTGATAATTTTAAGTCGGGCGATAATAATTCTTACTAGTCGAACTGTCAAAAGTGCACTGAGGAAGTTGGGTATGCAAATAAATGCTGTTCGAGCAAAAAATCTGTTAGTCTCTGGTCGGGAATTTTATAAAAGGAAATACCTACGAGCGCGGAGTTCTGTGTGTGACAGTTGCTACGAGACAGAGTGTTTGGGGACATCTCGAAACAGCAGTTGAATTTGGTCGCGGCGGATAAAAATTATAAAAAATAATTAAACATTTGGTGTGTTAAAGTGGTGCTGTCAACGGATTTGGAATAACTGGACGAAGAGAACGGAAATCTGACCAAACAACGCCAAAGTCGCCTGCAAACTGGTAAGTGGCATCTTCATATCTAGAGAGCTTCTAGTTCAATTTTTCCCTGTAGGAAACCCGAAACAGAGTAACCTAAAATCAGAAATTTGCTCCAACAATGCGATTCGCGAATACTACCCGAAGCAAGTGTCGAATGTACTGAATATCGAACACCCGATTAAAATGATTATTTTTCCGACGTCCCGTTCAACAACCCTGACCTGTGTAGCATCACCTGCACCCCACACGACGTCATTACCTATACTTACGGTTCACTGCATGCGGTCCTCTGTGCCACTCTGGGGAGACTTGAGCGAAATTAATGAACGATGCATTTTAAATCACGAAAAATGGCCAAGTCTGGCAAAAATTCACGGAAAGCCTAATTTTGGCACGGAACTTGCAGTCTGGGTCTCTTACAAGTGAACTTGGTCATTAAATGCAAGTATTCGATAAAGAGAAGAAGACAATGTGAAATGTAATAGAATCAAAAGAGTGACTGCAGGGAAAAATTGAATTTTTGAACGAAACTCGAGTATTGAAAGAATATAAAAAAATATTAAACTCACTTAGAGGTTTATATTAGGTCCTTACATATGAAATTGGCGTTTAGTATGGGAGGAACATAAAGCCGACTTTTTTTTATTATAATATTTTTATTTAATCAAAATTTGTACCATTGCTATCTATGCACTTTTGCCATCTCATAGGTAGTTCATCGATCCCTTTACTAAAAAAACCATTCGGACGGGAATCAATAAAATCTTTGAAGGCGGTTTGGACTGCCCCATCGGAGTTGAATTTTTTCCTTTGCAAGAAGTTATCCAAATTTCGAAAAAAATGGTAATCTGTTGGGGCAAGGTCCGGAGAGTACGGTGGATGTCTTAGACATTCCAATTGAAGCTCCTCTAATTTGGTAGCCGTCTGTTGTGCAGTGTGTGGTCTAGCGTTATCATGAAGCAGCAGTGGCCTAGAGCGATTAACCAGCCTCGGTTGTTTAGCAGCTAGCTTTTCCATCATGGTTTGCAGTTGCTGACAATAGACATCTGCCGTAATCGTCTGGCCAGATTTAAATTTAAAATCCCTTCGTTATTGTGCCGGTTGAGTAATGCAACGCAGCAGTCAACGCGCGTTTGTTGATTTGCTTCACTCAATTCGTGAGGTACCCACCTTTCAAGCTTTTTCACCTTACCAATTTGCTTCAAGTGGATTAAAACAGTTTTATCACTAACACCGCAGCCTGCAGCTAACTCGGATGTGGTTTGCGATGGATCCGCTTCCACAATAGCCTTCAATTCTTCATTATCAACTTTGGTCTCCGGCCGTCCACGGGGCTTGTTCTGCAGGTCGAAATTTCCAGAACGAAAACGTTGGAACCAAAAACGCACTGTGTTTTCTTTTGCGGCACCGTCGCCATACACATCATTAATCCTTCGAGCCGTTTCTGCAGCACTGGTGCCACGGTGGAACTCGTACTCGTAAATAACGCGATATTTCAAGTTTTTCATTTTGTAAACTGAGTGACGCAAAGAAAAAAACAATTGAGGAAAAAACAAATGAATTATAATTTTCAAAACACAAATACATGAGTAAATAGCTGTATAAATTTGGATTTGGAATTCCTAACCAAAGAGAAGATATTTGAGATCAAATTTGCCAGTACGGCAAAACATCAATTTCATATGTAAGGACCTAATATTATTTGACAAGCATCATGAATAATTTCTACAACGTAAACGTCAAATCCAAAGTAAAGTGTGTTCAGAATATTTTGAGTGTGTCCAAATTTCTTAGAACAGAACTGGATTGTTGTCACAGGGACATCAATAATCAATTAATGTATATTACAGATGTAGGTATAGAAGTTTTTATGGGTGTACATAGGACTTACGACCTATCGAACAGTTGGCTTAAGTGATCACTTTACACATACATAACGTTCGCCATTTCCACCCATGATAGAATTCACCCCTAATATAATATAAACCTCTAAGTGAGTTTAATTTTTTTTTATATTCTTTCAATACTCGAGTTTCGTTCAAAAATTCAATTTTTTCCCTGCAGTCACTCTTTCGATTCTATTACATTCCACATTGTCTTGTTCTTCTCTTCATCAAGAACTACCATTTTCGATTAAGTAACAAAAATAAACAAATCACATTCCTCGCATAGACAGTCCTGCAGAATATGTTTATTTCCTCGACACAAAGTAGCAGTGTAGCGCAAGTCTCCCCGCGTTGTTAAGTGCGCCGCTTTCAGAATACAAATTGGCTTTACCAAACGTTCCTGCTGCAATTTAGTCAGGTGAATCGATTGTCAGGACCTTTAAACTGGATAATTGCATGCAGGGTCATTTCATTAGCAGACTCGCTGTGGCCCCACGGGACGCTAATACACCCAACTGTATGCCATTACCTAATCGAAAAATTGGGAAAAAACTAGGGCAAAAATAACCTAGGAATACAGTGCTGGGGTTCATGTTATAGTACTTTTTGCTATAGTCTGTAAATAACCTCTATAACTGTCGTGTACTTAGGTTTAAGTGTCCGGATTATTTGTGATATCATATCAAATCATTTAAGAAGAAATGAAAGATTGTATTTACTCACAGTATCTTGCTATTTTATAACATTTAGTCTTGTTTCTCATCATCTAAGTCTATCTATTATTCCTTAGTATCAGGATCTTCATAACCTCCCGTCAATTCTCCTCCATATTTTTCAGGATTACTGGAAAATTGCTTGCCTACAGTTGCTCGCCACCAATTACCTAACCTAACCTAACTAACTAACTAACCATCACGCCGTTTCCCCGCAGGGGTAGGCAGAGAGGATTGAACGCCACACTTTTCTATCCTGGCACACCACTTTTGCTTCGGCCACATTCATACATCTTCTCATACAAGTTCTACGGTCGTTACGGCTTTTAACAGGGCCATCCTCAAACAAATCACATTCCTAACCTAACCTAACCTAACCTTTGTAAATACTTTTAGTTGACGTTAATTGTCATATTGAATTGTTGTTGAATGTAATTGTAAATATATGTAGGTATATGTTTTATAATAAACGCGTTTTTTAATCTACATTACCTATATTCATGTATAAAAGAACTAAAATATGCTAATAGGCGAGCAATATTCTTGGCTAGCAATTGTGTGCAAGCAACTGTGGACGAGCAATTGTTGGCCAGAAATTTGGCAACAATTCTGCAAATCTTAGCGCTGTCACCAGAGAAGTAGCAGCATTTTCCATTTTTACCATCGGCAGAATATCTGAAAAATTGAAGCATTTGTCTCAGGCAAGCAACTGGTTGAGTATCTCCTTGATTTTTGGTTCTTGCAGTACCTAAGGAGTCAGCTGTGCGTTTCGCTAAATATGAATTTAAAACACCTCATTTCAAAGGTCGCTAGATGGCGTATATGTCCACATTAATTAATATTTTTTTCCCAGAATCTCTACTAATGCAAGTAAAAAAGCTGTGCATTAGTAAAGATCCTGGGAAAAAAATATTAATTGAATAATCCTTATCTTAAGAAAAAGTTGATTTAAAATTCTAGCCGTAATTCGTCCTACGGCTAGAAGTTTTATTTCTGACGTTTCTATTTAACGTTACATGTCTGTTATTTTCCGATTTAAAATTCTAGCCGTAATTCGTCCTACGGCTAGAAGTTTTATTTATCTAGTTATTATTTATCCAATGGTCATAGGTAGTCATAGGTACCATAATGATTATTTACGGCGACATTGCCATCGATGATATCATAAAATGTTTCATTTATTTTTGTGAAAAGAAACGTATATCCGAAATTAGTATTATCCCCGATTTAATTATTTCTAAATCATCTTCGAAATACATTGAAAATTTTTGCCGTATTACCTATAGGTATATAAAATATTTATTTATTTAGAAAATCTTGTTTAAAATACTTCTTAATAGTGCAGTTATTTTTGTGGATTGAAGCTACTCAAAATAGTTCATCATATACAGTTAAAAAATTCAGAAAATGTATATGCCTTTATAGATATATGCGTATATGTTTTTTTTTTAAATATAGGCATACAGTCGATCACAGCATATCCTAAGTTTATACCCACTGCACTCCACTGCTGTCCACTACACTGAAAATCAAAAATTTTCATCAAATTGATTTTTGGAAAATGTTATTATACATTTAAAAGAACACACGGAACCTAATAGTGCCCGTAGGCTGCTTTGATAAAAAAGTTTAAATTAGAAAATCTTTATAAATTTCACATTGGCAAGAGATTTAACTCCCTTGCTTTCGTTAGAATATAAATAATAGTGTTATGATTTCGGTCTTCGTACGACCGATTACTTTTCAAATTCTTTAAGGCTTTATTTAGTAAACTCTGCAACGGAGTTTGACAGTTTCTTATTCGATTGTCTCTACAGTATAAGGAAAGGCGGCGGAGACGTCTCCGAATGCCGCCTTGTAATATTACCGTTTGAATCACACTTTTAAAGGCGAATACAAAAGGTTGAAATTATAATAAAATAAAACATAATATTAATTGATTAAGACAAATTATAGATGTCTTACAGAGACGAAGCTATTTGTATAGAAAAACATCTATGGAAATCATTATTGGGTGTCCACAGGGCTTATGGCCTTGTATTGAATGGTTTAAATGATCAATTTAAAAATAAATGCATGCTATCTACGCTTTAAGTTTCAAGGTTCACGTTTATGCTCATATCTTAAGGTTTGTGGTCGAATTTGTGTTTTTGTCTCTTTCTGCATATCCCAAGCTGATCTCCAGATCAAAATTCCAATACATTTTTTTAATACTAACACGGAATCGCGGCTATAGAAGATAAATGAAACATTTAAAATGTATGAAAGTTTTATTTCATGCACAAAGTCGCTGGACGCAAACTTGATTGTAATTGCTATTATACAATTTGCACCATTGTCACTATCGACAGACTTCCACTTGTCTATGATAGCACTTATTCACTGTCGAACGCCTCATAGGTACTCTTGTAATATGTTTCTCTGGCCGCACATAATCGTCCCTTGTCGCTTCTACAGCGTTTATGTCATCCTTTATATAGAAAATATTGTTTCGCGAATGTTCGGGTTTGATCGACTGACTTCTGAAAATTTCTTGTAATTTAAAATGATTCTGTAAAATATCCAGTGTGCTGGAAAATCATCGATTATTTGTTATTCTTTCTGTTTCTTTAGTCTCATGACAATACTAAGATTTATGTGAGCAAAATCTCTAAGATTTGTCTCAGCATGCCGCTTTCAATGGGTTCTATCCATTGGTCCCTTTCATTTTTCAAGGTGTTTATTATGAACTTCTTTTCTATTATGAAGCATCACAATATTTGATTGACCTCTGTATCCCTGACAATATCACTGGAAGACGGCTCACACTGCGGTCAGCTGAATCGGAGGCACTCTGCAGGCTGGCAGTACCAAAGAAACCTGGAGCCACCAAGTTTGCCGAACGTGCTTTCAGCTTTGCGGGCCCAGCTATGTGGAATCAGCTGCCCCCAGTGCTGCGATCTAGAACCAGGAATACTTTAAGAAGAGCCTAAAAACTCATTTTTTCGGGTTGTCGCATCTGTAAAGCGCACTTGAAGCGTCTCTTACGCAAAAATGGCGCTGTATAAATTAGCATAAACATTTTCTTGCACTTTATACGTAACCTCCCCTTTCGTAATCATTTTCTTGTATCAAGCTTAACCCTGAGTTAACCTCCATATCGTGGGTATGTGAAAGTCTACAAGGTACTGAAACTTGTTTCATGCCACGGCCCTGTATCGTACTTAGACTAAAAATATTATTGTAATTTTTTCTCTCGCGAAACGAAATTTCACTCGATCTTTCGCCGGCTAAAAACTTGGACCAACTTTCATCAGACCCTCTTCACAGGAGTCCATCGAAAGTTTTTCGACAATGGTAATTACTCGGGGGCGGAAACTACTTTTGGTCGAACCCACCCTCTGCCCGGTGGGCCGCTATCCCACGCACCCTCCATCTCAATTTGCCCTGTCCGTTGCAAATTGCAAGTTCCTCCCCTGCGGGATCTTGTATCGTTTTGATGGTCGAGCAATTATTAAAACCACCCCCGACGCTGGGTTTCGATTGTTTACTTCCAGAACTTTCGCTACAAAACTAAACTTCTATAAATTAATTTGTTCTGGGAGGTTCACCCCGTTAACCAATTCCGTCGGGTAATTTTATTCCGTTCATCCCTATCGTCTAACGTAATAACTGCTTTCAGTAGTAGGGAATAGAAAACTTTACCATTCTGACAAGGCGCACCTCCCTTTACACATACGAGTACATATATACTGGTACATGGCATTAGTGGGTTAGGTGTGTGTAGAGGGAATTCCCGTCCATCTAGAAGAATCCTCTCGCGTCGGTGTGTAGTGTGAGTGAGGGAATTTGTGCAGCAGAGGCAGAAATGAGCAAATCAGTACAGGGCGCAAATGATACTCACAGCTGATGTTGCAATTTATTGTAACAATTTACGAGTAGCGTTACATAAAGGAATTGGAGGAAAGCCAGCGATAGAATGGTGATACCTGTGACAACCACGATTTGGTTAGCCGTATCGTAATCGTGATTAGAGGAAACGGGTCAGATGCATACGGCTAGAACCGCGGTGGCTCTTGCTACCACAGGGCTATCATTTCATCTATATCTCCTACGTAAAGTATCTGACTAAAATGACTTGTTTATTGTGGTAGTATTTCTCACATATTTGATATTTTTTTAAATGGCGGTATTTTCGACGTAGATAAGTCTTTTACCGCCAATTTTTTTTAGTTACTAAACGTAATCTTTTCCTTTTTTTTTTAATTTTTAATGTAGGTATTATGTAAAAGTTAGTCACTGTCTCTAGGCCGAGGTCTGTGGTAAAGGTATCAAAAAAAAATTAAAATTCACAAAATTGGAGATATTAGTCTAGCCCTAGGCTGATGATGAAAGAATGAAAGTCTGCCTGTGTACAAAGATTATTTTGTTATTCAAGGAGTATTTAATATCTACCTATGTTTTGTTATCGAATTGTCAATGTTGTGAAGAATACGAAATTTAGCTAAAAATTATCCGAAGTACATTGCATCTCACAGTGGGTGTGGTAAAACAAAAAAATATATTGTAACAGTGCAAGGATTCCGTTAACAGAAAACTAACTCTTTCAAGGATGCGAAATAAATTTGATGAAATTTATACTATTAACATGATTAAGAAAGCCGCGCTCATAGATTCTCGATAATCCTATGTGCTTATCGGGATCATAATGAATAATCTCTGCAACGTTTATTCACCAATAATATATTCATTTTTGAACTCACTGTATGTTCCTAGGCTTTCATGGCCCCTCAGAGTCTTCTGTTTTGTGTTTTCTGGGGTATTACGCCATGTTTAACGACCTTTGTGGCCGACGTTTTGATCCTATCGCAGGGTTCATCATAAAAAAAAATTCAAAGCAGCTTAGCTTTTTTACGATTCTGTAAAGCACTATCGGTGACACCATCTTTCATCGAATTGCGAAGACACATTCACACGGAGAAGACTGAGAGAATATTCCAAAGAACTAAAGCTACCCTTTTGAGAGAACGAGAGTGCAACACGTGCCTGGAATTGGACAACAAATTACAAGAATTCTCTTTGACCTGCACCTAAAACGGAAACGTACGAAGATTGGGCGAAAGTGGATAAAAGTACGTCAATGAAAGCATGGTAAAACAGGCAATTGGAGGAGACTCGGCCAAAACACACACCAGCCCTTATAAAGGACCCTGCAATGGAATCTGAAATTTTGGCCAAAAAGGTTGTAATATGCAAACCGAAAGTCACTGTATATGCCTTAAATAAATAGTATACAACACAAAAGTAAAAAGGCAATGCCTTGTCGCTCGGAGAGCAGATAGCCTTTGGACAAAAGCAGTCATCCAGTGGTATCTCAGGGAAATCAAGAGGCCATCCTAAAACCAGCTATCCATCCATCTATCCTCAGCGTTACAACCCTTGGTGGGTCCTAGCTGCCTCCAAGAAAGTCCTCCATGCTGCTCTGTCGCTCGCTGCCATTTTCCAGTTTTGCTGCCCCAGGGCCCGGCAGTCCGTAACGACACCATCTAACCACCGGAGTTTTGGACTTCCGACACATCTTCTACCCATTGGGTCATTAAACAACACCCTTTTTGGGGGCTCCAAATGATCCACACGGTGTAGATGTCCCAGCCAGCGTAATCTGTTAACCCTAAAACCAGCTAGATTGATCGAATAAATCATCAACTTACTTACCATCGCGAGGGTAGGCAGAGAGGTAGAGCGCCACACTCTGTCCTGACATACAACTCTCGCCTCATCCACATTCATACATCTTCGCATGCAACCTCGCCGGTTGTTGAGGCTTCTTAATCATCAAATTAACTAACTAACTAACTAATTAACTTACCATCACGCCGTTTCCCCGTGGGGGTAGGCAGAGAGGATAGAGCGCCACACTCTTCTGTCTCACATACAACTCTCGCCTCATCCGCATTCATACATCTTCGTAAGCAAGCCAGGTTGTTGAGGCTTCTAACGGGGCCATCTTCCAGTATCTGGTTAATCTCGTTACGCCATGTCTTCCTAGGTCGCCCTCTCTTTCTGGCGCCATCAACACTTGCGTTACATATCTTTCTTACCATTCCTTCCTCATTCATTATATCAACATACCCAAACCATCTGAGCGACCCTTTTTTAATTCTATTAATTATGCTAAGATCAGCTTTACATTCGTTCCTAACATCTGCATTCTTTACTCTATCATAAATTGATTTGCCATATACACGTCTGAGGGATCTCATCTCCACTGCATTCAATCTACTTTCGTTCCTCTTGTTGAGGCTTCTTAATCATCAAACTCTGCAAAAATTCGTATCATCGGCAGAAAAGAGCGGGAGACGCGGAAGATGTTACGGATTTTATATTTGAATGTTTTGTTTTCCGAACCACTTTCACCCGTTGGCTCCTGCGAAGTCGTTCCCGCAACCCCACTGTATATTCATACATTACTGTATATTCATACTGTATATTCATATCATTACGCCCTGCGTACGTCGGGATTACCAGGAATCCGTGTCGCAGTGTTCGCCGGCTTTATTTATCATTTATTTAAGTATCTCGTATAAATTTCATCAAATTTATTTCGCATTAAAAGTTGTTGCCGGTCGTAAAAGGTTCGTATTCTGCGAACAGAAACCGTGTTCTGATACAATATTTTATATATATTTCCGACCCACATTGAGATGCAACCTATTTCGTATAATTTTTAGCTTAATTTTATATTTCACACAACATTTGATGACAATACATTATTATGTACTAATAATTTAGCTGTCCGTCCGTAACTTTCTAGGATCCAATAGGTGATCTCATTCTGTTATTAAATAAAATGAAACATTGTTTTTATATTTTTTATAAAATATTAAAAAATATACATTTCCGTCATAAACGATATCAGATGGCTCAAAAAATGATGAGGTGTATAAAATGATATATAAAAAAAGTATTTTCTTTACGTAACAATGTGCGTCACTAACGCTGCAAGATGGTTCAATGAGGTATAATAAAATAATGATGTATAAGAAGCAAAAAAAGCTTAATTATCTTTTTAATAATGTCAATCACTATCGTTAGCAAGAGCGACGCTTCTGTACATAGCACTGTTCTCACAGCCTCGACTGGCGGCCGAAATATATAATAAAATTATCTCATTTTTGATGTATTATAGCTTGTTTATATTTATAAAACGAAAAACACTATTTATTGAATTATCAACAAGTTTCGGGGTCAAAGGTTCCTTCATCGGGAAACAACGTGTAATAGAAATTAAAATTTAAAATATAAACGAGTACATATTATGTTAAGCATTAGAATTCAATTCTCTATTAAAGGTAGGTAAGCGAAAATATATCTCATTCTGTTATTAAATTATGTTACATGTAATAAAAACCGTTATGTAAAATGTAATTAAATAAACTAATAAAAAAATCACTTAAGCCTGCTCACACAGGTTGTAAGCCCTGGACTATCATACAGGAGACTTCTATACATTTTTCTCACATGAACAGCTTCATCTCTGTGAGACTTCTACAATTTATCTCAATTTAAAAATCGATCATCCAACTAGTAGCATTATAGAGCTAATAATAATTAATAAAATAATTACAAAAAGCTAACATCCGCTTAACGGATAGGGAACAAGAAGAAGAAGAAGAACTAAAACATTGAAATCGTCGCCCTTCCAATACCTAACCCGTCCCCACCCCATATTGTAATTCTACATAATATAATGCATGCCACCCAAATGTTGCGCAGTGCACTCTAGGATCCTGACGAAAATCTAGACAACTAAACCTCCGCTATCTGGATCAAATTTTTCCAGAATACAGTGGCGTGGCGAGCGATTTTAAATTGACTGCGCAGAGGTACACCGCAATAGTACAATAGCCAAACCTTCGCAGCGTGCAGGTTGTATTGTCAAAGATCGTATGACGAAATGAATTAGATCAGCGCAGGAACGGATAAGGCTTTGAGGGAAGGGTGTATTTTTATAAGAAAGGTCATACGAGCGCATGGCGGGGGAAAGAAAAATCTATATCTATTGGCGCCACTCTGTTGCGAACTGTCTGAAATGGTTTGGTCGCGCTAGCTCCCGGGTGCACCATCCACATTTTCTATTTTATATTTTTGCGATTTTTTTTAAATTTTCTGCTATTAAAATTAATAAATATTTAAATATCTAATTTTTCATTAACGCGTGAGCTGTATATAAACATATGTATTAAACAAAATCAATGTTGTTATTTAAAAATATCAATATAATTGTGATTGGAATGGTTATTCTGAAAACTCCATTGTGGGTCGTAATCGGTAGTGAAACTCGGAGAGTACACTATTTTTTATTAGGAATCTCCTAGCGTATTAATCAAAACTACTGATCCAAACCGCTGGTAGTTTTAGACTATCGTGCTTCTACTAACCCGCTCAATAAAGAGCAAACCAGTTATGTTTTCGCTCATACTTGCTACCTACTAATGTCACTACACCTGACAAGATGCTAGAATACTAGGATTCGGGATTGTCCCAATCTGTCTGAGACGCATCCTCCAATTTTTCGCGATGCCAGAAAGGAAGAAGCCTATCTACATCTCGCTGGACTAACCAGGTTGTAGACACTATGGGCAATCCTCTTGGAACGGCTATCCAAATTACACACGGCAAAGAAAGGTAAAAAAAATGGTCAGACAATCAGACACAAGCAGGCTACAATCCGAAGTTACGATCCTCACCAACAAGCAAACTTGACACCAGCCACGTAGCATATATACAAAACCAGAAGCGTCGGCTGTTGGAAGTGTGGTTGGTTAAATGAAATTGCGCACGCTTCCCCGGCGTGTTATTTTCTGTTGTGCATTTCCGTCCATTTTGCAATACGGCTGTCACCGATTGCAGGATAGCGAGAGGAAAGATGTTTCACATCAAAAAATGGCCAATTTGCCAGACGATCCTCTTCTTCTTTCGATTCATAACTCAATCAAATATGTATTTTTAGTCGCACGTACGCCTGAGCGACGCGGTTTCAATATTTCATTTTTCTAATTAGTTCGATACTTATTGTAAAATGTGATATTTCAAAAAAAATAACCCGTAAAAAAGTTTTTATTACACTCCCTTTATTTGTAAATTTAGTTTAACTTCATGTAATTAAATAATTGATTGACTGAAAATGAAACATGTCTAGACAAATATCTATGTCAAAAATCTCTAAAAATGTCTCTTTGTTATTTTATTTCTTCCCAAAAAACCGAAGTGTGCCTTCATCTGTGAACCAATTCTCATAAATTTTCGAAATTCGTAGTGAAATTACCTATTATACCTACCGACGGAGTAATTCAAATTTTAAATATTCCATGACGTTATCGTGCCGCTGGCGCCGTTGGTAGTAATCAAACTTTTGTAATGATTCCTATTTGAAAAAAACAATAAAATTTCTAAAAATCCAAAATTATACAATAATTATTAATTTTTTTTAACAAAAATTTGATAGATCTTCTTGATCGTCGCCACGGGTCTGCTTGCAAAGTTTCAGCTCGATCGGATCACGGGAAAAGGGTTAAAAATCGATCCAAAGTTTTTTCGTCAAGAAAACAAGCAAGCAGACGCCGCGAGTTAAAAGAAAGGAAGTAAAAATGTATTTTATTAATATTATTAATATTTAAAGCGTTAACTTTGTGGTTAGACATTATAACAGATTGTTAGTTACCTTTGTAAAAACCATTACCAGATTTTAGATCTACCGGTTTCGAGACGTACCCGTCTCTTCGTCAGGACCAACACTACACCACTACATTCACAACACTACACACCTCAACCATAGTATTGTTACACTTCCACCAATAATTGATCACATGCGTGTTAGTCTTGTCAGGGACAAACATCTCTCACTCTCTTTCGGTAGATACCTGATGGTTCATTAGGCTAATCAGTGCATGTTTGTCCCTGACAAGACTAACACGCGTGTGATCAATCATTGGTGGAAGTGTAACAATACTAAGGTTGAGGTGTGTAGTGTTGTGAATGTAGTGGTGTAGTGTTGGTCCTGAAGAAGAGACGGGTACGTCTCGATACCGGTAGACCTAAAATCTGGTAGTGGTTTTTACAAAGGTGACTAACCATCTGTTAAAAATGTATTTAGCTCGTTGCGGTCCTGCGGCGGCGAGATGGCAAAGATTTATCAGTCGCGGAGTTCCTTCGCTTTGTGTCTCTTCCAGGGGGAGCCGGGGTGGGGGTTATCTGGATCCCCGGCACTCTACAATTCCAGCATTGCTCGAAAATCAAAAATTCAGTTTTTTTTTTTAATTTCCTGTCGCTCTCTTATCTCTCTCTCTGGTTGTTAAATATTTTTTGTACGTCAGCAGCATTAGTCTAAGTGCCCGCCAAAAATGACTGATGGTATTTTCTGAAAATATTCTAAGTGCAGTGTAGTAGTATATTTTGCCATCGCTTAATGGAAAAACTTTGTTATTAAGATTTTATATCGTTAAAAAGTTTGATTGTCATCTATCTAATATATTTTTACGGTATGTATTTCTTTACTGATGTATTTCAAAAACGTTCACCACCAAAAAAATCATCCCTATATGGACACAACAAATTATTACGAGATGATAAACAAACTGTACTGAATAATACGTCGATAACCACAATAATATCGTAGCCTCTGGTACCTTCTAGAACAGTCTATTGCACTCTAAGGTTATTTTCAACATTCGGAAGATGCCTGAGACAGTCTAGAAGCGACGGGAACGTTCTCTTAAATACTAGAACGGAAAATAATCTTCTCGAGAGTTCGAAAACCAGCATTTGGTTATAAAAAGTGCATATAGGCTGCGGCGCAAAGGAGTTTTATTTTGACGTTTATACCGGTGCGAGTAACGACAAACCATGGCAATGGGTGTTAGCAACGCTGTGTGATACCAGAGACGCGCAGATCAATTATTTGAAATATTTACGTGCGATATTTGAACATAAATTTCTCAAAAGAGTTACCCAGCGATAATAGAGAGTTTATTGACGATTGATAAATTGCGAAATAGTGTGATTTAAAGAATAATGTATTCATTTAATTTGTTAAGTGACTTCGTCCGTAATAATAATTACGTCTCCTCCTTTTCTTTCTAATTGATTAGTAAATTTGCTTTTAAAAGTTTACAGAACTTTGTTCAGAAATTGCAACTTCACAATAAGAACGTGTTCTTCAGTATAATAATTAACGTGTTATTCATATTTTAATACTTCATAATACTCTGCAAGAATAATATTTAATTTCGATTTTTTTTCTAAAAATATATTTTAATAAAAGTCTTCTTGTACTCACTACACGCCCCTGATTTTATGATACTGCTGGGTAGGGATCAACCGGAAATAACACTGACAAATATAAATAACTAATTAGTGTTTTAATTAAATTTTTATTTTATTTATTTATTTATTTAACGCCCTTATGGGCTTTTACAAAAATACAGAATATAAATTTAAAAAGAAATATCATAAGACAGATAAAAGAATAATACAGATAACAGATACAATTAATAATAGTTAAAAGGTAAAATCATAATACAGAAAAACATAAGACAGATAAAATAATAATATAGTTAAAGGTATAAATAATAATAGTTAAAAAGTAAAATAATAATACTGAAAAAATTATTAATCATTTCCATTTCTTTGGGATGTAAATAATTGTATCAGCTTTGTCCTATACACAGTTATACTATCAGCAAAAATGTCAGCCGCCTCTGCATGTTCATTCCCTAAAGAGTGTAATCTGGGAATTACAGAGATTGCTAATGCATTAGTTCTGAATTTGTATAAATTAACTTCATACATCTACATATTTGGATTTCTTGTAATCATTGATAAGCTAAAAAGTCATTTCATTTTTGTAACACCTGTATGACGACAGAGCGGGCGACACAGCGGCGCGCGCAGCACCCCGCGAGTTGATGCGCTAACGCGCCTTGTTTACTCTTGACTTTTGCGGACAATATTTCTGATACCTTCAATACCGTCACTTCAATACAATTCACACTAATGACTGTAAAATTGATTCACTTTTTATTATACAAACGCCTCTCTCATAAAATGTGGATGCGTACTTATGTACGCGCGTTAGAAGTTATGGTTCCTTGGCGTAAATAAATAAACCGCGTGCCGTGTTGTATATCTTGCTTTGGAACATATCTGGATGGAATATGCATGCAAACAATAAGTGAACTTAACCAATATACGAATTATACACACTTTACTCTCGTTGACAGCTGGCTTCATGGTGTGGAAACTTCAAATATTTCGTTGCATACTAAAATTTCACCCCCAACGCGTCTCGACAAATATAACTTTAAAACTTACTTTCCGTCCACGCTATTCGTTTACAGTTGACATCACACGCTTGAGAGCAAATCTTCTTGCAGATTTTTATGTTCACCGGGTCGATTAGGGATGCTTCGGTGGCTTTCATCTTCTGCCTTTTAAACCTTTTTCAAGATTTAACTTAATATATCTCATCCCTTCTTCCCAACCCTTCTGAATCCAGCATATGGTGGACCATTCGGTCTTTGAGTCACTACGTGGTCCTATATATCTTTGATAGTGAAATGCCAGATTTTTCTACTCGACTTGTTAAATTCAAAGTGCATATGAAGCACCGAATTCGGGATATTTTCTTTAAGCCAGAAATTGATTATAAAGATTATTCTTAAAAAACCTAATGATTATCCGACAAAAAACCTCTTTAATAAATAAGTCCCCACTTTACAAAATATCTACAAGCAAAATTGCATAGTTCAACTATATAAAGGTTTTCATAGTGATAACTAGCTGACCCAAAGAGTGTCAAGTAGCAGAAATGTAACACTTAGTAAATTACATATCCCTGTGATACATACCACAACTGCTCAGCATCACTACACATTCAGAGATGTGAAATGGTTCAACGAGTTGCCTGTTGAAATGAGGACTGAGGAAAATTATGAAACATTTAAAAAACCGTGAAAAAATACCTTCAGAAATAATTAAATTTTTATTTTATTATACATGCACCTATTACTTACTTATTATTATATTATATTTTCTTATCAAACTTACTTATTAATTTACTTATTACTTACTTATAATCATATATATGTACCTATTACTTACTTATTATTATATTATATTTTCTTATCAAACTTACTTATTAATTTACTTATTACTTACTTATAATCATATATATGTACCTATTACTTACTAATTCTAGCTAAATTGTTTATTTTATTTTTATTTTATTTATTTATTAATGGGAAACTAACAGTACATATAAAATCAGATTACACACGATTATTGAACAGTATAGAGACCATCTTACAAGTTTCCACAGAATTAACATGTTATTAACACATTCATCATCAATATATCTCATCATCATCATCATTCTTGGCACTACAACCCTTGGTGGGTCTTGGCCTCCTCCATAATTTTCCTCCACTCATCTCGGTCTAGTGCCAGCTCTCTCCAGTTTCAAAGCTCTAAGGCATATATATCTTTGAGGACGTTATCACTCCATCTTAATTATGGCCTTCCTAAGCTCCTTCGCCTTATTGGCCTTGAGCAGGGACTTTGGTGCTTGATGCTCGGACATTCTCTCCACATGACCCAGCCACCGAAGTCTACCCAGTTTTATAAATTTTGTGACGTTTGGCTTCTTAAATAGAGTATAGAGCTCATTATTGTAACGTCTGCGCCAAAGTCCATTTTCTAGGACCGGTCCGAAGATACGCCTCAAAATTTTCCTTTCAAAAACGTCCAGTGCTCGCTCATTCCTCTTAGTTAGTACCCACGTCTCAGCTGCCTACGTGAGCACTGGCCTAGTAAGCGTTTTGTACACTAATATCTTGGTGTTTCTGGACAGAAGTCTGGATTTTATCTGCTTTTGTAGGCGAAAAAACAGCGATTTGCGCTCACTATACGCTTCTGGATCTCCTCTGTAGTATATCTATACATATATAATGATGAGTATGTACATTTTATCATATAATTCTCTGTAAATGTAAAATATAAAGATACTCCTCTCCTACACATGAGTCTATGTCACTCATGTAGAAGAGAATAATCCATCATAAGTAACTGGCTCTATCTTGTAAAAAAAAATGTAAAAAAATGTAAAAAATAAAAATATATGTCACGTATAGAGATCAGGTATCGTCTGATGCAACATCATTCAATATGGAAATGTTGTTCAGGGAAGGCACGGCTCGATTTAGATCACATCTGTTAAACAGGCTTCCTCTTCACATCTAAATGGTCGAATATAGTCGCGGATTCCGTTCAGTGTCTTTCGAATGGGTCAATTGCAAGTTGTCTGCCTTTCGAATAGATCTGTAGTTTTGAAAAAAAGTATTGAAATTATGAATTTTATAGCGCAATAAACATTTTTTTATTAAATAAAAATTACCTTTACACATTTTTATGAAAAAATAAACAGTAAAAAACTAAATTAAGATAATTTATAGAAATCTCACAGAAACGAAGCGATTTACATGTGAGAAACTTGCATGGAAGTCTCTTTATACGATGGCCTAGGGCTTATAACCAGTGTGAGCTGGCTTAAGTGATCACTCTACAGAATGCAAGGTTCTCTAATTCCACCTTAAGAAGATCCACACCTTATCAAATAATTTTTTAAGGTTCTATATACATGTTCGAATTATAGGAATCTTTCTGGGATATTCTGCCGTGCATATATGCGACCTCTCTGGCCGATGATAATATATGAACCTTTCGTAGGTTTGAATGGTCTATGCTAGAGACATCTCAAATCTTTTCTCATTAACTAGTTAGTATACATAAATTTTGATAATGATACCTATATCATTACCAGATGCAAAATGTCGTGAAATGCGGGTGAAATATCGAGAGTTACGGAGGTAAGCGACATCAAATTACGCATTTTTTTACTGTATCTGACTTATTTACTTTCAGTAGAGTATTTTATATGGAATATTGAAAATTTATTATACATTTATATACAAACTAATGATTAAAATTCATCTTCTTTTAACGATTCATTTATTTGGCGTTAGACATTTAAAATTTTATAAAGTGAGGGAAAAAAATTGGAATAATACATTGTAATCTTGTGCATGACCTTTAGTGCATAGGCTTTGTGATGTCATTTTGCTGAAGCAAGTTTCAGTAATTTATATTATTTTATGCTTCAAAAAATCATTTATTATAAATCATTATTTTTATATTTCTAGTTTTCTAGGTGAGTGAGTACCTTGTAAACTTTTTTCTCATATCTCGTACATTAGATTTGTCATATTCTTTCGTGTGCGCTCGTGTATTTCACGGAACGAGCCGGTTGACACGATCGTTGAATCAACTCTTTTATCTACAGTCCATTTGAGGTCGATGATAAGTCCTAGGTATTTCGTGTGTTCTAGTTTAGTAAGTGCTTTACTGTGTTTATTTATTTTCATTTGTTATTGTTTACCAGTAAAATGCGGTGTTTTTTGAAAGGTGCGCCGAGAACAGCTCGCATCCATGACGACGATCGATAGATATGCAACCAGGTGTTATTGAATGGTCATTTGTGCAATGAATATGCAGTTAACCATCTTTTTCGTCTACACTCACCTCACCCTACTCCACGGCTGATTTGATTCTTTGCTAGGCTGAACTTCTCAAGAGAAACAGTAGGTGTTTGGAATTCAAGATAAACGTTCGCAGGAGATGAGCTCCGGTAGCAAGTGAAGATGTACAAATAAAATAACAGTTAAAGTCTGTGGGTGCGTAGCGAGGCATCTGACATCTGAGGGCGTAGATCCGACTACCTTTCTTAGTGTGAGAGCTCGTAATACATAACCATATTTTTCGTCTACATTCACCTCACCCTGTGACTGCCGCAGACATGCTTCTTTGCTAGTCCGAACTACTCAAGAGAAATAGTAGGTGTTTGAAATTCAAGATAAATAGATCTTTAGGAAAACGTTCGCAGCAGATGAGCTCCGGTAGCAAGTGAAGATGTACAAATAAAATAACAACTAAAGTCTGTGGGTGCGTAGCGTGGAATCTGATGGCGTAGATCCGACTGCCTTTCTTAGTGTGAGAGCTCGTAATATATATGCCGGCTAAGGTATTTGCACAAGATCGCTGACGATACATTAACTGTGATTGCTATTATGTGCGCTCTTGGATATTCGCGTCCACAATCTATTGACTCAGCAATATTGCCATAACAATAAACATTGCGTGACCCACATAGATGAATACAATTGTTTTGTCAACTGGATGTTAATTAATATTGTATTGTAAGCAAGAAAAAGTATGAGAAACGATAAATAATATGTGCGACCCGAGTTCCTACCGATCTAAAATCAAAGTTACGATTTTCGATCGAGCTGTCGGTTATGTTGTAGCTGAATGTAATTAGCACGAGGCTTTGGCATGTCTATCCGGCTGTCCGTCCATCTGTCTGTCCGTCTATCAGTCCGTCTATCCGTCCGTCTGTCCGTCCGTTTATCCGTCCGTCCGTCCATCCGTTTATCCGTCCGTCCGTCCATCCATCTGTCCTCGTAGCTTCGTGTAACGTCCGTAATTTCGTTCGAATTCATGGTTTAAAAAATAAAATTAAATGGCCCGAGATAGTGTATGTACCGTGGGCTAGCAAACCTGAAAGTTGCAACGATAGTGATGTTGCTATCGCCGAGCCTGCATTACCCGTCAAAAATACAGTACAAAGAAGACTTAGCAAAGACGCGAACCAATTCATGTTCTGCCCAATCGCCAGGGTCTAGAAAAGTACATTTAATTGCTGGGAGTAGAAATAAAAAAAAAGTTTAAATATTTTGATAAAAGTCGTTATAACTATTTATTGGGTGTCGATCATAGATAATATTAAATATAGGCGGCTTTACAAATATTAGCACATTCTCTTCTAAGCTGTCACTACAGCAACGTGAATATTTAAGTAACGCGAAACCGAATGATGGGATACGATATTACATAAGTGAATATCGCGTATCCGCCTAAGAAATAGGCTGTGTTTGTTTAGATTGAGATGTTCAAAAAAAGCCTGCCATTTTTCCGATATTTTTTCAAATCGCGCAGAGCCATCAGTGGCAAAAGGGAGGGAGCTAAACGCGACCAAATACAAATCGGAAATTTCCATATGTTTATTTTATTTATTTACGGTCAGAGGTCAGAGGCTTCGTGAGCCAACCCCTTAGCGGAACGCGTCACGCATGGTTCCGTTTTAAATTCAAATAAATATGACACAAAAAATGAACGGCATTATGTTTTTTCCTACCCTTTCAATACCGTGGCGAAACATAAAATATCCCAAACAGCCTGGGATATTTATAATGTGGCAGCCCTGGTGATTGCATTCAAATTTGTCCCATTTTTACGAGAATTGGTTTGAAATTGTAAGATTTGTTTCAAATTTTTTGTACGCTTATGGTGAATAGAACACATGGCGGTATTTTAATTAAAAGGGCTATTTTATATGGTTTGGACATTTGAAATGATGGATGGACAAGAAACAGAAGGAAAATAGTCAATTAAGTTGTAAAGATTGTAAATAATAGAAGAATTAAGTTGGAACAAAGTTAATGGTGCACTTAATGCAATTATGGCCAATAAGAATCTGTCAAAAGAAGCAAGACTAGCGGTACATAATGGCGTTCTAGTGCCAACCCTTATGTATGGAAGTGAAGCCTGGAATTGGCAAAAGAGGAATGAAAGTAGATTGAATGCGGTGGAAATGCGGTCACTAAGACGCTTGTGTGGAAAATCTTTGGTCGATAGAGTGAGAAATGAACAAATTAGAAGTGAATGCAATGCTGGCTGTAGTGTGGTAGATAGAATAAAGAAAGAAGTGCTGAGATGGTTTGGTCATGTGGAACGTATGAACGAGGAAAGGATGGTTAAGAAAATATATGAGGTGAATGTTGAAGGCAACAGGAATAGAGTGCGTCCGCGAAAGACCTGGCACGATCAGGTACTACAAATACAGGTACTGTTAAAAGCCGCAACAACCGTAGAACGTGTATGAGAAGATGTATGAATGTGGCCGAAGCAAAAGTGGTGTGCCAGGATAGAAGAGTGTGGTGTTCAATCCTCTCTACCTACCCCTGCGGGGAAACGGCGTGATGGTTAGTTAGTTAGTTAGTTAGTTAGTTATTAAGTTGGACGGATGTGGATGGAATTGGTGATATTCAAATCAAAAAAGGAATCAATTTTTTTTAGAGAAAAAAACTGACGTTATCGCGGACAAATACAATTATTTTTCATGTAAAGCCAAACATCAAAGTGCTCTTACGTAAAATTGATTTTTTGTATATTGTTATATATTTTTTTGTTTCTTGTATATTGTTTTTGTATATGTGTTTTCGTACGGACTGTAGAATGATCTCTAATATAATTGACTCATAAAACAAAACGTGGTTATTATCATTCCTTTTCAGGTTATTCGGCTGGAAATCTTCTTTCTCATTCAGTTAAATAGATATTTGAATGAAAAAGAAGTTGCAAACTGAAAAAAGTTGCGATGTAGTGATGGGTCCGCTCTGTACTCACTACTACAATGTAGTACTACTCTACGTGTGTACTCTCTGAAGTGTAGTGCACACTACAAACACCAAAGTTATTGAAAGTATAAACTTCAAATAGTACACTTCATTTCAAATTTCAAAGCGAATACTACAAAGTACATACACTTCAAAGTTATCGAAAGTATGAGAAATATACTTTAAATAGTGCATTTTTTACGTGAAATTTTGGGAAGTTGATGTAGATAAATGAAGAAATCTCTGGAAACTGTAACAACCCCCCCCCCATGGCTTGAAAAATTTTGGGACCCATGAAGAAATTTTTATTCTCTTTAAATCTTATTTAAATCCGGCTGGCGACCTTTTTTTTTGTTTTAGCTCGCCAAATTTTTATTTGGGAAAAAAATATTAACTCACTAGTACTACATTACTTCATTTCATTACACTTCACTTCATTAATACTACAATTACTTCATTAATACTACAATTACTTCATTACATTACTTCACTTCATTTCGTAGTACTACAATTACTTCACTTCAAGTTGTTTTTACTACAATTATAGTGAACACTTTGTAGTCTTCAAACTGGTGAACATGTGTGTGTTGTAGTCTTCATTTTGAAATGTAGTTTTTCCCTTCGCTATTGCGATGGTCTATAAAATTCAGACAGAAGACAGTGTTTCAGACTTTTAGCTGCTCTAGACGATTTTGTAGGACAGACTGCATGTCTTAAAATGAAATAAATTATTTCAGAAGTAACCTATTTTGAAAGCCAAGAAGTTAAAGACTTTTTATCAAAATATTTCTGCTGCATCATTGTGGAATTAACTAACTAACTAACTAACCATCACGCCGTTTCCCTGCAGGGGTAGGCAGAGAGGATTGAACGCCACACTCTTCTATCCTGGCACACCACTTTTGCTTCGGCCACATTCATACATCTTCTCATACACGTTCTACGGTTGTTGCGGCATTGTGGAATTGATGCGGGGAAAAAAGAGAAACATATTTCTTTGGAATTTATGACCTACGACATACGCTCCTTGAATTTGTATGGAAATCTGAAAGACAAACTGGTGCCTTTCATCATTTATTTAAATCACGTTCCGTGTGACGGAAAATATTTAATCAAAGTATTCTCTTTTCTTATACAACTCTTTCATTCATTAACTCAACTCTATAATATTAAAAAATGTATAAGAAGTAATAATCAAAAAGATACAATCATTAAGTTACACTTCGTGAAAACCTTTGAGTGGAATACGCTAGATGGCGCCTGGACTCTTATTCCGTTTTATTTACAGAAAACTTTAAAGCAATTAATTATTTTATAGTGTGATATATTGAAAGATTTGGCAGATACTGAGCTTTTTGCCAAAAATATACCCCTCTGCACCGGGCGCCTCCCTGACCTACCCGGTTAGATTGATAAATTACAAATAAATTAATTTTGTATTTAAGTTAGTTATTAACTTTATTTGATGTTTGGAGAGACTTCCCCTGTCGAAACTATAGTAGTAATAAATAAATCATATTGTGTGTGTCACAAAGATAAAATAAAACTTTTTTTAAATGTTATAGTTTTTTGAAATTGTATTTTATTTGATGTTACATTGATATTTTTACAAATAAAAAAGTGTTACTTTACATTAATCATGGAACTTTGTTCCAAAAATAATTGTATTATAATAGATTTTATTAATTTTTTCTCTGATTAAATTATAAGTTTATGATTGTTAAATAATCGCGTATTATAATTGATGTTGTGGAATTTATCAGCATTGCGGCAGTTAATTGGTTTTATCTGTGATTTTTAAAATAAATGATTGGATAAATGCAAGGAAGAACATATTTATCAATATGTATGTTTCGTGTTTGGAATAAGCTTCCAAATAATATCATTGAAGCAAGCACAGTGGATACCTTAAAAAAACCTAAAAATGTTTTTGAGAACAGCTCAATAGTTATATTTTTATATTATTAAATTTTACTTTTAACTGAAAAATTATTTTGAAATTGCGTAAATTTTATTTTTTTCATTGGTTTTCATTTTCATAAAACGAAAATTAATTTCACAATCGGACGTTAAATCCTTCGTTATTTTATACTAACATTACGTTTTCTTTCCCACCCTTCCTCAACATATTTTGTAACCATAATCGGTGAAAAAGTTATTATTAATATATATTAAATTTATGATATTTTCACTGGATCGTGGCCGAGAAAGCAAATGAAACAAGGAAAATTAATTAAAATTTTAATTATTTAAATTAATTATTAGGACGAGAATTAAATCGAAGCACCATTTTTAATTCACAATAAATTTCGTAATTCTCACTAATTATCATCATTCACTCGTCTTTGGAACACTTTATTCGCGCTGTCTATTGCTCTGATAACTGACTAGCGCGCGTTTGCATCGCTTTTATACTTAATGTCTGCTTCGCGATGCTCCGAGAACGTTTGACCAGTTTCTTCATATTTCTAGTGATTTATGGTTTCTTTGATAATATTTTAGTTGATTCTAGATGCTGTAGTCTCTTTGAGAGACTTAGATACCATTACATCACATACCATATTGCTTTTAGACACTCATGACACTTTGTATGTTTTTTTTTTTATTCACTACTACAATGTTTGAGATTTGTTGTCAATTTTCCCAAAGATAAATTAATAAAATGTCAAACTTGGGGTGACATTCGCTAAGAGATATATAAATAAAATTATTTTTATAGTCAACAAATAAATACATTTTGTCCGGTTTGAAAAGAGTTCCACGTGTTATTTTGTCTTCGTGTTTGCAAAGAAACGGAGAATCTCCATATTGGATACGAAAGTAGTCGTCTGCTTCGGAATCCCCGTTTATTGGAAAATCAATAACCCGGGGTCGAGGTGCACTCGCTGCTGCCGCTTATCAGATCAACTCCTGACAGATCCAACAATATTCCATTCTACTTCTGACATTCCCAATAAACTGATATCCTCGATGCCGATACGAGCATGTGGACTATATGAATATTGGAAAACTTTTGCATGTTTTCAGTTCGTGTTTCTATTGACACGAGTGACTGTTGATTCAAAACACGCCGCGTGTTGTACATGTATTGGTGTACACTTAAATTATCAATTCGGTAATATTAACATACGTCGTATCCATCAGCCGCCAGAATAGAAATCAGATGCCAGGTGACTGTTTCTTTTATTTATTTTCCATCTCAATATTTAGCCACGACACAAACCGATTAATATTGTTGGTGGATTTGGCGTTAACGTTTTAAATTAAGTGACAAGGACGTGTGGGAATAATGGAGAATGTTTTGTCACAACAATTTATTTAAATTCGAGAAAACAGAACGTAAGCAATCAATAGAAATATAAAAGAAAATTGGCACAGGCACTTAGGTCTCTGGCACGGTAACTAGTCAGTACTTTGGTGGAATTCTTGGTGTTTTCAGTTTGCGAATTTGATGAAGGCTCTTGCCGGAAAGGCTCGACGGCAAGAGGGATGAAATCTAAGGCTGAGAGATGTTTCTTCAGTGAGAGTTTCAGGCAAGCTCGGCTTGATACTGACTTGGTCCAGCAGGAGAACACTCGACTGATGCGGTGATATGGTTCTCTAGATTCGCCAGCAACGTCCCGGCGAGGGCTGTTGGAGCTTTCCGAACAGATTTACCTGCCTGGTAGGGCCAGCGCATTTATGTCTTTTTAGCAGTGGTGGGGATGCATTTCAGTGGTGTTCTCGTCCTTTGACTTTAGGAGAAGAATCTTGTTGGAAATTGGAGATCCACCTAAACTCGATGTTCCGCTTGACGAGAAAATATTATTACGGTATTCAGATAGAAAATAAGTTGTTACTGACACGGTAGTTCTAAGAATTCTAAGAGAGTGCGTAAAAATGGCGTCTTCCTGTTTATATCCATGCTCTCTCTCATACTGTATATCTCTCTCATTTATTCAGACAGACATTCATCCAGATACATTACATATAACATATAATTTTAATTATTTTTTCTGGAAGAAGGTTTTTAGGGAAGTAGGCTATCAGTCAAAGGCCTTCTCGGGAGATCGACTGTCAGGAAATTGACTTTCGGGAAAATGTCCGATACTCCTTTAGTACCACATTTCAAAAGAGAGGTTCCGAATAAAATCAAGTCTGGAATGGTCCATTACGCATTTGAATAAGTTTAATAATGTGTCTTATTCTTTAATAAGTTTGTGTTAATTGGATGATTTAAATTGTACTTTGGTAGACTATTCATTTAAAATAATATTTTGAATTTACAGGCAACAGCCGAGTGCTTCTTATAAGTTTGAAATAATTTCTATAAATTATAATGTCATCGCAAAATAATTTTGCTATGTTTGAAGAAGAAGAAATAATTTCTATTTAATAAAGAATTATTTTACTTATTGCATGGAAATGGAAACATGTTCTAGGTAGACAAAAAATATTCATTCGCTCCGTTTGGGTTCTATTTACATGAATAACCAAGGATCCATCACCACCATTACTTATGTTTTTGACTTTTCATATTTCTAGCATTCTCTTTTGTTCGTTGTTACTATTTAGCACGTTGTCACGAGTATATAGGATCTAAATGAAACACTTGTAAATAATTAAACTTTTATTAAAAATAAAGTCATTGGACGCAAACTTTATCTGGATTACTATTCTGTAATTAAAACAAATTTTGGATTAGCTAGAATGTTCCATTCGTCTTAGTAATGCTTTACATGCCGTTGTCTGCACGCACAGATTCACAGTTTCCTATCTTTTTGCCTAATTCTATGGCTTTCGTTCGCTGTCAAAACACTCTAAATCGTTAGCGCGGCCATGAAACAATTGATAAAAATCGATTTCTGGATCTTTTTGGTGTATTTTCGGATATTCGATCAGCTTCCAGATCTTTCTAAAATATTCTAGAATTTTAAAATCTCGTGAGAGAGATTTGGGCATAAAAACGAAGTGGCAGGAAAGAGTCGTGTGGATAACAGAACAAAGTTACAGAACAGTTAGTATAATTCAATATGCTAAGATAATGAAATATGACAGGCCACTCTCAAACCCGTTAGACTGCGGAAACAAATATTGGGTAGCGAATGTCAGTGGTCAAAAAAATGTAGGAGATTGTTAGGCAGGAAGTAGATTAGATAAAATGTCTGATAATAATGAAAACAATGAAGTTTTTAAAGTTGATGCAGCGTTCTGTTGTGTATCTTCATTTCGAAGAGTTTCCATTTGAGCGATTCTTGCGGAGTCCTCACTGAGCTGTGGTCCTAAACAAACAGACTTAAGACCTCCTTATCCCTTCGCCAAAAGTCCACAGCACTTTGCTTTCATAGAAGGTGAGGAATCTTTACTCAACGTTAGTAACGCATGGTTAAATGAAAATGCCAAACTGTTAAGTATTTACGAATGGAGTTTGCCGCTCGTCCTCTATAAACTTCAAAATGTTTGAATTAAACCATAATAATATAGTTTAACGTCCATCCTTAATAAACACCTGCCTGTCTAAATTAGTGTATTTAATTCCAGTTTAATAAATTAAAATATTTAAAAAAATATTATAGACAATGATATTTCGAGGATATTTTCGGGAGTTTGATTAAAATGTTTATGAAAAAAAGAGAAAAATGATATAAATAATTTTGAATGTTGACAGAGAAAAAATGTTTTTATGAAATAAAATACATGTAGTCTAACGGGGACTTGAACTGGGTTACAGCAGATTACCTGTGTGTAAGAAACAGTGGAACGTTTTCGTTGCACCGCGAACTCTAACATTTATGTATAAAAGCATGTATGATAGATTCGCGCTCGGCAAAGTGAAGTTTCTGCGAATACACAGATAAAAACAAACCTTGCAGCGGCATGGCTAGTGCGAGTTGACCAAAGACGAAAAACAAGTTTGACTTTGAAGCGATGGATAGTCAATCTCGTTGCAGTTTCCGCAGAGATAGTGATCAGACAATAGAAGAAACATACACACAACACAAGACAATACATGACTCCGACACGGTATTAATTACTACGTAATACATAAACACAGAAACACCAAGCTTTCGACACGGTATTGCAAGCCAATACTTAACCACAACACCAACACTCACAATAACACATCAGCCCTGATGATGGACCCTGCAATGGGATTCAAAACATCGGCCAGAAAGGTCTTAAAATACGGCATAATACCCCAGAAGACACAAACCAGAAGATTCTGAATGGCCGTGAAAACTTAAGAACATCTATAATATGTCTTGATTTCCGTCTCGCATAACTAGAAGTCATGCAGGTTTTGCCGTGGAAACTGCAACTACTAACTATATCTTTGCTTTCCCACTGCATAGGCTTCCTAGACTAGCAAAAAGAAACGAGCAACTGGACGTCTTTGCCAATGACTGTATATTATTCAAACATATATATAAAGGTGTATTGAAATATTACTACTATTTGTCGAATTGGACTTAAATAATTGATTTGTATCTGTATGTATAATTTTTATTATATTATGACTTTCAAAGCTTGTGCTATATCTTTTCACTCTATATTATTACATTTTTTGTTTTTAAATTTCTATTATATTATGTTGTTCATATGCTTCTGCTTTTTATATGATTGCTTTTTACTTTATATTATATTTATATTTATATATTTGTATCTAACTAACTAACTTACCATCACGCTGTTTCCCCATGAGGATAGGCAGAGAGGATAGAGCACAATACTCTTCTGTCCTGACATACAACTTTCGCTTCGTCTACATTCATACATCTTCGCAGGTACACTCAACGGTTGTTCAGGCTTCTAGCAGGACCATCTTTCAGTATCTGGTTAATCTGGTCATGCTACGTCTTCCGTGGTCGCCCTCTCTTTCTGGCGCCGTCAACACTTGCATTCTTAGCATTCTTTCCTCATTCATTCGCTCAAGATGCCCAAACCATCTGAGCGATCTATATTTGTATCTACATTTTGAGTATTTTCTTTTCTCTTTATGTCATTATTATGTATACATGTCATTGTTTTTTTCTCTTTAAACTATATATTCTGTTAATGTACACTTACCTATATGTTGTAAAAGCCCTATACGGCGTTAATTTATAAAAAAATATAAAAATAAAAATTTAATAACTTTATTATTATTTAATAACAGGTGATTAAGTAAGCGCGCTTCATCTCATAGCATTGTTACGAGTATATTACTATACCTGGACTCACAAGTTGATTATGGTATCAGGAGACGAGGAGTATTGCTATTGCTACCTGACCGGGGTACCGATCACCCGTATTGGGTCACGCCACTGTTCACATCCAGGATACTCAAACAGGCAATGCGGTGTTTATGCAGAGGGGAGGAGAGCTACCCCTCATCCAGGATCAAGCCAGGATTTAATCCGGCGCTTTTTAATAGGGTTAATAAAATAACACAACGCAATTTAGTGCTGCATCTGAAAGCTCGAACGTGACAGTTTTTCGAATAAAACGATGCGTGTATTCAACTGTTTATAATACTGTCACGGATCGTAGCTTTGGAAAGCACTAAAACAAATAAAAAAATTATTTCATCACTCTTGGCTCCACAACCCCTGGTGGGTCTTGGCCTCCTGAAGAGTCTCATCTCGGCTTAGTGCCAGCTCTCTCCAGTTCCGAAGCTCCAAGGCAGATATGTCTTTGAGGACGTTGTCGCTCCATGTAAATAGCTTCGTCTCTGTGAGACTTCTATAATTAACTAACTAACTAAATAACCATCACGCCCCCCCCCGCAGGGTTTCCCCGCAGGGGTAGGCAGAGAGGATTGAACGCCACACTCTTCTATCCTGGCACACTACTTTTGCTTCGGCCACATTCATACATCTTCTCATACACGCTCTACGGTTGTTGCGGCTTTTAACCGGGCCATCCTCAAATACTTGTAGTACCTGATCGTGCCAGGTCTTTCGCGGACGCCCTCTATTCCTGTTGCCTTCAACACTTGCCTCATATATTTTCTTAACCATCCTTTCCTCGTTCATACGTTCCACATGACCAAACCATCTCAGCACTTGCAGAAGTGAATGCAATGCTGGCTGTAGTGTGGTAGATAGAATAAAGAAAGGAGTGCTGAGATGGTTCTACAATTAATCTTACTTAAAAAGTAATTATCGTTTTATTAGTTAATACAATACGAATTTAATCGAAGCACTGTCCTTTGATTCAGACCAATTTCGTAATTCGCACTATTTATCACTCCGGAATATTTCACGAATACGTAGGTAGATCCTTTTCTATTTCGCTTTACACTTGTCTGTTTCTTGTTTTTGGTTACAGGTTCCTTTTCTATGGTCACTTCTCGCTTGTCAAAATACCCCTGAACTGCGCAGTGATCTGTCATCCCTCATACACACAATGTCCGTTCGCAAAACTTCGAGAATCATCGACTGAATATCCACATTTACAGAAATTATAGTTGATTATAGTTACCAATGTTAAAGTTGCAACAATTTTGTTAATTTTTTCCCTAGCGTAATAAAGGGTCTTGATTACATAAATGATGTCAAATTTTGTTTGAAGCAAGTTAAGAAGCACTTATTTTAAGTAAAAAGATGATACATTTTTGACACTTCAGGCCATAGATGCCCATATAAATTATATGTTTTTACTGTTTTATTCATAGAAAATGAGTGTGCTGATTCGAAAAATGTCATAAAATAACCCGTTACGCAAATATTTAACGAGTTTTTACATTTTTGAATTTTTACACTTTATCTATGGATAAGTATTTGAATCATTGAATAGTTGTCTATAGTTTGCGTATCGTATAGATAAAATGACCGATCTGTCAAACTTACTATGAAAATCATTACGATTTTTAAATTGGAATAACTGCTTTTTAACTTGCTAGCGACAAAATTTTACATCATTTATGTAATCAGTACCCTTTATTAAACTAATGAATTTTTTTTACGAAATTGGTGCAACTTTAACATTGGTAACTTATTCCACTATTGTTGTGACTTTCGTTACAATACATATTTCTTTAAAAATAAATCGTAGGTTCCGTTAAAGAAATACACCTATTCTGTAGATAAATAGAAAGTAGTAGGGCGAAATACGGAAAAATTGTCCGATGCAATGATGCTAAAGAAAATATGAAAATGTATCATTCAAATGGACAGTGGATGAGATAGGGTTGATCTAATAATTAAACTGGATCAATTGTGAGAAAACCGATTATAACAAGTAATAAAACACGAATCTAAAGATCGAACCGAGTCCCTCGAGGTTAGCAAACATCGCGCTACCCTTCCGCTATCGGGGTCATCGGATTCAACAAAGAACAAACACACAAAATATATTTACAAGCCTCCGATTTCAACCCTTTCCCTTTCACTACTAATGGTCCAACTAATTTAGCCCTTAACAACCCCTTTATGTGTTCCAGACACACAATAAATCACTAGGGGTCCAAAAATCGGGTCCGCTCATATAAATTCATTGCAAAAGAGATCGGGCTTTAATGTCTCAATAAACGATTCTTTTCCCGGCTCCAAAAAAATTAATGTCACCAGATATAGGATGCTTCATTCGCTATTTATAATTTAAGTAAATGAATTATGAATCCCATGAATTATGGTCTATTTCTACGAAAAATTATGGCCTATTTTTAACACATCTATTTGGTCACACATTATTACATGTCCCAACATTTAGAACGCATGTAATGAATTCGCATACCATAACGCGTAGTGTGCAACTTTTAAACGAGCTGAGTGATCATGTCGATGACTTTAATGACAGCATTGAAAGCATAATATAGAAGATCGCCTCATAAATTGCACGGTAAATAGATCAATCTGTCATGCATGATTAAGGGAAAAAAGGAGTGTTGGGGTTGTGTTACAATCACGTATAATTCACCGAATCGAAGGAACATAACTCTAAAATTATTAAATAGAGAGTGAGGCAATTGTGAACTGGGGTATGGAAGCGTGGATTTAATCCACTAAAGAAATCACTAACCTAACCTAACCTAACCTGATCTAACTCATTGGCCGCAGGAACGTTGGAAGGCCCAAGGTGTCGCCTTTTTTCTGTGTAACGCGCTTGCCGCTATGTTGCACTCTATTACTTAACTTGGCGAACACAGATGGCATTCTGTATCCATATTTAAGTATTTTGTCCCACGTCAAGGCAGTGTCGAACCATGCGGTGACATTTTTGAGGCACTGAAGCGAATGTACACCACAGAGTGGGGCATTAGGTGCCATGCTCTGGCTATGCGTCTTATGTAAGACATCACCTCTACCCTAAATCGGGGGCAGAGAGTGCCACTGCTGGCGCCGAAAAGGGTGGCCTTGTCGGTGCTTGCTGGGGTGCTCCCTGCGGATCTTCCTGTTAGGGAGGGAAGTGTTAGCTGCAGGTTGAAGAAAGGCCTGGAGGTACGTCATTTGGGACACACCTTTAGGTCTTTTGGTTGCTAAATATACGGTTCTGTGCCCTTATATTAGGTCCTTACATATGAAATTGGCGTTTTGCCGTACTGGCAAATTTGATCTCAAATATCTTCTCTTTGGTTAGGAATTCCAAATCCAAATTTATACAGCTATTTACTCATGTATTTGTGTTTTGAAAATTATAATTCATTTGTTTTTTCCTCAATTGTTTTTTTCTTTGCGTCACTCAGTTTACAAAATGAAAAACTTGAAATATCGCGTTATTTACGAGTACGAGTTCCACCGTGGCACCAGTGCTGCAGAAACGGCTCGAAGGATTAATGATGTGTATGGCGACGGTGCCGCAAAAGAAAACACAGTGCGTTTTTGGTTCCAACGTTTTCGTTCTGGAAATTTCGACCTGCAGAACAAGCCCCGTGGACGGCCGGAGACCAAAGTTGATAATGAAGAATTGAAGGCTATTGTGGAAGCGGATCCATCGCAAACCACATCCGAGTTAGCTGCAGGCTGCGGTGTTAGTGATAAAACTGTTTTAATCCACTTGAAGCAAATTGGTAAGGTGAAAAAGCTTGAAAGGTGGGTACCTCACGAATTGAGTAAAGCAAATCAACAAACGCACGTTGACTGCTGCGTTGCATTACTCAACCGGCACAATAATTAAGGGATTTTAAATCGAATCATTACCTGTGATGAAAAGTGGATCCTGTACGATAATCGGAAGCGCTCATCACAATGGCTGAACCCTGCCGAACCAGCCAAACCATGCCCCAAGCGAAAATTGACTCCAAAAAAGTTACTTGTGAGCGTTTGGTGCTGGTGTCGTTCACTACAGCTTTCTTAAATCTGGCCAGACGATTACGGCAGATGTCTATTGTCAGCAACTGCAAACCATGATGGAAAAGCTAGCTGCTAAACAACCGAGGCTGGTTAATCGCTCTAGGCCACTGCTGCTTTATGATAACGCTAGACCATACACTGCACAACAGACGGCTACCAAATTAGAGGAGCTTCAATTGGAATGTCTAAGACATCCACCGCACTCTCCGGACCTTGCCCCAACAGATTACCATTTTTTTCGAAATTTGGATAACTTCTTGCAAAGGAAAAAATTCAACTCCGATGGGGCAGTCCAAACCGCCTTCAAAGATTTTATTGATTCCCGTCCGAATGGTTTTTTTAGTAAAGAGATCGATGAACTACCTATGAGATGGCAAAAGTGCATAGATAGCAATGGTACATACTTTGATTAAATAAATATATTATAATAAAAAAAATCGGCTTTATGTTCCTCCCATACTAAACGCCAATTTCATATGTAAGGACCTAATATAAGAGATATGAATTTAGGTGTTCGTCTTGTTCTGCTCATGGACTGTGTGTGCCGGCCGTGGTGCTTGTTTATATTTCTACGTACGTATTTTCGTGTTACCTTGTTCACCCAAAAGACTGTTCTTTCTTCATTTTTCTTATAACCTCAATTGTCCACGCCTGTTAGCTCTTTAGCCGTTATTTATGTATAACAATCACAAACAATTGTTTGTGATTGTTATACATAAATAAAGAAGTGAATTTTGAATGACGGCCGTGCAGCCCTGCTTTTTTGCAACGCTGGGTTGCACAATTGCCTTGAGCATTAAAAAAATGCAAATCAAGTGGCAAATGAGCGAGACCGATATAGAAGTTTTTGCTCAACAGTCCTGGATAAACGATGGATCTGCCCTCATTGCATCGATGTCCAAACTCAAATTACCGGCATACTGAAACACGAAAACTTATATATTTTATATTTTTAAATAAATTTAAATCTTAAGTTAAGATAAATTATAGAATTCTTACAACCATCTATGGCAAATATTTTAAAGAAGACAGTAAATGGGTTCTTACAACATACATATAAAAATATTGCTAAAATTTAATCTATCGTCGGATAGCGCAGCGCTCATCCTGTATAAAAACAATATAATTATTTTCAAATGTGTCAGAGTTTAGTGGAGTTGATCCGATGGAGGGTATTAGAGTTGTAATTTATATCAATTTAACTCCATTATCGAATGAATGGTTCCACTTTCACAAAACCCTGAGGAATTAGCTTACCCTTTTCCGTGGTGCTTTATTAGTTCACTCGACATGCTCATGTAATCCTGGTGTTTCTAATGTTGTCAGTAAATCTTGAAACCGTTTAATTTAATTGTCTGCGTAGATCTTTATGACATCGACTGTATCAATCTTTTCTCAATTTTTATCACTTTCCGTAGTGATAGATTTCAGTAACTCACCGCGTCTGAGAACTTAAGTAACTTCGGACTGGACATCCACAAAAGTGATAGGGTCACTTGTAATAAGACGCAAAAGAAAAAATAAATAATCAAATGTAATATATATCAAAGAAAACACATTATTATTGTGAACTTATGTGAATTATTATACAATTTTTTATTAATCAATTAAAATAGAGGTACGGAAAAATAAAATTAACGAAAAAATATTTTAACTGCTACCGGAATTCAAACCAACGGACCTCCATTCTATCCGGGGATGACGAGTTATCCATTTTCGCCATTTTTCTGCTAAGTTAACGAAATATTTTCGACGTTATATTATGTAGACTCTTTTTAATCGATTAAATTTTTATACCATTTTTAAAGCAATATCGTCTAGCGGTAGATGCACAAAAGATTTTGTGACTATTGCATAATAAAAAAAGAAGCGGATTGCTTTAAAAATGGAATAAAAATGTTAATCAATTAATAAGGGACTACATATAAGGTCGAAAAAGTTTCGTTGACTTACCAGTTTGCCGTGAAATTGGATAACGCGCCATCCTCGGATAGAATGGAGGTCCGTTGGTTCGAATCACGATAGCAGTTTAAATATTTTTTCGTTATTTGATTTTTCTGTATGTCTTTTCTAATCACTTAATAAAAATTTGTTAAATAATAAATTGTCTTCTTCTTTCTCTTATCCCATTTCTCATTTCATTTGGGGTCGGCTCTCCTTATTTTTTTTCCATAATTCCCTGTTCTAGGCCATCGCTTCGTCCAGCTGTGCATTCTTCAGGTCCTTTTCCAAACTACTCCACCTGGCGCTGGGTAGACCTCTACCTCTTTTTATTTCTTGTATTTTGAATGCACTGCATGATCTCCATGCCTCATTACATGACCATACCATCTCAGACGCGATTCCATCACCTTTTCAGTAACAGGACCACTCTAAAACTACCCCTGATATGTTCATTTCTCACTCTGTCACGTCTCGTTATACCCCCAGACCATCTGAGCATCTTCATTTCACTAGTGTGGAGTTTTTGAGTTTTTTTTAAAAATAAATTACTTACATACTTGTATTTTAAAACATTAGATACTTTTGTGAACGCCTTTGTGTAGGAACTCGTAAACTGCACAGATATATTATGCAGGGACTGTCGTGTCTGAGAAGCGACGTCAGTTTGCAGTCGATAAATTTATAATATACAAGGGTGGAATTATTCCTCCCAATAGAAAAATCGTCTGAAAATTCCATTTCGAATACCAAGAATTTAACAACCCCATTTTTTGTGTCACGCCATGTTCGACTTAGCCCCCGGCCCTCGCCGCAGGCTGATCAATAAGTTTCCTGGAAATTTTACAGGTAAACCGTCTTTTTGCGAGGTTTCCTCAACCGATTCAATGTTGTGAGCTTACCGCCTCATACGTCCGTTCTAAACTTAACGGATTATTTAACGGTCCGTTTTATTGCGCCAGCGACCGCAGACTCGGAAGCACATAAACACCTTCAATTAAGAGTTTTATCAATATATTCATTTTTATGGAGTTGTAAAACGTGTGCAGAAGGAGATGGAGGGAAAAGGATTCCCGCAAGATCGTAAAGAGGTAAAACAAATATTGTATAACAGCCCTTGATTGAATGCAGTGGAGATGAGATCCCTCAGACGTATGTGCAGAAAATCAATTTATGGTAGAGTAAATAATGCAGATATCAGGAACGAATGTAAAGCTGATGTTAGCATAATAAATAGAATTAAAAAAGCGTCGCTCAGATGGTTTGAGCATGTTGAGCGAATGGTAAGAAAGATATATAATGGAAGTGTTGATGGCACCAGAAAGAGAGGGCTACCGCGGAAGACGTGGCATGACCAGATTAACCAGATACTGGAAACTCAACCTCAACAACCGGCGAGCTTGCATGCGAAGATGTATGAATGTGGATGAGGCGAGAGTTGTAGGACAGGACGGAAGAGTGTGGCGCTCTATCCTCTCTTCCTACTCTCACGGGGAAACGGCGTGATGGTACATTAGTTAGTTAGTTATAACAGCCCTGTTAGAATCTTCAACATGTAATGAGTTTATGGAGTATGGATTCAGAGTGTATCAGGCGCTAGGATAATTAGTAATCATGGTCTGCCTTCATATTTCAAACCCATAATTGCATTTGGAATATTTGAACATGTTATGGTAACGTAATTTATTTATATTACGATACAAATTTTAAAAAGAATAATCAAATAGCAAAATTATATTGTATCATTACTTCGATTTCATAACCATCTGACTCTTTGCGAACATTTCAACTAGGAAGCAACGATACTTCACCTACTCGCGGCGGTAGATGTATGGCATTTCATGCCACAAAACATAAACCACCAATCTAGGCCACACACATACATGGCAAGAATGCCGCATAAGCAAATCGAGGCACAAGCAGGGTACATTGCACCGTCAGCAGTTCCGACGATTCATCCACACATGCAGCTACACTTCAAGAAAGTTCTTTGTTCGGAAAACTGTATAAAAAGCAGCAAATGCCCTATTCGGGCATGTCAGTCTCCCAGGACCCCCGGCATAAACCGGAGGCTCTCGCCCTTCGAGTATTTATCATTGTCTTTAAAATCGTTCTTACGTATAACTTGTAACTGTTTTTTTTACGACTTTAGAGAATCCTGTCACATGACGGGTGGTGACCTTTAAAAGCAGTTTCTCCAAATCCGTTACACACATCATCCTCATCCAAAACCCCCCAAACATGTTTTAAAATTTACTATGTACCTACAAGTGCCAGACATAACAGCGCGCTTATCGAATTCTAAATCAAATAATTAATCGCACAGGGATAACGCCACAGTTTGTGTAAGGAGATCCAGGATCCAGCCATCTGGTAAGTCAGTTGATGTCATTCTTGGGTGGATTCTGGGTCTGACTTTCTCTCAATTGACTTCTTTAAGACGGTTGTTCTTTGTACAGTCAATTTATCCCCCTGGGGCTATCTCGTTTTACATGGCATAGCTCCAATGACCGCCTTTTATCTTTCATTTTAATAACTTGCAGTGAAGAAGCAAATCAGATAATGGTGTGACATGAGAAAAAAGTTATTTACACAATGCAAACAGTTAAGAGCCGTGAAAAAGATATTGTAATCACCTGTTATCATAATTGTCCCTTTATCTTAGGAGGGTGGGTTCGAAAATTTGACAAGGAGCTTCCAATTTCCCAATCTGTCTTCACATAATGTTTTTCCTATTTTTCTCAGCTTACTCAGGTGAAGACCATTGGCCCCTTCCAGAGTTGCCCAAAAGACCCAAAAGAGTTGCCTCTGGCATTCGCAAGAAGTATTACCGATTACCTGGTAAAAAATCTTGGTTCAGTACAATTCCCAATGTGTTAATATATTAAAAAGAGGCTATACATAAGGTCGAAAAATTTACGTTACCTTACCAAGCTGCCGTGGCGAAATAGATAACGCGCCATTCTCGGATAGATTGGAGGTCCGTTGGTTCGAATCCCGGTAGTAGCTAAAATATTGTAACGAGGCTAAAAAAAGAATCACGCACTTCTGTCAATGTGACAGTTGTTTGAAGTTGGCACAATACTACCGAAGGACCGATTTTCGAGAGACATCTCCAAAAGTCTGAAAAAATCTAGGAACTTCTCTAAAACGCAGGAAACGTCTTGAAATTTCGATAACAGCGTTGGCCAGTATAAATACGACACGCGGGAGTAGCCGGAGAGTTATTTTTCCGTGCGCGTCTGCTGGCGATAACAGAAGCGAAGGTAGCCGCGAGTCGCGTATTGCCAGGATGGCCAGGTGGGCCGCAATTCGACAGCGAAGATTCCGGAAAGTTCTCACGTAGCGAGATAAACCGAAGTGAAATTAATAAGTGCGGAAATTGGATGGAATATTCTGATAAATAGTGAATAAAGTGTCAATGCGAATATAAAGTGTCTATTTACGAATGATAAATTTGCGAAACAGTTTGATTTAAGGAAAAGCATTACATTTAATAGTGATAAGTGACCTTGTACATTACTTTAATTAATTAATCGGTATTTAATAAATCTAATATTAAATTCCAGCGTTTTCATTAATTCTCCCTGAAGCTACGACACGTGACGATGTTTTTTCGTTAATTTGACTTTTCTGTATGTCTTTTCTAATTGATTAATAATTGTGTTAATAATTCACATAACTTGCAGCTTGAATTTAAAATGAATTAAACATAAAAACATTAAATACATGTAATGTAAAGTTTAACTTGACAACAATTTCTGTTAGAGAACTTTTCAATCTACCTTACGAGTTCAATTTTTATTAGCTACTTTCATAAAAGAAACAATAAATTTACCAATCGATGGGCCATTATGTTGATGGATTTAATATACGAGCACGTTCCCGGGTGCTGCCTGCAGAATTATTGATTTCACATTGTTTTACAAAAATATATAGATACGGTTGGCTCCACATCCTTTAATTTCGACGTACGAGTTTAGTTTCGAATTAAATACAAAGTATCAACAAAAATACAAGAACACTTTTAAATACACAGTTCAAGACCCCATGGCAAGAAGTTGTTAACTAACATTCAAGTAATTTTGAGATAATAAGACATTTGCATTTCGCCTTTGAAAAATATGTTTAATTGCTAATCCAAGATAAATTTTTATTGATTTATGTCACTAAAATATCAACAAAGTAAAAACAACGCATTTTTGCACAAAAAAATAAAAATTTACTAATTTTCTCTAAAAAAATGAAGTCAACAACCATTTTTTCGCCTCTGGAACTCATTTTTAATAAAATAACACCGTTTTAAAATTGGTAAAACACGAACATCAAACAACCCTTCAAATGCTATCCGTTTTTACCATCCATAATCCAAAATTACAAAATTCCTAGCATGTTAGTTAATAATACAAAACATGGTATGTACCATTTAAAATTATCGAAAAATAATATATAAGTACATATTATAATAGTCTTCAAATAAAAACAAATATATGTCAGTACTGCCAGAGTAAAATTTATATTTACCATAAATATTCCAATCAACTTATAAGGCGTGTTAATTTCAGAATAATGGCATGAACATGTTATTATTGAAGAAAACATGTTCTTCCCACTAGTAACCGATTTGATTTTTATGAAAAAGTGTAGTTAACATGTTCATCCCTATGATTTGAACATGTTCTAATTATTTTTAAGTTCTGAAATTATTTCCAATGGAAAAAGCGTTAATTATTTAGTTTAGAGGGCTTATTAACTCATTTTTGACAAAAATGTTAGTTAACAACTTCTTGCCTTGTGGTCTTCAGTTGTGAGTATGTTTTTTTTTAAATAGACATTATTAAATTTTTTTTTATTATTCAATTAGAAATGATATACAGAAAAATCAAAATTAACGAAAAAATATTTTAACTGCTACCGGGATTCAAACCAACGGACCTCCATTCTCTCCGGGGATAGCGCGTTATCCAATTTCGCCATGGCATATGGCACTCTAGTAAGTTAACGAAAATTGTTCGACCTTATATGTAACCTCTTTTTAAATGATTAATATTTTTATTCCATTGTTTAAGCAATCTGCTTTTTATAATGCATTTAAATATTAATACGGTAAGCATGTATGAAAGTCTTTTTAGAGTGGACTAGGGCTTATGACCTGTATAAGCTGGTTAAAGTGATCACTTCACATAATGCAATGTTCACCAATTTCACCGTAAGAACATCGACATATTATCGAATTATTGTATTTGTTCTAAATCGGTAAACTTTCAAATATTTGATTGGACTATACCAGAGACATATGTGGTCCTTCCCATGACCTAGTGACCCATGACCCATCAGCTGGCTAAAGTGATCACTTCACACAATGCAATGTTCACTAATTTCACCGTAAAAACACCCACACATTATCAAATTTTTGTATATGTTCTAAATCAGTATACTTTCAAATATTTGATTGGACTAAACCAGAGACATATGTGGTCCTTCCCATGACCTAGTGACCCATGACCCATGAGCTGGCTAAAGTGATCACTTCACACAATGCAATGTTCACTAATTTCACCGTAAAAACACCCACACATTATCAAATTTTTGTATGTGTTCTAAATCAGTATACTTTCAAATATTTGATTGGACTAAACCAGAGACATATGTGGTCCTTCCCATGACCTAGTGACCCATGACCCATGAGCTGGCTAAAGTGATCACTTCACACAATGCAATGTTCACTAATTTCACCGTAAAAACACCCACACATTATCAAATTTTTGTATATGTTCTAAATCAGTATACTTTCAAATATTTGATTGGACTAAACCAGAGACATATGTGGTCCTTCCCATGACCTAGTGACCCATGACCCATGAGCCGGCTAAAGTGATCACTTCACACAATGCAATGTTCACCAATTTCACCGTAAAAACACCCACACATTATCAAATTTTTGTATATGTTCTAAATCAGTATACTTTCAAATATTTGATTGGACTAAACCAGAGACATATGTGGTCCTTCCCATGACCTAGTGACCCATGACCCATGAGCCGGCTAAAGTGATCACTTCACACAATGCAATGTTCACCAATTTCACCGTAAAAACACCCACACATTATCAAATTTTTGTATATGTTCTAAATCAGTATACTTTCAAATATTTGAAAGTATACTGATTTAGAACATATACAAAAGATTTTGTGTGATAGTGTACATAGACATAATAAAACCTCTATATTTTTTAATGTATACATGATATGTACTTAACTGTTCACTGTGTACTGGTATTACCACCTGTACTCTACGATTATGCAAACCTGGCGATAAAATAAGTCGCTCCATTAAAAAAAGTCATAATTTACAATGTCAAAGCGGGGCGCAGGGAGAAAACGCTTAAGGAAACTTTTCGGTTAATTCGAGTTGAGTGTTTGATGGCCGAGAAGATATTCAGGGGAGAAAAGATTTGTACAGAAATGTTTAAGAGGGGCGGGAAATTACGGGGCTAAGGTGTTACCGCTTAAATGACTGCATTGTTAACTGCGCAAAGTTTGCAGAGGAATTAGCTTTGTTGTCGGCAAACACCGCCTCCATCCACCTTCAGCCCTGATTATTGTCGCCATTTATTTAAGGCTCTACAGCTGGAAGAAAATTTGCGAGAACCTCTTAAATTTTAATTTTCATGTCAATAGACCAGTCAAGAAGAAGCAGACGCAAAGTGTACTTTTAATATTAAACTAGCTATTAAAATCCTTCAAAAATGATGTCGTTTTACATGTCAGTTCCTAAAGTAAAAGTATTTATACACTTATTAAAAAAAAATAATAAGGAAAAAAGAAGAGAAAAAAAGTTTAAAAAAGGAGTTAAGGATTTTACAGAAATTATTATTATTGGGTTTGGTATTTTATATTAGCAAAATACATTATCAATCAAACATAATCATTTCGTTGTCTGTCCGTCCGTCTGTCTGTCTTCGTAATTTCGTTCGAATTCGCGACTAAAAAAACGGCCGGAGATGAGGCTTGAACCCCGGGCCACCAAACCCGAACCGGCCGTTTCACGTATGTTGCCGCGGTCGCCTCTCCGTCAAGCGCCAAAAATATGCTATAAATATAGACTAGGGCTTAGCAAAGACGAACCAATGTTCTGTTATTTTTCACGGGTTGCAGGTAGTGTAGTTAATAAAAGTGTACTTTGTTACAGTAGCCGGCAAACATCTTGAAATTTTACGGCGTAGTGGGGGGAAGTTTGCGCATGTACCATTCCACAAAAGAGACCCAAATTTTGTCTTCTGCGCATTCCCCCACTACGTCAAAAAATTTCAAGAAGTTTGCCGGCAACTGTATCACCACTTGTATATTGAAAATATCAACATGTTTCAGGGCCAATGGTCCCTTCATCAGGATAAAAATTTAAGAAAATAATATATGGGAAATTAATAATAATGTAGTACTAATGTGAAAACTAAATTAAAAGTAAACTCTTTGTAAAAAGGACCTATTACTTTCTTTCTTTTAATTCGTGCCGTCTGCTTGCTTGCTTGACGAAAAAACTTTGGATCGATTTTTAACCCTTTTCCCGTGATCCAATCGAGCTGAAACTTTGCAAGTAGACTCGTGGCGACGATCAAGAAGATCTATCAAATTTTCGTTAAAAAAAATAAATAATTATAGTACAATTTTGGATTTTTCAAATTTTTAGTGGTTTTTTCATACAAGTTGTATGGAGATTCTGACGCATATGGTAGACACGAAACCAGAAAATGAGAAAGGGAGTATTTTAAAAACTTGGTTTTTATGGGTTACTTTTTATTCAATTTACTTTTAACACTTTTTCTTATTTCAAAAATTTCTAATTTAACGAACTGTTATTCTGAATTATTTGTATATATGTAAAATAAGAGGATTATATTATTATATTGTTAGGAAGAGAAAACCCTTGGCTATGTCTTTGTCGCTATAACTAGTCAACATGCACTATCAACTCCCGACTAACAAGTTAAATCTTCACTCTCTTAGTTCATCATCTTTGAAAACCAAGATATATATTTATTAAAATAAATAATATAATAATTTGATTTATTTAACATTTCATTTTTTATTAATCAAATTCATATCTAACTAATTCAACGGCACAAAATCACCCAATGGTGATGGACTGCCACAATAACATAAGAAAAAATAAGATAATACACGAATTATTAAAAAAAATAAGGGGAGAATAGTAAGAAGAAGCTTCGTGACCAGGCCAGGTTGACAAGCTTGACCTTAACAATAGCACATCCAGAATAATTGGAGAAAGAACACAGATCACAAAACAAATAGAAAGAGACCAAATTAAATTCAGGACAGAAGATATTGTGGTTATGCAAAGAAGAGCCGACGAGGACTAAGATTATTCTTTGAAGAGATTGCAAGAAATACATAAGGATACCCAAGAGCCACCTTAATAATACTGTCATAAGATGGTAGAAGCAAAAAGATTTCGCAACACTCTACAGCGATGAATAGGAAAGTGCTGGAAGGATCTAGGATGTAAAATGAAATTGACCGGGTCACTTTGTATTTGTGTTGTTGTTGTTGATAGGCGATGTTTTGGCGAATACACAGATAAAAGCGGTGATTCAGTGTGATCAATAGACCGAAAATTAAACGAGCGATTCTAACTAGCAAAAATGTTGATTCTAACTAGCAAAAAAGTTCCTACCGAGTGTTTCATAGTAATTAAGACTACCTACTAAGTGCTATATAGTAGTAGAAATCAGCGAATCAGAATTCCTTAATACGCGTAGATGTTTCAAGCGATTATTGTGAAATTTGTTGTGAATTAAATAACGATACTTCGATTAAATTCGTGTCCAGTAACTTTGGGTATTTATTAAAATGATTAATAAGACGACAATTAATTTTCAGTGTTTCATTTGTATCCCACAGCAACGATCCCTTGTAAATATATTAAAAATATTATTTGAGAGAAGATGACAAAAATAAAGAAATAGAAAAGTACATAAGGAGGAAGACGTCTTTTCGTGTTGAGAATAGTCTTCACTAATAATTAATAAATATGTACGTGGTAAATATGACTGAATAAATTTTGAGGGAATTTTCAGCTCTGACAATAAATTTGGATGGGCATCATCAAACGTCACCGACAAAAACATACAAACATGACTGTGATATAAATATAATGTAAAAAATGTGACAAAGACAAAGCATGGACATTTGTAAAATGCTTCGTTGAAAAGAAGCCTATTTTTAAATAAAAGACAACAGAGTGCGACAGTATATAAGGAGCACAAACGTCACAACGAGATGTAGAGGATTCCAAGAACGTTTAAACTTGAAGCGTATTCGTCCTTAAATGTTCCGTAAGTCTGCGTACGGCCAGGGCTCGGGAGCGGCTAACTTCCCGAAACAATTAAAGTTACAAATTGAGTTTTGACTTGTCAAGATGGCATGGATCCGACGCAATTACCTCGTGTTTCCCTCATTTCCAATTTATCGGCTTAGCCTTCGGCCAAAGTAATTAGCCATTATCTCATTTCGTTCCCGGGACAAAAAAATAAGTTTTTTCTTGGCGAATCGAGACCAATGATTTATTTCCCGCTGAGCGGAAAGACCGATCCTTCTCAGGCGTCGAATTAATTATTTCTCTCCGGAGAAAAAGCCACAGAGGCTCGGCAATTGTTTTAAAATGGTACAGTGTTTCGGCGATACATATTTAATACGTAGCACGTGTACCACACGTGGGACGCCGTCCCCTGCGCTGCTATTTTATTTAAAGTAATGCTGAAATTTGCAGAGTGAATTTGCAAATTTATGGAACTTTATAATATCTATTATAAGTACATATATTATTCTGCTCATTTCCTGGATATTTATAATCTGAAAAATAGTATTCAGAAAATAACCAAAGTATGAATCAGGAGAGCTTTTTATTTTATGTGGTAATCGGAATTATGAGTTACGTAATATGTTACGCAGATGACGCAGTGATAATAGCAGAGTCCTGAAGATGGCTTGCAGAGAATGCTGTACAAATTACACCTTGCATCACAAATTGGCTCGAAATTGGCTTAGTATCTTAACTACTAGACCAGTAAGTTACATTCTCAAAGAATACTATTTGTTTTTTTAAGTAAGGCAGACAAATAAAATTTAAATATGACTTTGATAATGTGTGGATGTTCTTAGGGAGGAATTGGTGAACGTATTGTAACGAGATGCTAAATAGAATTACGCACTTCTGCCACTTGTCACAACACTATTGAAAAATACAGAATGGCCTAGCGTAATCCACGTCTTTCGGGAGGCATCTGAAATATTCGAGAAACTTCTATGAAAACCTAGAAGCCACGAAAATCTTCTCCTAAATGGAAATGTCTAAGATGTTCGATACCTTGATACTCGGATATAAATACGCGGCCAGGCCGCCGCAGGAGTCGCGTTGACAGCGAAAACAAAAGCGATGTAGGCTAAAGGGTGGCCAACCGTGCGTTAACTCAGGTGAATAATCTAGCAAAATTCTTACTTAAGTAGCGAAATAAAGCGGAGCGAATAAAACGTGCGAAACTGGATGGAATGTTCTAGTGAATGTTAAATAAAGTGAGAAAGCGATAATAAAGTATCTACGTATGAGTGATAAATTACGAAATAGTGTAATTGAAGGAATAGCGTTACGAATAATATCCATTATTTTTATTAATTCCTCCGTATCATTGTATAAATTGATCACTTTAACCAGCCAATACAAGTCATAAGCTCTGTGGCTTACCCTATAAAGACTTCATGCATGTTTCCCATACAAATAGCCTCGTTTCTGTAATACTTTTAAAATGTATTTATTTATTTATTTATTTTGTTTTAGGGAAAATTAACAGCAAAACAACAATCTTAAAAATATGAAATAATGGTTTTTACAATTATGCCAATTATAAATTTTCCACTGAATATAAAAATTAACTTTAATTTACTTTAATAGCGAGTGGAGAGGGTGGAGGGGAATGTGGGACGGGAGTAGAAGGAAAGATATAATGTACAAATTAGTTTGGGTGCGGTAGTGTAGATATTATTTCTTTTATGTTTCTTATTGTTGTGTTGAAAATGTCAATGTGGTGATAGTTTGTGTTAAATGAATTTGTGGATCTGTACATAAAGGAGTTTTGTTTTGAGTTGGTCTTACAAAAGGGGAGATGAAAAGTAAGTGAATGTCTTTTATTGCGAGTTTGGATGTGGTAAGATATTCGTTGAAGAAGTTCCGGACTATCAACTAGATTGTGTGTTATTTTGAATAGCATAGAATAGTATAGAATAGTATCTTGAATAGCATAGAATAGTATCTTAGTCATTGATTTTTTTTTTTTTGTTAAAATCTATTACTAAGGCGGCACCCACAGGCTCATTTCTCATCCAAATCCGCTGTTAGATTTAACAAACAAAATGGGTTTCTTTTTGATGAAAAATGTAATATCGAGCATTCCGAGACGAGCTTCGGACGCGATCCGAGCGAGATTGATATTTTCGCGTTTATTTTCCAATAGTTGAAACCGAAATTTTCAAAATGTCGACAGCTCATCTCGGCGCACAATGGAGTCGCGCTGGGCCCATCGCCGGACCCGCTGGGCCTGATTACGAAATATAAATTATCGCCATTTTATTTTTGAAAACCCGCCCGCGCGTTTTCGCGCCGGTATGTCCAATAATTCACGTTAATAACAATTGCGTTAACTGAATTGTTGCGTTTTATTCGGGGTGGCATTGTTCGTTTCGCGTAGTTAACTGTTTGGTTTTTAATCTGATTTTCCGCGGTTGTTGATGTTTGTTCGACCCCCGGGTCGGTGCGGTGGCGGTGCTGGGAACAGGCGTCCCCGGGGTGTGCGAGCACCCCAGGGACCCCGGGAAATGGAAAACGCATTATTTTTGTGGAAATAATGTTTCTGATTTTTGCCAAAAACAGCTCAAAATTAATTTTTTTTATATATTCAAGAACACATTCATATTTGTGAACAAAGTTCTTGTGAAATTTTAAAACAAAATTAATTAATCAATTAGAAAGACATACAGAAAAATCTAATTCACGAAAAAATATAAGTTACTATTGGGATTCGAACCCAGGACATCTCCTTTCCGGGGTCGGTGCTCTGACCACTAAGCTATAGCAACCCTCTATGTTTCCGTGAATATATCGACCTTCTATGTAGTTCTTATTTTTATTAATTGATTAATTTTTATTTTAGAAAAGGAGTTTACCGGGGTTCGAATCCCAGTAGTAATCTAATATTTTTTCGTGAATTAGATTTTTCTGTATCTTTCTAATTGATTAATTAATTTGGTTTTAAAAATTTTATGTTTTGTGAGAAAATATTGATGACTTGTGTTGTGCTGATATTTTTGAAAAATTTTCTTTACGTTTTGCTCTAGCCCGCAGTTTTGATAGCCATTCCACAGGATAGTTAGAGATCGAGGATAATCCAAGATTGTGTCCTTCTTGAGATATATTATAGATGCCTCTCAGAGGCGAAGCTATTTGTATGGGAATGCAGGTTTACAAGTCGTAGGAAGGGAAGTATGAAAGTCGAAGGTATTTTCGATACATGTGGTGGTCGTGGTGAACATTATATTGTCTAAAGTGATCACTTATTCGTATACCCTATAAACACAAGACTTCCATACCTACTTTCCCGTATCAATTTTTTCGTGTTTCTGTGAGACATTTATAATATATCTTGATTAATGATAATGTCTCTGGGGAAAAAATCCAGCATTGTGTTTTTGAAAAATTTGAACATATTCTGGTTTCCTTCTCTCAAAAGTATGTCATAATTGGCAAATGATTACGACGTCGCTTAAATTTCCTTTTTAACATGTCCATATATTCGTAATGCAATGAAAATTATGAAAGGATGGCCGAGAAAAACGCCATTGAGTTACTGGGATAGAGTAGAAGCAGAAGTCATACAAATGTTAATTTTTTTTTATTACTTCCTTTCTTTTAACTCGTGGCGTCTGCTTGCTTGCCGAAAAAACTTTGGATCAATTTTTAACCCTTTATCCTGTAATCCAATCGAGCTGAAACTTTTCAAGCAGACTCGTGGCGACAATCAAGAAGATCTATCAAATTTTCGTTACTAAAAATTAATAATTGTAGTATAATTTTGGAATTTTTCAAATTTTTAATGGTTTTTTCATACAACTCAGTAAGTTGTATGGAGATTCCGACGAATCTGGTAGACAAGAGACCGAAAATGAGAAAGGGAGTATTGTAAAAACTTTGTTTTTATGGTTAGTTTTTTGTTTCTCACTTTTGCCTAAAATTTTGATTTGTCTACCGCGTTAATTTATTCAAACTTAAATAAATAAGTGTGAATCATGAGGACACGTTTTTTTACCATTTATTTTTATCATTGTTGCAACCTGTATACAATCACTCACATAATAACCAATAAGACTTCACGTCATACATCTATAATAGAATATGATAGAAATATTTTGAGGTAACCTTCTGCCAATACTTTATATTCACAAACATACAAATCACCCCTAGAAAATCTACGCCAACGACGAGGAAATGTCTCTTAAGAACATTAACAAAATTAAGCGTACGAGTATTTTATGTAGGAGCTGGAAAAGAACATTCAAAATTATTTTGCAGCAGGCACCGAAAAAATGCGAACCCAATAAATCGACTCCTACAGTCCGACCGAAGAGGCAAAATTTTGCTAAGCCTACATAAAATCAGGCGCTTACGAAAACTCCCATTTTTCGAGGCAATAAAAACAGCGATATTTTTATTATTAAGTACCAAATATTTTGGTGCCAAATGAACATTTAGATAAAATACTGTATTTAAAATAAGGACCCTGGAAAAATACCCCGTACCGTGAATCCAAAACAAAAGGGTTGTTTGCTAAATGTACACGCGTATGATAAATAGCATTTGGGTTATCTGAAACAACTTTTATAATATTTTAAAGCTTTATATTTATAATAAAGCGCATTGGTAAAAATGGGGAGTGTACAAATACCACGTAAATAATATTTTTGTATAATATTAATATACGACATTGAGTGGTCCTGGAAAATGACGGGCATTCTGGCAATCTAGGATTCATCCATTTCGGGCTGCTGCTAGCAAGATTTATGAATGCCAACATGATCACTGAAGTCCAGTGACAATGACAAGCCTTCTAGAAGAAGAAGAAGATTCTTCTGCACAGTCTTTGGAGGATGGATTTAAACAATATTCTAAAACACAACATCACTGCCATTCAATTAGACTCTCTTCTTGAAGCAATTTTTCGGGTGTAGCGTCAAGTTTTCAATTCAATTTCATATTTATTTGTTTTTTATTCAAAATTTACATTACAAACAAAAATTTAATTTGTAAATGTTATAAATAAGTTACAAATATATAAACAACAAAAACAAATATTAAATGTATATAAAATCATTCATATCAAAGGTGTAGGAGAATTCTGCTTCGGAAAACCCTCTCAGAGACATGGAACACATCAATGTCCAGGACTTCTGTGTGTAGTTTTCTGGGATATTTTGCCGTGTACATGTGACCTCTCTGGCCGACGTTTCAGATCCCATTGCAGGGTCCATCATCAGGGCTGATGTTGGACCGATGTTGGCTTATGAACCCTGCAATGAGATCCGAAACATCGGCCAGAGAGGTCACATGTACACGGCAGAATAACCCAGAAAACTATACACAGAAGATTCTGAACGGCCGTGAAAACCTGAGAATATTTTCAATGTCCAGAGTGACACTTTTCAGCATAGCAGCTCTTCCAACAGGCATAACCATTGGCAGGTTGGTCCCGTGTATTGGAATGTGAAACAATCTATGCTGACGCTGTCTAAGGTAATTACATATCACAAACATACAAACCAATGCTCCGCATAACTTCAGGGTTATCGATCATACCGCGCAACAACCGATAAAAATGCGTGATCAAATACACATTCCTTCTAGTCTAAAGTATTGTAGCCAAGCATACCCTGGAGAAACTCGATTGGGTAAAGCCAAGGATAATGCCCGTACTCTCTCATGTTGAAATATCTTAGATGTTATGTCGCTCATAATGTTGGCCTTTTGAAGATACTGGATCGGCAGCTGTTATAACAAAAGTACGCTCAAATACTTGACAGCTGTATGGAGACTTACAAAGCAAGCCAGTTGTTCAATATAAGTGCGAAACGCTCGCACACAAAAGAGACAATGCAAAAACTTACCTTTGGATCCTCCGATTTGCCAGAAAAGTCGGTACTCCTCTATAATGGACTGTATGCGGATGATGCGTATGTCGTCTCCACCATGAAAATAATTTACTCTCTAGAATGAATATGAGCGGCGAGTCAAGATCGAAACAAATTGCGGTTTGATAACAGGAATGGGCGTAGATCGTTCAATGACTTCGAACCGAAGTTCGGCGCGTCGGAGGTAATTGATACCAGGTAGAGAATTTGCCTATCTCTCCCATGCACAGGCGTTCGACACATATTATCTATACTAATATTACAAAGAGGAAAGATTTGATTGTTTGTTTGCATTGAATAGTCTCCGAAACTACTGGACCGATTTGATAAATTCTTTCACATTTAGAATCCTACACCATCCTTGAAGAACATAGGCTATAGGATATTTTCAAAAATGTTAGGGATTCGTATGAAAACTTCGATAATGTAACACAACGTGTGAAAAAAATACAAAAAAAAAACTTATATCCCGTACGCCGCGGAAATTATTGACAATAGAGCAAAGTGATGTACTACAGTTTAATAAAATACATTAATATCTACAAAAAAGTCTGCAATACCTTATATATAAGTATTATAGTTATGTTACAACAACTTATGTTAACATTAAATGGAAACATTGTTTTTTAGAGAAGAGGGGAACCTTTGTTTTCCTTCACAAACAAATTTTTTACTTACGACCAGCTAGTACAAGTATATATGGATACTGGCGCGACCAGACACGGAGAAGCAATGCTCCGTATGGCCTTCGGAGGTCGTATTGAATCAATACTCTAGAACTTAAATTATCGAAATTATTAATATATAAGTTTCACATAGTATTACGTTTCATTCGGTATTAATTGATTTGAATTGAATTATGCAAACAGAAGCGAGATCCGTTAATGACTTAAGACTCGCTCCGTCTCGCCCGCCTCGCGCTAAGTCCGCAAGTCTCTCTTCTTCGACATAATTAACACCGTCTTAAGGCAGTACTTGTTCAATTAGGCCGAGTCACGCCCGTGATTGGTCCTTCGGCAAGTATTGACATTTCCAAGTAGGCTCTCGGGGAAATTTCTGGGAAATTTTCTTAACACTTTCGCAACAGGGAGATAACACACACTCGTTTATTTTTTCATTTAATTGGATACATAAACTATGAAACTCTACGTTTACCACTCAAGTTTCGAGAGTATTAAAATGTGTCATCGATAATATTTCCGTAACAACCTCCTTTACGCCAGTAACTTCGGCTCATTTAAACTGTACCTAATTAGTGAATTATTTGTATATATTTGAATGTAGCCGTTTAGTTTAATATTTTATTTGTATATGAGAGACTCTGATGCTTTCGAATCTTGGATGGTAAATTACAAAATAATAATTAAACTCTCGTAAAGGTAACACAGTCAATGTAATTAATTTTAATCAATTAAAAACTTTGTATTTATTTTTTCGAAGAATGTTAGAATACGTGCGAAGAAAAGCTGTCGTAGCATTTATATATTTTTTAAATATTTGTAAAAACCATTCTGGTTATTTTAATGTTGACCATGTTCAATACTCCTATTTTTTTTTTCGTAAGAACGGTCGCACACTAATTGATCCATAAAATAAATCAATGCAAGTGGAGGCAGAAGATGGACGGCGAGACATTAAAATTAGGGTTAAATTTAGTTTCATATTATTAGTTTTATCAAATACATTAATTTTTTAGCTTTTAAATTAAAAATAAAATATTTCAAAGGTTAACTTAATCCATGCGCGGTTTAGAAGATATTTCTGAAATAATATATGAAACGGCGTTCGAGAAATAAAAAAATACCTTCTGTATATAGTTTTCTGGAATATTCTGCCGTGTATAAGTGACCTCTCTGGCCGAACTTTTGGATCCCATCGGAGGGTCCATCATCAGGGCTGATATGATGAGTGTGTGTTGAAGTTTAGGTTAAGTTTTTTCTTGTAATACCGTACCGAAGTTAGGATGTGTCCAAGTTTGTGTTAGGTTAAGTACTGGATTGCAGTACCGTGTCGAAAGCAGTGTTGGAGACAGGTGTTGTCAAGAATTTCTGTAGCGTTATGTCACTGTTTCATCTACTGTCGGATGTCGGACTGTGCGGAGTCGTCGATTTAATTGATCCTGCAGCGCCGGATACCACGAGGTTTTTAACATAAGACCGTCATCCCTATTGATATTTACCGGGTGCTTATATATTTTGATTGCCTCTTTGACCAAGCGCGTGTGGTGACTCTTGGGCTTTCCTAAGATTTTCGGCTCAAATGAAAAATGGCCCGTATCTAGAAAGTGTTGAGCCAATGCCGATTTTTCTGGATGACCGAGTTTGCATGCTCTTTTATGCTCGTCAACCCGCTTTGAAATCAATCGCAATCTTGACAGTCGAGCCCTATGAACACCGTCGGTCTCAAGGGGATCTCGATTCTTCGCTGGTCTTAAGAGGTTCTTAACCTTGTTAAGTTGTTTGTTGTTGTTTGGGCCGAATCTTCCGTTTCTCCAGTCTACAGGAAGCCGACCCATACGAACCGCTACTTACATGCAGATTCCAACTACCACCCAGCGCAGAAGAGAGGATTTATCAATACTCTAGCTATGAGAGCTAAAAGAATATAAGAGCCAAGAAGAGATCTGTGCTTGGGATAGAATAAGAAATTATGAAATTAGGATCAAAATCAGAATAATGGATAACACATCATACAATATATATAAACACCATAAACACATAAATACCAACACAAGAAAACAATATGCCTCGTATGCACTGCTTACATACCTATACTTATTCGATTGTTTTTCTTAAATGGAAAGTGGTATACAGTGCACCAGCAATACTTTAAATATTGCCTACACAAGTCCGTACTAAAAAGTTTTTATTTAAACTGCCCATAAATTTTATGGTGAATTTTTTGACCTATAATAAAATTCTTCAGTGAAACAGTACAAGTGATAAACCTCTCAGTGCGTTTAATTTTATATAAACATCGCAGTGTGTTGTCGTTTGAGATTTCCGACGACAATGTCTTCCGAACGTTCAATCCCGTCTGTTTGTGTCCCAGTTTCACTGGCACACGCAAGTGTCGGCATTAAGTATCTGTCGTGTTTAGCCTTGTTCCCGCATCCATTCGAGACAAATAAATCTGATAAATAATGTACTTTGTCTCGGCATTACAGTGAGTAACGGCCGGAAGATGTGTCCCGGCATTACGGGCCCAGCGCGGACCCTGTATTTTCATTACCCGTGGACCAAAGATTTGAATTGTTTATTTTATTGCTTACTTTGATCCAATTAGTTTTGTCAGTTGGGTCATTTTGTTTTGCCTTTGTCGTATCTTGATTAATAAGGTGACGAATTTTGGCGTAGAAGATACAAGAATTTTGTAAAGAGATGCTAAAAAGAATTACTCCTGTCACTTGTCACAACACTATCTAAAAATCGAGAACGGCTTAGGATGATCTACAATATTCGAAAAACATTCAGAAAAGTCTAAAAGTCACGAGAATCTTATCTTAAATGCTAGGATAATCCAACGCCGGCCGCGTTGCAGAATTGTGCCCAGTTGTGAAATTGCGAAGCGACAGATATCGAAGCGAATAATCGAGCGAAGTTCTTACCTAAAAAGTTGAAATATACCGAAGTGATTACTGTGAGCGAAAACTGGATGGAATTGTATATTTTTAATTTTTTTATTTATTTATTAGAGACGCTAACAGGATAATAGGTACATGATACTCAGATAATAAACATTATAGTGAAGACTATGCCCATTATCCCAATTACAATTGTCTTCGGCATGCTCTAGTAACATGTATTTTTGCAATTAATTATATTTTACATGTACATTTATGTATATTAAATATTGGGATATACATACAAAATAGTGTAATTTAAATAATAGCGTTAAGTTCATTAGTGTTAAATGAAATCCAGAGAAATACGAGATCTTGCATCTCATAATGCGGGGAAAGATCGGGGCCCTGGAAGAAGTAGGACTTCATGGCTGAAAAACTTGAGACAGTGGTTTGGCCAGTCCACTGTGGAGCTGTTCCGGGCCGCAGTAAACAAAGTCCGCATAGCCAACATGATTGCCAACGTCCGGTAAACGGGCAGAGCACGAGAAGAAGAAGAAGAATCAGTAATTAATAAATCGCTAATTAATTTCCAGCGGTTCCATTCAAGTTAAATATATGAAGTAAGTGATGGTTAAATATATTAACGCCATTCAAGGAAAAATTGCTGGTAATATAGCCCTGGAAAAAAAAGACACCGTGATTGAAGAACCTTCGACATTAGATTGACCATTTTTTTGTAAAGCTTTTCAGGGTCGCAGTATATAAGATAGCCCATGTCCTTTGAACGGATAAATATTTCTTAAATATATCATAGTATTTCTTAAATATATCATCAAACATAATAATTTCGTCTGTACATCCATCTGTCTGTCTATCTCCGTAACTTCGTCTAACTTCGTAATTTCGTTCGAATCACGGCTGAAAAAACGACTGGAGATGGGACTTGAACTCCGGGCCACCAAACCCGAAACGGCCGTTTCACGCATGTTGCTACGGCCGTCTTTCCGTGGAGTGCCAAACTTTATCTTTACGCCTGCCAGTTTAATACTACTATACATTCATCAGGATGGACGCTTATTAATTAATCATTACTTAATTGATAAATAATTAAATTTTTAAACTGGGGCGTGGTTACAGTGGTGGAGATGCGGGAGATTTATTTGGTATATGTCTCATTTTAGTGTCTACTTGTCAATCACCCGCACCCTCGCCAAAACTGCAGCCACGCACCCGTTTAAAAATTAACTCGTGTACCGAAATAAGTAATGGATAATTAGCGTGCGTCTGTTCTGACGAATACAAATTCCTGACAAAACAGTGGAACCCAAACCGATAGACGTAAAGTTACTCCAAGTAGTTTATAAAAAGTTTTTAATTAATTAAAATTAATAATTAAATCCAACCGCAAAGTTAACACTATAAACATCAGGAATAATTTACATATCAAAGCATTACTGATTTCTACACGGAAGGTTATTTAGGGTTTACATATCAACACGTATTAGGAAGCACGTGTTTAACCTACAAACCCTCTCTCTGAATAAATAAATAAATACTAAATGCTGTGATGGATCGATTAAACAAAAACATTTACGCTTGAATGGCTGAATAATTAAACTGTCCCGTTCCAATCCAGATAATGACATGTTTGTTTGTTTTGATAAGTAGGTGTTTGTGAACACCATAGGGTATGGGGGAGTTGTGTTATATGGAGGGTTCTACATGTAATTAAAATTTCAAACAGTATACACAATACCAAATATTAATAAATAAAAACATATCTCACGTGTTTTGTTAATAACTGAATTCATAAATATACTCGGTGTTTTCAAATAATATCGAACTTTTGTTTCCTCCGGCCAAACAAATGAAGCAAAAGTGTCCTTTGGTGAATATGTGTAGAAGGTAATCATACGCATGCGTGAAGAATGCGATAGTCACTGGCTGTCAGCTTTTGAGCGAAGTTGGTAGTTGATATCCAAGTGGAAACCATTCGCCAGATCCAACAGGCTTTCAAGGATAATAATAATAATAATGTTTATTCCAGCGTAACCAGGTTTTTAGTGCAAGACCTGGTCCGCCATAAAGTTTGAAAATCACAATATATGTTAACATGTACATGAAGAGAAAATATAAAAAGGATAAAGAAAAAGAGAAATAATTAAAGTAATAAAGAAAAAAGAAGGAAAGGGAAAAGAACAGCTATTAAATAGTTCAAATAAAATATACCACAAATAAAGTTCTTAAATCAATAATCAATATCAATAAAATTCTAAAATAATATTAATAGTATGGAGTGCTTCATTTCTTGCTACATACACTACCGCTCGTTACGGTTATGGAATCTCATATCTGTAGCTATTCTGTATCCGAAGCCACTCTTTAATTACGGATCCAGACCTCCGTGACAGCGCTGCTTGCACCAGAGAGTTGGTGCTGTGCTCCAGCCTCAGCTTGAGGCCAGCAACATGATGTCTCAGGAGGGGATGAATCCATGAACTTTGCCTTCGGCAAACATTGTGGAAGCGCTGCAATAACGTGCCAGCCCGAACAATATTCTATTAGAATTATTGTACTGAACGCGAAGACGGTCATACGTATATATTAATAATGCTATGAGCATCTTACTTATAAAGGAGTGATACAACCGCTTTAGAGATGACCGCTCATCAGTGGACACGAATCGTGTTCCATAGGCCTTTTACAAGCCGAATCAGTAATTTGATTGATCAGGTGCAGACTTTGGTAATGCAACATCATTATATCACAGTTAAAAAACTTGGGGACATGTCAATATCCACAAATTTCGTGCCGAAGCCGCTACCGATGGAACAGCTCCATCATAATAATGCACCGGTCTATTCTTCGCATCTGATTTTGGCTTTCTTGATCAAATACATCACTCCCCTGGCTTATCAGACTCTTAACTCTCCCAAAATGGCTCCGTGTAACTTTTGGCTATTCCCCATGTTAAAAATTGACCAGATTTCAATGTAGAGAAAATATTGTGTGGAACGCGATGGCCCAGCTGAACACCTTTGCAAAAATTGGATCAGAGTAGTGTTTAGTAGTAGTAGTAGTAGTAGTAATAGAAGTAGTATCAATATTAGAGTAAGTATAGTACGGATGAATAAATGTTTTTTGGCCAACGAAAGGATCGATATTTTTAAACACAGTCGTAGCAACGTCGTGAGATTAACCAAAATCAGTTAACGGCACGTTAGATTTCTCGGCTTTATGATATATTTTCATTATTATTTTATTCTATATTAATATTCTATGGTATACGATGTATTTTTTCCTACAAGAAAATAGCTTAGAAAAGCATTCAGACATTTTGTCAGATGTTAGGATAACTTCTTTGTGTGATAAGACAGAAATATAATAAGTATTAATTATTTAACTGTAACTGGTTGCGGATATTTTATACGAACCGTATGTTTTTCCGAGAAACGATTCTCGACTTTTCGTTGAATTCTTATTCAACGTCATCAGGAGGACAACCATTACCCGCGTAGGTAGAGGGCGGACTGATTGCTGCTTCCGAGGGCGTAGATTATATGCACTCTGTTGTGGAGTGTTCACTTCTTCTACGATAGAGGTCGCCAGTGTGCAATATGTACTAGTTACGTCGGCGGACTTTACTGCGACGTCTCTCAAGGGTTATATCTGCAACCATCATATATAGAAAATATCCGCAACCAGTTACAGTTAAATGTGTCTAACGATCATAATAACAATCATAACTTCTTTAGTATTAATTAACCAGTAACATTTAGTAACAAAAATATATATCAACAATGTATAAATTGAAAAAAAAATCGTATTATTACCGATAATAATCTTTACTTGTAAAACAAAAGTTATTTGAAATTTCCCCATCTGCAAAGTGTTAAGGATGGCCCTTGTAAGATCTAGTACGAAGCAAATAATCCTTCTTTGCAGGAAACTTAAATTGGCCTTCCATGGATTATCCCGGATAACAGGATAAGGCCTAGATGGGCCCTGAAAGCCTTCAATATTCAGTAATAGAACCTTCACTCAACGCGGGGTACGCTACAGGATTGGAGGATCTCTTGTTATATGCAATGAATACTATTTTAATTATTATTTTATTATTTTTAAATCATTTCTTTGTTTCATCATTTTATGATACACTTAAAAATACATATGTGGGGCATAAAAGTAAGGCATCAACATCCAAAAAATAAGTTTAATTTCTATTAATTTTTTGCTTTGTTATTATAAAACGTGTTTTTATGTTAGCTATGTAAAAATTCTTGTACTTTATATAGTATACTGTAAAAGCCCATTAGGGCATTGATAAATAAATAAATAAAATTTTAAAATGTTTTGACTGCAGTCACTGAAAATAACTAATTTAGAATATACTGAATTCTAGATTTTATGTATCTATATCTTCCAAAATCATGTTTCCTATATATTTATAGGCTATGTTTCCTATAAAATCTTGCATTCGGTACATTATAAATGTATAACAAAAGTCCTCGATGTCTGCATTAATTTTTTTTTGGATATTGCTACCTTTGCTTTTATACCCCACATATTTTTTTTTTAAATAGAGATGCAAATACGGAATACGTGTCACATCAATATTTTTACTATTTTCAAATTAAGCTAAACGCTTGTGCTATGAAAATAGGACACGAGGCGAGAGTCCTAACCACAAGACCAACAAGCTACTCGTGATATGATATTATGTCACTATTTTTATGAAATTATTGATTCTAATTTTATTTATTATTAGGTCCTTATATATGAAATTGACGTTTAGTATGGGAGGAACATAAAGCCGATTTTTTTTTATTATAATATATTTATTTAATCAAAGTATGTACCATTGCTATCTATGCACTTTTGCCATCTCATAGGTAGTTCATCGATCCCTTTACTAAAAAACCATTCGGACGGGAATCAATAAAATCTTTGAAGGCGGTTTGGACTGCCCCATCGGAGTTGAATTTTTTCCTTTGCAAGAAGTTATCCAAATTTCGAAAAAAATGGTAATCTGTTGGGGCAAGGTCCGGAGAGTACGGTGGATGTCTTAGACATTCCAATTGAAGCTCCTCTAATTTGGTAGCCGTCTGTTGTGCAGTGTGTGGTCTAGCGTTATCATGAAGCAGCAGTGGCCTAGAGCGATTAACCAGCCTCGGTTGTTTAGCAGCTAGCTTTTCCATCATGGTTTGCAGTTGCTGACAATAGACATCTGCCGTAATCGTCTGGCCAGATTTAAGAAAGCTGTAGTGAACGATACCAGCACTAGTCCACCAAACGCTCACAAGTAACTTTTTTGGAGTCAATTTTCGCTTGGGGCATGGTTTGGCTGGTTCGGAAGGGTTCAGCCATTGCGATGAGCGCTTCCGATTATCGTACAGGATCCACTTTTCATCACAGGTAATGATTCGATTTAAAATCCCTTCATTATTGTGCCGGTTGAGTAATGCAACGCAGCAGTCAACGCGCGTTTGTTGATTTGCTTCACTCAATTCGTGAGGTACCCACCTTTCAAGCTTTTTCACCTTACCAATTTGCTTCAAGTGGATTAAAACAGTTTTATCACTAACACCGCAGCCTGCAGCTAACTCGGATGTGGTTTGCGATGGATCCGCTTCCACAATAGCCTTCAATTCTTCATTATCAACTTTGGTCTCCGGCCGTCCACGGGCTTGTTCTGCAGGTCGAAATTTCCAGAACGAAAACGTTGGAACCAAAAACGCACTGTGTTTTCTTTTGCGGCACCGTCGCCATACACATCATTAATCCTTCGAGCCGTTTCTGCAGCACTGGTGCCACGGTGGAACTCGTACTCGTAAATAACGCGATAATTCAAGTTTTTCATTTTGTAAACTGAGTGACGCAAAGAAAAAAACAATTGAGGAAAAAACAAATGAATTATAATTTTCAAAACACAAATACATGAGTAAATAGCTGTATAAATTTGGATTTGGAATTCCTAACCAAAGAGAAGATATTTGAGATCAAATTTGCCAGTACGGTAAAACGCCAATTTCATATGTAAGGACCTAATATTATAATTTATCACAAAAACTTCATTTTTTTTATACTCAGACCACCAACAAATTTATACTCAAACTAACGTAAGTTTATTGGTACGCAGTCTTGAAAAATTACTACGAACATGTAAATTTTGAAACAATTATTAGAAGGTCAAACTAAATACTCTTAAAAAGTTTAATGTCGAAGAAAATAAATCGCGCTTTATTCAAAAATATAGTTTTGAAAATAAAAAAGCAACAAAAAATTATTTTTAAAAATATTTTTTTTTACACGGGGTTTCTTATTAAATTCTTTAATATAATTAAATAATTACATTTTTGAATTAATTTTAAACGAAAATGGTGCCAAATAAAGGGTTAATAATCCTTCGAAAGTCGAAATGCATATTCGCAATACATAAACGACCAAAAACAAGTCTTTAACACAAATAAAAATATAAAATAGTGCTATTATAACATAATATGATAAGAAAAAATTTAAGTTTAAGTAAAAATATATATTTTTCGTTCTTGTAATTATTGTCACTGGATCGTGGCTGTAGACGCAAATTAAACACTTTTAAATTTTTTAAACTTTTATCAAATACGCAAAGTCACTGGACACAAATTTAATTGGAGCACTCTTCTTTAATACATACCAAATATTTCTAGAATCTTCGCTGCACTTTTTTTCGTACGTAAGTACTCGCGCCGAATATCTGTTACTTGGTCACACATCTACTAATCACACCGCTTTGTCTGTGGACTTTTAAAACATGTTGTTATTTTTACATTTTATATATTACACATTTTTTGTACCTGTATTACCTGTTATCTGCCAAAATTTCCCAATCTCAAATGTCATAATATCCAAACCTTCCTACCTACTATAGTGTATATCTGTAGAAAATATTTCAGATTTGATACTATAAACGTAAGGTCGCTCGCTCTTTGTCTACAAGTGTCCATACTGTCCATACATATATCGCTCATTAAACAAAATTTCGAAAGCCATATAATACAGATTTTACAGGGAAGGCAAAAAACTGAATAAAATCTAGATTCTTTACATAATATCTAGATCCATACATTTCAAAGACAAAATACACAAAAAAACTTGATTTTGACAAAAATGTGAGGTATTGTTTTATCATGAGAAATACATTGAATATAAACAAATGTTCAGTGAGAGTCCATATATCGTCCCTTTAGAGATAAAACTCACTTAGTGCAATTTTGGGCAAAAAAGAGTTATGATACCAACATTAATACTTTTCAATCTTTACCAAAAAGTAAATTTTCCGTCTCTATTCAAAGTTATTTAGTGGAAAAACTCATCATGTGAACATTTTCAATAATTACCTCCAGGCAAAAATCATTAAATCACTTAGTTACTTTTACCTGGCGGCAAAATTGAAGAATTGTCTTAATTTTTCCACTAAATGCAATAATTTTAACTTAAGCGACGGCATTGTGGTGTAAAGTCTAATTAAATATTGTTATATTGTGTGGTTTTTCATGGTTTATAGATACAAGAGAGTTAGATGACGTTATAATATGTTACGCATTTTTATCGATTGTTACGCGGTATGATCGATAATTCTGAAATTATACGGAACATTGGTTTGTATGTTCCCGATAATTACCTAAGACAGCGCCAGCATAGATTGTTTCACATTCCAATATACAGGACCAACCTGCCAATGATTATGCGTGTTGGAAGAGCTTCTGCTATGCTGAACAATATTACTCTGGACATTGGTCTGTTCCATGTCTCTGAGAGGGTATTCCGAAGAAGGATTCTCCTAGATAGACAGATCGATTTATTTCAGATTCATAGGTGGCAACTTTTTATAATGTTTAAAAAATTATATGAGCATGTTTCATTGTTGCTGAGGGTCTTGGCAGTAAAGTAAACACTACATTAATTTGACGCCTTGCCTGCTACACTAGTAATTTACTGTATTATAGTAGACAGTGCTCTTCCAGTAGGTACAGTATTTGTGATAGAATATTTATTATTTATATAAAGTAGCTATTATATGAATAAATATTAATGCCAATAAAAAATAAGTTATAATAATAATTAATGATGGTGTTAATTCTATGATAATGAATGATATATGCAATAAAAAAAGTGATCTGAATTGGATAGTGAATAAAACAAATAAATAAAAGTAGTTGATGTGAATGATTTTATAAAGGTATGTTTAATATTTGTTTTGTTTTATATGTTTTTATATTTCTAACTTATTTAAAACATTTACGAATTAAATTTTTGTTTGTAATGTAAATGTTATTTATAAAAAAAATTAAAATTGAAATTCAATTAAAAAAATAAATTTATGAACTTCTAAAGTTATGTATTTTTGTTGTTGGTTTTAAAATTCATTCCTCTTCGTGGGATTTTTGGATATAGTGTTCTTTTAATATATAAAAAACAATGATTGTCTTTCATTTATATGCAGGATATCCGACTATAAATTTTCCATACCTAGTTTTAAAATTTGGCCTAGGTAAAAATCATTTCCAAACACACTCACTGCGTGTTTGGCAAAATTTGTGACGTCGAAGAGGAAAAAACGCTGCCGCCGTTAAATTTAAAATGCAATTACAAACATGCAAAGTGACCGAGTGTGGTTCGCGCCGAGGCGATTTAGATCGCGTTTTAAAAAGAAAAACGTGAAAATGTATCTCCAAAATACATAACATTAATAAATCCAATCAGGCGCGCGCCCTGGCGGCGCCCTGGCCGTGCTGGGGATGAATATTTGAGCGAACCCTTCCGGCGCGGGGGTCGGCTCGGCCGCTGCCCGCCCGCCGAGTGGAGGTTAAATATTGGACGGAAATGGACAAATTATTACGACTCCATGAAACTACTTATGCCCAGTTTGTTTCATTTCATTTAAGCGACTCGACCGGCAACGGAAATTTAATGTTGTATAATAGTATATTTTGAGTATCTTCAAGTTTGTGTTAACTGGGGTATTATGCCGTGCTGTTACGACCTTTCGGGCCGACGTTTCGGATCCCATTGCATCATCAGCTTTGGCTTTACCCAACCGAGTTTGTCCAGGGTATGCTTGGCTACAATAGTTTAGAGACTATAAGGAATGTGTATTTGACTACACATTTTTATCGATTGTTGCGCGGTATGATCGACAGTACTGAAATTATGCAGAGCATTGGTTTGTATGTTCCTGATAATTACCTTAGACATCGTGAGCATAGATTGTTTCGCATTCCAATATACAGGACCAACCTACCGATAGTTATGCCTGTTGGAAAAGCTACAGCTATGCTGAACAAAATCGCTTTGGATATTGATATATTCCATGTGTCTGAGGGGGTTTGCCGAAGCAGGATTCTCTTACACCTCTGACCAGATTGTACAGGTCACTTTTAATTGGTTAATAATAAATTGTTATTTTAATATACAATATGTATATGTGTGTGTATATATGTATGTATATGTATATGTGTATGTTTGTATATATATGTGTATGTATGTATATATATGTGTATAAATTCATAATATGTATGCATTAAACATAAAGTTTGTAATGTACATATTATGTAATGAATAAAAATTGACATTGAAATTGAATTGAAATTGAATCAGGGCTGATGTATGAATATTTTGAGTATGTCCAAATTTTTCAGAACAGAACTGGATTGTTTGTCACAGGGACATCAATAATCAATAGTTAGCCGCTAGGGGGTCGTCAGAACTCGCATGCGAAACGTGGCGCAAAAATTTAAAATATATACAACTTCCAAAAAATTAATAGACATGGTATTCTATCATGGTTGGAAATGGCGAACATTTACATATGTGTTTAAAGTGATTATCTAAGCCAACCGTACGATAGGTCGTGAGTCCTATGGCCACCCAAAAAAGACTTCTATACCTACTCTCCCTTGAAAAAATACAGTTTCGTCTCTGTGAGACATCTATAATATACATTAATTGTATAATAGTAATTATAGTAACTCCTCACATCAGCTATTGTGCTACTTGCGTGCTATTGTGTCTTGTATCTGGCGAATGAAGGAAACATCAAGAAACCACAAGTGATGCAAAACAGGGCAACGAGAATCATATTAATAAAAAGTAAATACACCAGAATTGAAGAAAAGAGAAAAGCACTCAATTCGATGGAAATTAAAAAAATACTTACTTATGATGTTCTCATATTTATATATAAAATTTTCAATAACAAAATGCCAAAATATTTTTTAAACAAAATTATTGTGTATAATGATGAACATATATATAACACCAGAAATAGGAATGGAATAAGATTATCATATAAGATAAAACACAGAAACACAGTCTAATGTACAGAGATGTAAAAATATATGATGAGATGCCATATATGAAACATGAAGAATATAAATAAGTTGAATGTATTTAAAAATAAATGCTATAAATTTTGTAAAAATAGTACAGAATTGTAGAGCATAAGATGAATTATTAATTAAAGATTGTACCATAGATTAGATTAGATGTAAATGTAAATATATAGGTTATTATGGATAGTATATTAGTAATAGATTAAAGAATGTAAAGTGTTAAATACCTACTAGTCAATATACAATGTAATATTGACTAACTTAAGAAATAAAAAAATAATAATGATGATTTGGTTATGAACGAGGAAAGGATGGTTAAGAAAATATACGAGGCGAGTATTGAAGGCAACAGAAATAGAGGCTGTCCGCGAAAGACCTGGCACGATCAGGTACTGCAAGTATTTGAGGATGGCCCTAATAAAAGCCGCAACAATCGTAGAACGTGTACTAGAAGATGTATGAATGTGGCGGAAGCAAAAGTGGTGTGCTAGGATAGAAGAAAGCGATGAAAGAAATAAAAAAAAAGTTTATTTTTTTTAACTAATAAAGAAACAAAAACGACATATTAAAGGAACTGCACACAATAGGGGATTTCTGGATGGTTTGAATTACTTTGGAAGATTTTAGGAAAACCCTGGAAGACTGTCGAATGCACGAGAATATACGGGAACGTTCCAGAAATTTAAGATCTTACAGGTGTTGTTGTTTGAAGTTTGGCGATCACATGTACACAAAAGCGAGGCAGACTACGAGCGGGAGTTCAATTATTCTTGGCCAGCAGTAAAATGCCAGAGTACTTACAGACGGGCGAATATTCTAGAAGACGAATATAAAGTGTCCCACAGAAGATTTTTGAGGGTCAATTAGTGCAAATCGCAAAAAGAGTTTTATGATATAACAATTAATTAACTTTAATTGCTTATAGCGTTTTATTTTGTCTCAGATCCTACGTCATTTCTCTTCCTGGTTCTCGGTACGATCCTGGTTTAATAAAATAGTGCTACGTACCCGTAGGTACGTAGCACCCCACCCAAACTATGAGTGATCATTTTCACGACTGATATATCCCTAGAAACTCAGCAGGTAATTCATAATACCCACCAGCTTGCCCTGCATTTGAACAAACATAGTCGGGATTGCCCCGAACAAAAGGCCGACTGCGCGACGGATCAACTCAAGAATTTTCTGTTTCCAAGAATTATATTATTTTCCATGTAAAACAAAGATAACAATCATTTATAGGTAATATGACATAATATAACAATCATTTATAGGTAATAATTATATAGGTAATATGACAATTTTTTAATTAACTTATATTGTCAACAGTTTCTTTAACAAAATGTTATTTATGTTAGTATATAACCACTAAAATTACTTTTTTTTCAAGTTTGTGTTTACTGGGGTATTATGCCATGTTGTTACGACCTTTCGGGCCGACGTTTTGGATCCCATTGCAGGGTCCATCATCAGGGATGTGATCGGGCAGTCGGCCCGAAAGGTCATAACAACACGGCATAATACCCCAGTAAACACAAACTTGAAGATTCTGAGTGGCCGTGAAAACCTAAGAACATTCTTACTATTTTTTGTCTACCGGTTTCGCGGCGTCACCCGCCTCTTTATTAGGACAACCACTAACTGGCATGTAAATATCACTACAAACCACACCATGGCATTATTTACACACCAATACCTTCACAAAATAACTAAAGGTCAACATGCACTAAGTTTTTTATCAAAAAGGATTAAGAATTTGAGTAGAGGAGAGAGGGAGACGGGTGGGATCTATAGGGGGTGTTGACAAATCTTGGGTTTTACCTGACAAAGAGACGGGTTTCGCCTCAAAACCGGTAGACAAAAAAGTAATCTTGATTTTTTTTCAATAAATAAGTGGTTTAAACAAAGTTAATTTATATTAATTAAATAATATTTTGTTAAAATGTCTGACCACAAAGTTAATGCTTTAAATACTAATAATATATTTTTTTAAATCATTTAAACACGTTATAAATAAATGTTAGAATACATTTCGCCAGAATTCTACTATTTTGGAAGAGGGCAAGCAAGTGGAAACAGGCTAACGATTATTAGTGATGGTATTTCAAACAGTTACACACTAGCCGTTATTTGAGATATTTTTTCAGATTTCGTCGATGATTTTTGCAATTCGACAGGCAACCATCGGTACTAGATAACAACTGTATGTATCTTAGTTTAAATCATAGATAAAATTAGATACAAACGCCAAGTAACTGTACCGAAAATAACCGGTTAAAATAACGGTTTAACCATCACTAAGCTATATGGGAGCCTCGATAACTGCAACGCTCCGGGCAATCGAAGAGCTTTGACGCTAAGCTTCCACAACGCGCAACGATATTGCAAATAACGTACATTGCATTATGACTAGGAGATGAGGTGTTAATAATTAATATGAATAATTTATGCAAACCAACACTAGCGTGATACAGGAGGAAGGTATAAAATGAAACTATAACCTAATATATATGATATAATTTTTATGACGTTACTTTAATCACTCTATTATGTTACTTTAATATACAATACTTCATCAAATACAAATAATTAATTTACTACATATCTACATACTGTGTTTTGTATCTACATACCATTGTAAACTATGCCTGTCTCAACAAATATATTTTTAGTGAGACAGGTACAGTCCAACCAAAATTTTATATTTTAATTAAATATAAATAAACAAAATAATTTTTTTTTAAACTAATAATGAAACAAAAACGACAAATGAATGTTTTAATTTTAAGTTTTAATTTATTACCGAAAGTCACCAAACATGAACTTTTTGGAATAATTTTGGAGTAATCACTCGTCCAGGGAACAGTAAAGAAAACTCAACGCATATTCAGGGCTGTTTTAATAACCCTTTTCACTTATTGTCACCCTTTTCACTATCTCCTAATTGCAAGGATGAGGAGGGAGAAACCATAGTTTATTTATTTATTAAATAGAGTTACAATAACATCTATTCATGTATAAGAAATTAATATACAACAATAGTAAACAATACAAGAAATATAATGAGATATGTTACTTGATATACACACAAGTAAAACCATAAAGAAAATGAATCGTAAGAATATGAGCTGAAGATGAGGCCAAGAATATGAAATGAAAATGAGCACAAAATTGCACCGTCGAGAGAGTTAATAAACGTAAAATAGTCATAGTCAGGTAACATCCACTTTAGACCCCACCCCTCTCACTCTCTTCCGTTAGATTCCTGATTTTTCTGTAGGCTAGTTAGTGCATGCTTGTCTCTGACAAGATTAACACGCATGTGATAAATATTGGTGAAAGTTTAACAATACTATGGTTGTGGTGTATAGTGTTGTGAACATAGTTCAATTCAATTCAATTCAATTAATAATATGTACATAAAAAACTAAGTGTTCAAGGCATACATATTATGGAAGTATATATCAAAATAAAAATATTTAATAAATTAAAAATAACATAAAATCTGTTCAAAGGTGTAGGAGAATCCCGCTTCGGAAAACCCCCTCAGACACATGGAATATATCAATACCCAAAGCGATTTTGTTCAGCATAGCTGTGGCTCTTCCAACAGGCATAACCATCGGCAGGTTGGTCCTGTATATTGGAATGTGAAACAATCTATGCCGACGATGTCTAATGTAATTATCAGGAACATACAAACCAATGCTCTGCATAATTTCAGGATTATCGATCATACCGCGCAACAATCGATAAAAATGTGTAATCAAATACACATTCCTTCTAGTCTCTAGACTATTGTAGCCAAGCATACCCTGGAGAAACTCGGTTGGGTAAAGCCAAGGATAATGCCCGTACTCTCTCATGTAGAGATATCTTAGAAACTTCTTTTGGAGTTTCTCCACCATAAGAGAGTACTTGCCCTCATGTGGCCCCCAGATCATCGAGCCACTCTCGAGTCTACTCCGTACCAAGGTTTGTAAAACGTACGCGGTATTCTCGAAAACCCTAGCAGTACGCAGAACAAATCCTAACATTCTCAAAGCATTAGCACTGATCGTCTCTATGTGATGGTGAAATGTTAGGTTGCTTACAAATCCAACACCTAGATCTTAAACATTCGATGTTCTTGTCAGATTTTGGTTGTTCATTTTATAGCGAAAAAATAGAGTTTTTTGGGCCCTAGTGAAGGATGTAACCGAACACTTGGACACAGTAACACAGTAGTGTAGTGTTGGTCCTGACGAAAAGACGGATACGTCTCGAAACCGGTAGACCTTAAATCTGGTAGTGGTTTTTTTTAAGTTAACTATCATTCTGTTAAAATAAAGTTGTGAATGAAAGGAAAAAATGAACAGAGGACTTATCAGTCGGGAAAATCACTTCCGGCAGATATAAACCACGGTAGAGATCAAGCTCATTAATCGCACTCGGCAGACATTAAAGGTATGGATTTAAAAATCATGTCAACTGAATCGTAAATGAAAATTGCTGGTAAAAGGAAAACTAGCACACAATAGTCACAACCTGTGGGGAGGCCCATCAAAGATAGCCAAGCGAGAGACCCACACCCGAATAAAAGATCTGAAACACGGTAAGTTGTTTTCATTCCTGAGAAAGTCAGCATCTCTGAAGGAAATTCCACCTATCCTCCTTATCAAATCTTCCCAACGATTATTTCGTATGCGGCAAAGTCGTCTAGGGAGCACTTTATACTCGTATTAGAATATTCGCACGTCTGGGATCACACTAATTCACAATTGAATGCCCGGGAGGTACTCTCTTGATTTATCATTAGTCAATACACGCACTGATTTCCCACTTACTGTTGTTCCTGTGAAATCGCGGAACGGTCACAACACACTATTTATGTGTCGCAGTTAAAATATGAAAAAAACTATTTAAAAAATATGATAAAGAAAATGTTTCGATATAACATAAAAATGATACGTACGTTATATTGAAAGAGCCACGATCTCTTGGAAAAACATGAGCTATTGAAAAAATCGTGGGATGTTGAAAGAAATTAGTTGGAAGAATAATAGAGTATAGGAGAAATGAATAAGGTTTATTAGAAGAACCATGAAATGCTAGATGAAACATGATCTATTGGAAAAAAGAACATCTTGTGGAGCTGATTATCAATGTTTTTTTTTAATTAAATTAAAATAGAAGCCTAAAAGGTTCATGGATAACATTTTTACATGATTCTATATAGGAATATAATAATAATATAATTTAGATACAAAGTCATTTTTTTATAGTTGGCCGAGTTTTAGCATTTTTGTCACATCTGTTTTGAATTTGTCAGTGGTCAGTTGTTTGGTCTATTGTGGTAGGTCGTTGTATAGTTTTGATCCATTGCAAATTAGTCGGGATTATCCTGTTTTTGTTTTGGCGTTGTTATGTGATAGTTTTGAGCCGTTCTAGTGTAGTGTTGGTGTTTTTCGTGTATTTTGTGTAATTTTATGTCTTCGTCTTGTATTTCGCCAATTGTTAGTCTGTGAATGATTTTAAGTGTTTCGATTTGTGTAATGCTTTCGATGTTTAATTGTTGTGTTATACAGTATACAGTTTCAGTTGGTGTCCGGTATTTCAGATCATAGACAATTTTTAGTATTTTGTTTTGCTGTCGTTGGAGTCTGTTTACGTTAGTTTTGTTTCCGGTTCCCCAGAATGGAATCAAATATCCTAATCTACTCTTGACGTATGCCTGCTACATCAAAATTTTTACGGTCTTCGTACAGTTCTTATATATAACATATCAGATTAAACTTTTTTTTTAAATACTTGGTAGTCATGTAGACCTCATCAGTGAAGAGAAGCTCTTGAGTCTGATGAGGGAGCCACAGTTCTTATTCCTTGTTATAATATATAGGTACATAGTGTGTACAAGTTATTTATTAATACAGTAAAAAGGTAAATTGATAATGAAAGTATAGGACTTATTTTTAAAAAAGCTATAGGTTTAAATGATTTATGAATTTAAGTTTGATTTTAGGAAAATTTTAATTGAGAGGTTACTGATGCATCGTATCTCGATAGGTAAGTTATTATAGTAATTAATGGCTTTTTAAATATAGTGATGCTGCATTTGGGTTGTTTTACATTTAGGCATTATGAATTGGTTTCCATTTCTCATAAGTTTGAAATAGTCCTGGTTTTCTGTAAGGTTTTTTCTTTACATATTTTTAATATGGAAACTTGCTTGAAAATATGATCTACGTTTGGTACTGGAAACTATTTAAAGAGATCTTTTGTTGGAATTACGCGAAATATCTTCGTGAGTAAAAGTTTTTTTCTCATAATTACATTTAAAAAACATGAAAAACATCTCTACAATGTGTCGTGTGCAAAAATTACGCCATAACGAATTAAATATCGGTGTATTAGGTTTTTGTAGGTTCAAATTTTAAGAAGCCATTTTCTCAATTCCATGTTTTTCTGGGTTGGATGCTTTCTGCATAACTACGTCCAATTAATCTATGTGGTTTACTCGAATATATGTATTCTGTGATGTGTTTTGCTTCTGTGATTTGGCTTATTGGCTTGTTGAAGCGTTTAAAAATTTAAAAATAAATTATTGCAGGTAGTGCGTTCAATTAATATAGAACGTATATTCTTTCCGCCTAAAAAGCACGGCGGGTGTATTCTGTTGAAAATATGTTCGGAATATTCTTGCGGAGTGTGATTTTTTCCGGCCGCAGAGTAAAAAAAAGTATCTGTCATTGACAGTCAGCCGCTGAGTGTAGAAGTGACAGATAGCAATTTCGTTAAATTTTGCGTGCTTTCTGCATTATTATTTTAGCAAGATGAGATGTTAAAAGTGTGGTACTATGCATAGGTATATAAGTCCGCATACGTGTAATACATTTGAGGGCTATGCATTTTACATACACTAGTGTTTAATGGCTCAAGAAAAGACACTTCAATATGCCTCACCGTCATCAAGTATGAATGCGACTCCAGATAAACAGGAAGGATATATAATTGTTGATGCCGTCTTGGTTCTTGTCCCGGCTGTACAGCAGGGGCATAAAGCACTGTTTTGTGGCGTCGTTAAACGAAATTGCCATCATTCCAGCCTGGACTTCCAGCTCGGCTCCAGGAGTGAGGGGAATTGATATTGACGCGTAAGTGTTATGACAGCATTAGAAATTAATTATTACGATTGTTATCCCTTTACGGGTCGGTATAAAAGCGGTGAAGACAGAAATCGGGTTGAATTCTATCACTATCAAACATTAAATCTTGTTTACCCCTCAAATTACCTACATATTAATTTAAAGGTCTTGAAAAGCGCACGATGCTCTGAAGTAGAACGGAAAATGAGTCATCCGTCGTAAAATACTAAATACTTAGGACTCAACATAGACAGACACCTCAAATGGACCTTTCAAATACACAAAGTAATTGACTCACTGACTAAACTGACCAGCCTATTCCACAAAATACACGAAGATTATTTAATAAAAAAAAAATACATGTTGAATTCTTTCTACAAAATGTCTAAATGTACGAAAAAATATTTTATCGTTTATATGTTCTACGAATTTGATAAAACATGAAGTAAAAAGTATTATCTGAGGCGTAGAAAATGTTCAACCCCCTTACATGATTTTTAACAAAATTATTTTCTTGTAGAAACAGTAGAATTAAAGTTTTATAATGCCTATTATATTCAAGCCACATTTTTTATTTTAAGAGTTAATTTAACAATGATGGCCGCAATGTGCGTAAGAATAATATTGAATTTACAAAAAACTATATCACTTAGAGCTTGAACGATTTCGCTTGAGCGCTCCAAACCCGTATCTAACTCATTTTTAGCATTTTGTGCGTTGGATGCTGTCTGCATAACTACGTCCAATTGTGACCTCACCGGGAATTGAACTCGGAATCTTCGGCGTGAGAAGCCATGCCCGCTGGGCTACGAGGGCTACGCGATACATAACATTAAACACCGGAAGATTCACCTGTCAGCGTGGAAATCCTTTCCAACACTACGGCATTGATGATCTTCAATTTGTTTATACTGTTAACCATAACAAACATGCCAAAGAACTACAGCTAATAATGTAGTGTTTTAATTCAGTTCAATTCTTGGTCTTTCATAAACAGGCGGTGAGGGACCTACTCTGGCGTGGTGAGTTCATTCCGCATTCAAACCTCGTTCTGACCTGATCATAATTTTAAACAATTGTAATATCCAGAAAGTTTAGGCGAGGATATAGATACTCCGCCCTGCCGGAGCTTTCGGAAAGTAATATAAGGCTTTTGTAGGGGAGGATAATCAAATTTGACTCGGCCTGGAATTTATTGAAAGCGCTCAGCCTTTTATGGATTTAATATTCATATTCTTGGAGATCGAAAGGCTAAGATTAAAGAATATTAAGTATTGCTCGATAACAATGTATTTGGGTCGCTCCAAATATAATAGCTAACCTTAACCTTTCAATTAAGTTTAACACAACATTAAAGTAAATTAAGTTTACAATATTTTATGAGCATGATTTCTGAACACAATTACTGGATTCTGTCCACAGAGGGACAAGCATTAATTAAGAATAGGCTAGCACGTATGAATATATTTTTCTCTTCTTTTTCTATCTTTAATTATATTGATTGTATTTTCTTTTCTTTCGTACTTCTACTTATAAACATTGTTTATGAACTTTGCATCTGATTCTTGTTTTTACGTATTTTAACTTATAAACACTGCATCTAATATGACTATCTACCATGAAATATGTTTGTTTTAACAATAAAGATGATTCCTTAGACGGGGATAGCGAATGTTTTGCCTCTGTGGCCCTGCCCCCCCGCAAAGGTTTATACCACCCGAGCGGGGGAGCAGGGACACGCAATTTAGTTGAAAGAAATGTCAACCTGGCGACGATTGAGTAGGACCGATATGGAAGCTTTTACTCTTAGAACTGTCCTGGGTAAGCGGTGAGTACCATTCACTGTTGCAAAAAATGTTATATTTCATTCTCAAAGTGTTTCACGGTGGTTGCATTTTCTTTTCGTGTGCTTCTTTTTTTATTTTTTTAATTTTTTTATTTTTATTTATTAGAGACACTAACAGGATAATAGGTACATGATACTCTGATAATAAACATTATAGTGAAGACTTATTATAGACCCATTATCCCAATTACAAGTGTCTTCGGCACGCTCTAGAAACATGTATATTTGCAAAGTATATTTTTAATGTACATTTATGTGTATTGTATATTTAGTACTTCAATGTAGTGCGATTAGTATTTAATGAATAATTGATTTAATGGTTCTATAGGTTCAGGTCATCATTTAGAAAATGGATGTTGTGTATGAGTGAGTTTTTGAACGAAGATACGGTATCTGCAAGAATATCAGCATCAATGTTAGGGTCAGCACAATACAAATTATATGTGCGACACAACCTTGTGATGGGAGAAAGATAACAGACATTATTAATGTGCTGGCTTATTCTAAAGAATTCCGGGTTTCTTGTACGAGGTTTAACATGCAAATTTATATCAGATAGAGAGAGAGAATCAATAGATCCACTGAGAATCTTGTGTAGCACAACGAGATCGGATATTTTCCGTCGGGACTCAAGTTTGTGCATCTTGAAAAAGGCAAGTCGATCTTCACTGTGTTGTAAAATAAGCAAGGCTCTAGGCGCAACTTTTTAGGAATGAATTTAAACCGCTGTATATTTTTGGGGCTAAAAACAAGTGAAACTCTATTTTTAATGTCATTTTATTTACTTCATCGTGCTGAGGGAAAAAAATAGAATGAATATAACATTCGATTATAATTGAGATTTTATTTTATACATGTCAAAAAATGTAAGTTTATATTGAATGTTAAATATTGAAATGAAAATTTGGGCACGTGAGAGTGAATTCAATTGTTCAAAGGCCAGTGAAGTGGGACTCACCGCAGAGTTAGGGCGTTTCTACGAACAAAAGCCGTTTCGACCCTACTTTTTCATCATCCAGATTGGCATTGTTTTAATGCTAAAGCGGTTTTTTTGCTACACTACATACATAGAAAGCGCTCGTTACTATTTCTGGGGTGAAATAAAATAGTATAAAACAAATATTCAAAGGTCACCGTCACAAGGACACTAGTAAGAAACAGTATCGAAAAACGCACATCTTAATTTCTAAATACGTACATGACCTTCCTTTATGTGTCAGACAAACGTGCACCGAGGAAAGTCGCATCTCAGTCACGTTGGAGGAGCTCCACGGGAATGAGCATGACGCGACTAGTATTTTTTTTGACTATCGTTTAATATGTAAATAAAATTTATTTATTGTAGAATTGTCTTTTGTGATTGAGTTTGGTCTCTTTTGACTACTTATTCTACATCATTATTTACTTGACTGTATTGTTAATTAATTAAGATTTTTGATATATTAGATCAATAATATAATTACCTTTCTTATTGTCTAATAAATTAGATTACCTACTTATATGATTGTAAGTGGTCATCCCCCACCACACACAAGAATCGTTATTCTTTTTGGTGAGGTATATACATACAAAAACATTAACTGTTAATATTTTCAAGGTATCTTTGTAATATAATATTATGTATATTATTAATTAAATAATAAAAAAATTGTGACAATTAAAATTAAAATAATATATGATCTCTATGTAAAAAAATGCTGAATTTCTAATTAAATTTTAGACTCCCGGACTGGTAAAACGCCTTAATAACTATAAAATCATTTTTTATTTTGAGGCGAAGATCTTTAATTTTAATTTTTGAATATTTATATTATGTACTTGGAATATTACCGGTAATAGAAATTTAATTATTCAGGGATGAAAAATATACGTAATCAACAGTTTCAACCTTATTTGTAATTCTGTTTCTGAATCTTAGGCTGTATTAGAAAAGCCGCAAGTTTGTTTGGTATTCTGCGGATTCTCCGTGCCGCATAATTATCTCGGTTTCGTATTGGTCCACCAAGACTCAGCCTCTCTTGCGCCTACTTCCCTCTGCCATTTGACCTTCACTTACGTGGGCTAATTTTAAAGGGGCAAATAGCATTCGGCCCAATTTTGAAAATTGGAGAAGTGGCCCGACGTTTGATATTTCTACAAAAAAAATATTGTACTTATTTTCAGACGTAACTTACAGTTTATTCCATTTTATTTTATTCTAATCCATTAAAACTATAATTAATACATACATTTTTTCGCTATACCTCTCCAAAATGAGACAAATTTTGCGCTGAGAGAGGGAATTATACTTTTAGGAAATTATTATTTTTATTTATATGTGTTTAAAAATAATTTAATTTTTATTTGGGTTTTTGTAGTGTTCATTTAACTTGTTTGTTTATCTGTTTGGTCTCAGTTATCTTCTTATTTTTGTAGGAAGGCTATTGAAATTCTTTATTCCTAAATATATATAAATTTGATGATATTATTTTTTTTTATTATTTTTTAGTATTTTGAAATTACACAAAAATCTTAAGGATGTGTTTGTTTCAAATTATTATTTGTTTTTTTGTTAATATTTTGTAAAAATTATACGATTTATGAGATTTAAATAACCGCACAGTATAGTTTGTGGCTTCCGAGGTCAAAGAAGTCAATCACATGACACGCAAAAACCATCGACGCGAGAGAGTACCTATTGCGAATTTTGTTTTTATATATATAGTATATAGTATATAGTAGTTTATCATTCTAGATAGGAGAAAGAAGTAGTGTAGACATATGAGATACAATGTGAATGCGCAAATGTATAGTGCATGGGTTACAAGGTCATCGGTTTATCATGTGATATACAATGGTCAATGTTGAATGGAACATAAGATTTTTCCTTGTTTTATTAATATTATACAACATTTAAAGTAAAAGAGCTATGTACATTTATAATTTTGCTAGAAAACCTTTAAATTAATATCCGAAATTCTTTTAACCGGGATGTTAAAATATATTTTTAAAGTGGACTGCATCGCCTTGATCTCTCGCCCAGAAGCATCGATGTCACCGGAAGTAGCAGAGTACCGGGACTTCCCTTTTTACTCGGGAACTACCCCTGAGGAGCGGAAGTCATTCTAGGGGTAGTAAAAAGTCCGCAATGTTTTATTCGCGCACCCGCTCAGTGATAAAGTTTTCTGGTTCTCCCCGTCTCCACGGAAAGGGAAGATGTTGAAAATGTTACTGACTTTTTAAGCAAATATTTGTACCTTTTTTTCAAAAGAATGTTTGGCCTAGTTTTAATGAATGATCTTCTGAATTCTAAGCGATGAAAAAATAACATTTGTGAATATTTATTTAGTTGAGTATTTTGAATATTATTTCATACGTTATAAGATATTACGATAGCATGGAAATGCTGGTGGGCCAAGACAGAGCAAAATTCCCAGATTACACTCATTAGGGAATGAACATGCAGAGGCGGCTGACATTTTCGCTGATAGTATAACTGTTTATAGGACAAAGCTGATACATGAGGGCAAGTACTCTCTTATGGTGGAGAAAGTCCAAAAGAAGTTTCTGAGATATCTCTACATGAGAGAGTACGGGCATTATCCTTGGTTTTACCCAACCGAGTTTCTCCAGGGTATGCTTGGCTACAATAGTTTAGAGACTAGAAGGAATGTGTATTTGATTACACATTTTTATCGATTGTTGCGTGGTATGATCGATAATCCTGAAATTATGCAGAGCATTGGTTTGTATGTTCCTGATAATTACACTAGACATCGTCAGCATAGATTGTTTCACATTCCAATATACAGGACCAACCTGCCGATGGTTATGCCTGGTGGAAGAGCCACAGCTATGCTGAACAAGATCGCTTTGGGTATTGATATATTCCATTTGTCTGCTGGGGTTTTCCGAGCTGGATCTCCTACGAAGACAAAACACACCTCTCCTACAACACAAAACCCTAGAATAAACGTATGACCACGTTTTATGTTATTTTTAATTTATTAAATATTTTCATTTTTGATATATACTTCCTAATATGTATGCCTTAAACATTTTGTTTGTCATGTACATATTATCATGAAATAAATTGAATTGAAATTGAATTGAAATTGAAAATTGAACAATTGTTTACATCCCAACGAAATGGAAATGGACAATAAATCTTTCTATTTTACCTTTAACTATTATTATTTGTACCTTTAACTTTATTTATTTATTTATTTATTTGTTTACGCCCATTAGGCTTTTACATAAAGAGTATAAAATAAATTTCAAAAAGCACATACATTAAAAGTTTCAGAAATAGCACCAAATCATGGGTATAAAAATTAAAAATGTAGAGTAGGTAACGAGCAGCAATGCGTATAGGCTTTTACATAAAAAAATATATCATAAAATTAAAAAGAACATACATTAAACATTTATTATTATTTTATCTTATGTTTTATCTTTTTCTTATGTTTTTCTGTATTTTTCTTTATTTTCTGTATTATTTTGATTATTATTACCTTTTAACTATTATTATTGTAACTTTTAACTGTATTATTATTTTAACTGTCTTATGTTATTTAAAAAAAAAAATATTCTGTATATTGTAAAAGCCCATAAGGGCGTTAAATAAATAAATAAATAAATAAAATGTTCGGCCATCTGCACACTAAATATAGCGTTCCAGCAGTAACAGTTTACTAAATATCTTGGCTTGAAACGGATTCTTTGAATTATCGTGGGTGGTACGCTAAATATCATTACTTTTTCTTTCCTTCATCATGTAAGTATTAACACATCATTATCCAAGTTGGTCCCTCATGTTTTAGACTCGTGATCTTCACGACCTCCTTCCCTTACGACTATTTTTCTCTACCTTTCTTGGTATTCTGCAGATCTTAGCATTGTCACCAGAAAAGTACCTTTAGCTTTTTCTGTACTGCAATACTAACTGTAAACAGTACTCATTTTTCTACAGTGCTTTCCTGCAGTTCAACAGTCATTTTAAGGAGCTCGATTTACTTAACACAACAATCAGTGCCATTAAATCTAGGCGATACCACGTGAACCATAAACATTTTTGGTTACAGGCACATACTCGCTTGATTTGATCCATCCCTATTATTCTTACCTTCCCTTCTCTCTCTGACGGCTCTGATATTCACTAGGAAATTGAACTGCATTATTGATTTCATCGAACTCTAATGTTATATAATATATTCTTATTTATTATCATCCTCACTAGTACCTACTAACTAACTAACTAACTAACTAACCATCACGCCGTTTCCCCGCAAGGGTAGGCGGAGAGGATTGAACGCCACACTCTTCTATCCTGGCACACCACTTTTGCTTCGGCCACATTCATACATCTTCTCATACACGTTCTACGGTTGTTGCGGCTTTTAACAGGGCCATCCTCAAATACTTGTAGTACCTGATCGTGCCACGTCTTTCGCGGACGCCCTCTGTTCCTGTTGCCTTCAACACTCGCCTCATATATTTTCTTAACCGTCCTTTCCTCGTTCATACGTTCCACATGACCAAACCATCTCAGCACTCCTTTCTTTATTCTAGCTACCACGCTGCAGCCAGCATTGCATTCACATCTGATTCGTTCATTCCTCACTCTATCGACCAAAGATTTTCCACACAAGCGTCTTAGTGACCGCATTCATTTCCATTCATTCATTTCATTTCATTCCTCTTTTGCCAATTCCAGGCTTCACTTCCATACATAAGGGTTGGCACTAGAACGCCACTATGTACCGCTAGTCTTGCTTCCTTTGACAGATTCCTATTGGCCATAATTGCATTTAGTGCACCATTAACTTTGTTTCCCGCAGTCACTCTCCTTTCGATATCATTCTCAGCCTTGCCGTCTAGTACCTACTAGCTTTGTGGATTTATAAATTTGACTTAATATTTCTGTACCTCTTCTTTTGTTCTACCAATTTCAAAAAAATGCATGAATCCCAAATGCAACAAAATAAAATATTTATGAGTAGGGTGAGATATCGGAAAATTATGACGAAAATAGTGACGTCTCCCTCCTCCCCCTATCGACCAGTATTGCGGATGGCTCGAACAAACAAACGGTCCAGCGAGTGTCCAGACTCCCGGGCGCCGGGTCCGCCCTTGATGTATGGCGACATCCGTCTCGGCCGCCCTCGCGGTAAATACACGTCACACGAATCTCAAGTCCCATCTGAAGGCTGGGTAATAAGGGACGTTGATGGCCGCTCAGCTAAAACGACATACATTTATCAGTTTTTTTTATTTTTGTACTCCCGTTGCGCAAGTCGAATACCTATAACCATAAAACTGATTTGGTAACCTATGCGATACTATAATTTGTAACTGATTTAAAGCTTATTTTTAATATATATATATATATATATATATATCCCAGTGTAACCGAAATATAGCACAAAAATAAAATATTTTTACAAATCCGCGAAGTTCCCGAGAAATAACCTTTTCATAATGCATATACCTCTTCGTAAAAACTTCTATTTAAACATATATGTATATAAAGGGTTATTTGTAAAACATTAATAACCTCGCAGGACTATACTCCTGCCTTGATTATGAGTCGAAAATGTTCAAGCTGTTATGACCTAATATCAATAGTTAAGGAGATATGAAACATCAAAGTTTGCATTTTTTTTTCAATACTTCGGACTTATTTTTTGTATAACGTTGGACTATCATTACAGTAACTTATATCGAGTATGAAAAATTTATTCCCTTTAATAAAAGTCAAATAAAGAAATAAAAACCTTCAAATTCCAATTGGAAAACATTCCAATTGGAATTTTTTCAGGGTTTTAATAATTTTATTTAACTTGTATTGAAACGAATTAATTTTTCGTAATTGATATTAGTTACTGTAATGATAGTCCAACGTTTTACAAAATATAAGTCAGAAATATTGAAAAAAAATGCAAACTTTGATGTCGCGTATCTCCATAACTATTGATATTAGGTTATGATAGCTTGAACATTTTCGATTCATAATCAAGGCAGGAGTACAGTCCTACGAGGTTATTAATGTTTTACAAATAAACCTAATATATTATATATAATATATATATATTCTAGATATATATATATATATATATATATATACTATATATTAAAACACTCCCGACGTGTCGAATAGATAGCACTATTCATTCTCAAGGGCCTTTTATTTTGAATCCTGCCCAAAACCGGACGAGTAAACCCGACTGTTCAGGACAAGAACTCAAAAAGATTCAAAATAAAAGGCCTTTGAGAATGAATAGTGCTATCTATTCGAAACGTTGGGAGTGTAAAAGTCTTTTTCAGGCTTTTTCTATTTAACGTGGGTTCCCTAGAAAATAATTCGTCATTTTTTAGCAGTATCGTATTAAATCTTAAATATAACATATGACCTAAGAACCTAAACAACAGACACGACAGTATTAAACTTAAATTTCTCCACACATATACAATGTAATTAACACCTATTAAAAACACATTAAATCAGAGTATTGCCCCAAACCTTCCACTTGTAGGCAGAATAAGGAGAAGTCTACATTAGGGCATAACCTGCGACTTTGATTAAAATTTACTTTTTACTGAACTGTCGACATAAAAAGACTTTTTTATGATCGTTTAGGAGCGAAATTTCAGTGACGAGTCACCCCTCCTGACGATGATCTGATGAGAAGTGCAATCTGCTTGAAACATCGGAAGTACAGCGGTCCTTCTCAGGACCAACTAATGAGATGAGTGAAAAAGTCATGAAAACTAATAACAACTTTCAAACGAAGAAAGTTGCATATATTGGACTCATTCTTCATAAAGAGATATTAAGATCTCTTAGAACTCAGGCTGACATTGTAGGGGAAATAATAAAGCAGGGATGTATAAAGAAACACGTGGTTTTGGTTATGCATCCCCATAAAGTGATTTAACTTCAAAAATTCTTGTGATCTTATACATCAATATAATGATGTAGGGATAAATTGGCATGTTTATGCAACTATTTAGATTGCCCAATTTAAACAGAAAATGGCAAATAATTTTCCTAACATAGTTTACTTTACTATGTATGGTGCGATTTATATCAAAAAATATTCTTTAATAAAACTTTAATAAAACAAATTACAGGTCAAAGAACTGATCCTTGCGGCACTCCTAATGAAACAAGGAGATTTCAATGCATTCAATTTAAAACAAACTAAAAAAAATCAGGTGTAAAAGGTATGTATGTATATATATAGTCATCCTTTCACTAAAAAGGTTGGCTAGATCAAAAGCACGCCTTCACAGAGCAATATGAATTGACAAATTCCACGCTCAGAAATATTTTTGTAATTTGAGATATTGAATTCAATTCATCTGCAGCACAGATCCTGTCGAGGTCCATAAATCAAATCTAATGGTGTATTTAACAGAAGGATATACAAATATTGATTCTCAATGCTATCTTGCGCTTCAATTATGGAAAATAAATGTTCCAAATCCATTAAAAATTATGCTTATCTAATATTTGAAGGGTATAAAACGTCCGAAAATTAAAAAAAAATGTAATGCACCGAGGATACTGAATTTAAAATGGACATAATTTATGATTTTTTAGAAACTATAACTCTATCTCTTCAAAAATCATATTTCCAAATCAAAATTAAAAGCAAATAATAATAATAATAATAATAATAATCATAATGGTAATAACAATAAATATACATACTATGTCTTTATTCCAGCCAGTATGAGAAAAGATTCTTCCCTTGCCATAAAGATGTGTACATAAAAGTAAACGTAGAAAAATATACAAGTGAAATAAGAAAAGAAGAGAAAAAATGTCGAAATTAAACTGAACACTATGGAAAACAGTCTCTGTTGCATAATTAAATCACTATCACTGTTGCATAATGCAAAGACAGCAAAATCCTCGTATTCTAAAAATCAAAGGAAGCAATACTCACTTCAACCAATCAACGCCCAAAGACGTGACACGTGACAAAATGGCCGCATCATATTAAGTTGAAATTCGATGTAAATTTTAGAATGAAATATTACAGCGGAGACAGGAATATCTAATTATGTAAATAGCAAATACAGTAATATCCACATGGTCAGTTCTACTTTACGGTGTTGAAGCATGGACGCTGAAGGTGACTACTCTAAATCGCCTAGAGGCGTTCGAAATGTGGATACATCGTAAAAGGTTAAGAATATCTTGGACTGACATGACTAGTAATGTTGAAGTTTTACGTAGAGCAAATACAAACAGACAGTTACTTAACATAGTAAAGCTCCGTAAAATTTCATATTTTGGTTATATAATGAGAGGCGAAAAATACTCCATCCTTCAGCTCGTCATGAAAGGGAAGGTCGCAGAGGGGTCGGAAGGAGGCGGCATTCCTGGCTTCGAAACATCCGAGAGTGGACCGGGATAAGAAGCGTGGAAGAGCTGTTCCGCACTGCCCTGGACAGGGAAACTTTCTCCCAGATGATCGCCGACGTCGGGGGGACCCGACAGGGCACATGAAGAAGAAGAAGAAGTAGAAGTAATATCCACATTTTTTTTAACACTGCAGTTTACATATTTACTTATACACATATATACCTAAAAAGAAAACTGAGGTGCCAATTGTTTTTAAAAGCTGAGTTCTGATAAGATTTCGGTTTCACAGATTCGAGAGAAATTTAGTTGAGTAGTGAAAGATTTTTGTATTTATCTTTGTGGGATATTTGTTGGGATAGGGAGTAGCTTGTTGGTGTAATGGTCACAACGCTCGCCTAGTCTTCAGGTGTTCGGTGGTTCGAGACCCACTCCAGGACATCAGCAAGTTAGTCCCATTTTCATGGTACAAGTGATTAGCTTAGTTTAAAAAAATAAGAATATTGATGCGACCAATATTAAAAAAAAACATGCCTTTTCTTTTCACCCCTCATGTAACGTCCTGAGGCCCCACATATATATAAGCTACCTGCTTGGTATTTTAATTCTTTACTAAAATTTAAAAAATATTCAATTCCCCAGAAAACACAATCCACAAGATTCTGAATGACCTTTGAACTAAAATAACATATAAACTGTAGAAAAACCTTCTATACAATTTTATTTTCAGAACTAAATTTGGTACTACCTACATGTTTCTTTTAATAATGCAGATAAAAAGTGATTCGTTGCCTGTGTGCGCTATACGCACAGTTCACTGAGAAGGAAGGAATGAAGAAAATAACTAAATTACGTTACATTTAATTTAACATTTTAAAATTAAAATATTACAAAAATTTTGCTTAGTATTTATTGTAATATGTGCTAAAGGTAGATAATGTATATTAAAAGTACAGTGTGTAGTTTTCTGATACATTCTACCGTATGTATCTGAACTTATTGACCAACACTTACTCGTCACATCAGCCCTGACGGTAGACCGTGCAATAGGATCCGAAACGTTGGCCAGAGAGGTCAGATATACACGGCAGAATATCCTAGAAGATTCTGAACTGCCGTGAAAACCTGAGAACATTTTTATATTGAATGTATCTTGAATATACAGGGTGCCTCGTAGCTATGAGGTACCCTGTACTAGCTAGTAAGATTTATAGCTTGATAATGAGTCAAAATTGTTCAGGCAACCACTACGTAATATCAATAGTTATGAATATATACAATATCAAAGTTTGCATTTTTTTCGATAATTTTTTACCTATTTTTCGCAAAAAGTTGATTCTGATTCATTCACTTCAATACAACTCAAATAAAATGATAAAAAACTTTAAAAAATTGTTTTTTTCAATTTGTGCAAGGTTTTTATCATTTTATTCGACTTGTATTAAAGCGAATGAATTTTTCATAATTGATGTAAGTTACTGTAATGATATTTCAACTTTTTGCAAAAAATACGTCAGAAATATTATCAGAGTAATGTACTTAAGCTTTGATATCTCCATAACTCTTGATTATGTAACGGTTGATTGAACATTTTCGACTCATTATCAAGGCAGGAATCCAACTGTAAATGTTTTGCTACTAGCTACTGTATACATGAAATAAAAATTAACTTACTGAGAATTCAAATTCAAACTACCTGACAATCAAAATATGAGAAACATAAATGTTTATTTTTATGTTAACTATTTTTATAGTTTTTATAATGAGCTAATTTTTTTATAGGTAAGTCCTGACCCCACCAAGAGTTCGCCGATATCTGCAGTGGGACACATCTAGACGATTGCCGTCTCCATGAATGGACAGGTTTTGTTCACACTGTACTGCTTTTATTTTATTTATTTATTTTACCAATATAAAAAGCCGAACAGCCGTTACAATTTAGCTTAAATAATTAATAATGACTCAATGATAAAATGAATTGTAAATAATATTTAGACCAACGCAAATCAATGAATATAATTTTTTACACAATAATTACATAATACACCTTTTATGACAAATAAAAAGTAAATTGTATGTAAGACACATTCTTTTGATAAAGTTCCTTCTTCACATTTTTATAGTATTGCTTTATCTTTCTTTTATTCACATAGATAAAAATCTTAACATATAGCAAGTTTTTTTTAGAAGTAAACAACTGAATAATGAAATAAAATACGAAATTTTGGTGCTGGCCGTTGTATTGGCTTTATTGGAAAAAATAATTTTATCTTTTTTATAACGTAAAATAATAGCTTCTTTACAGCGTTTTACATATATACAGGGTGTACCAGAGCTAGCAGCAGAATCTTGGCTGATAGATTCCTGCCTATGTTATGAGTCTAAAATGTTCAAGCAACCATGACCTAATATCAATAGTTATGGAGATATACAGTATCCAAATTTTCAATTTTTTTTCAATATTTCTGACTTATTTTTTGCATGAGGTTGAACTATCATTACAGTAACTTATATCGATTATGAAAAAAGCATTTGCTTCAATACGACTTAAATAAAATGATAAAAACCTTATAAAAAATTTTTTTTTTCAATTTTCGCTAGGTTTTTATCATTTTATTCGACATGTATTAAAGGGAATGAACTTATCATAATGAAAATAAGTTAACATTATAATAGTTCAACTTTTCGCAAAAAAATAAGTCAGAATTATTGAAAAAAAAAATGCAAACTTTGATACTGCATATCTCCATAACTATTGATATCAGGTCATGGTTGCTTGAACATTTTAACATAGGAAGGTATCTACCAGCCAAGTTTCTGCTTCTAGCTCTGGTACACCCTGTATATATTAGATCGTATTAACCGTCAATCTTTGTCCATATGAAGTAACATCGTAGGTGAGTTTTTGTCTTTCTCGAAGCAGCATTCACAAATATTAATGCAAATTTTTAATAAAAATTTCGAAATCACAGTAAATCTTAGCATCCTTAGATCACTCTCTTTAATAATTAACCTTTTTAAGGCAATGTACATAGGAAGTGTCGATAAATGATTTAGTTCCGAGTAGAATAGCTGTAGAGTCACTCAAATACCCCATTAATCGTCTTCACCGCAGAGAACGTTCTCGTTCACTGCACTTCGTATAATTATTGACTTTGAATAACTCGGCAGTTCTCGCTTAATCGCAGTGCCTAATCAGGAAATCACTTAAGGCATTTCAATCGCTCGAGTAGGAGCGCTTATTTGCTTCGAAAGCCGAAATTTCATCTTCAAATCTCGCGGTATCAATGTACTCTTCATCCTTTTGATGATTATGAGGATATAAAAACGCGATGAAGCCTGTTCACGGGGAACTTTCTATGGACGGGAAGGCCTTTCAAATAATAATCTCCGGATTTCATCCCTTTAAAAAACTCGCAAAATCACGTGTACCTATGTGATGCCATCGCCGGACATGCGGGGTTGAATTAAATATAAATTTCACGGACTCGCCATCATGGGGCCGGCCGGGGAGGCGCAATGAATGACAGGGTGGTTTATTATTCACAGCTCTCGTGGCATCTACCCTCTGAATTCTAAAACCTCCCTTGAAATCTCTACCCGAACGTGGAGTCTGCCGTATCAACGGGTTCCGGAAATGTATGCACTCTGCCGGAAACAAATCGAGGATTTATTTTTTTGGAAAATGGAGCGGAGTTGGCTCGTAATAAGTAAAGAAAGAGTGTAATGCAAAGGATCGAAGGGAGGGTAAAATACTTACATTTCTGAATTCACCGACCATATAATTGCTAATCATTTTTTGAGTCACGGATTTAAATTGCTCTACTCGGTAACTCGTTTACTGATTAGGGGACATCCATAAAGTACGTCACACGTTAAGGGGGGGGAGGGGGTCGACGAATTGTGACATTGTGTGACAAGGGATGGGAGGGGTCCTAATTTTCGTGACGTCACATTTCAAAATCTAATACAATTGAATAAAAACGGTTATATAGTTCAGTTGTACGCGATAGAGGTAGGCGCGAGAGGTTTATCGGCAAAAGCCCTATACGTCTTACTGAAAGATCTTAGCCTATCCAGATCTTCCGTTAGTTCCATATTAGAATGCATATCGAAAACGGCACTAACGGAGTCTAATTGGATTTGGTTAGGCAGGGAGAGAGATCGAAACAGTGGAGGTGAGTGCTGATGCATCATAAGGGGGCCCCTTAAACCTTCATCTGGGTCCCATGTCCCAGGCACTATTCTCGGCTCTCCTCTCTGCAATGCGATGGACCCGGCACCCTCACGGTGAATCCATCGATTGCTAAGTGTTTCGTCTATTCGTCAATCGCTTAATGTAAAATTGCTAAATATGTGACGTCACACTGGGGGGGTCTCACAAATGTGACCAACTGTGACAAGGGCGGGGGAGGGGTCAAAAAATCACGAAATTGACATACTTTATATGGATGACCCCTTATGACATGTGTTGTCTATTGATCTGATTCTTCCAGCACTTGATTTTACTAGATTTTACTAATGAGGTGTGTTATCTGGATATTAATAAAGATAATTTTAACAAACTGGAGCGCCTTCGAAAAGTATGTATCCATTTCACCTTTTTCATCATCCGTTGGATCTTAGAGATGTCCTTATCATAACTTTCATAGTAAATTTTAATTCGTGAGATCGTCAGAATATTTCCTCGACCATTTTTTCCACTTTCTCGCTATATACATATGGATATTATATACATAAGGTTATTATTGTGTTTCATATAACATTTAGCAGTGAACTCACAATTTATCGTAAGTGAAACTAACACAAAGCTTTAAAACAAATTTAGAATATTAATTTAGCTACCAAAATGTAAAACTGAATATGATGTTACATAAAGCAAACAAAATAATTAAATTTTCGAAATGCCAACCAGATGAAAACTGTTTTCAATTTTACAAAATGGCCCGCGGATGTGATATAGTTTATAAGTAATATTTTCAATTAAATTCATGTTTGTCAACAGATTTAATGGAGGTTGCCTTTTAAGAAAACATTTAGTTTACTTTGCTCTAACTATTTTGGCTTAACTATTGGAAAAGTTTTTGTCTATTCAAAGTTTTAATGGCTTTCTGACGTCGGAAAAAAGTTTCACTCCCATATTCTTTAAAAGAAAGATTATTTATCCAAAACGAGTTATGTGTCTCTGGTACTTGTATTATACCGTACCTGTAGATATATAGTATATAGTAGACCATACCATAGAGAACATGTTTTCTGGTTCGAAATAAATATCACGAATTTAGTTAAAACGATAAGAAAAGAATTTACATTCCGATCCTGAATTCTCGCATAATAGGTAATCTTACTGTCGCAGCCATCTGATAAAATTTGCCTGGTAATTGGATGCCAAATGCCAAGGCGGTTCATCAAACGCTGGCATCCAATGAAATGGCTGAAGGACAACTAGCCAAGTCATTGAGCGCAACGTTTAACCAGATGGCAGATGTAGTCATTTAGTTAAATTGGATATTGATGAATTTGTTATGTTTGGTTAGGTTAGACTATGTTAGGTTAGGTTGGATTTGAATCATTTGGCTGTCTTGGTCAATACGTCAAGTTGTTAAATATAAATATAATAAATATAAAAAAAAAAAATATTAAAAAAATATATATATATTAAAAAAAAAAAAAGTCGAGTATATTTGTGCATACATATTAATAGAATAGAAGGGTGGGTTTATTGCCAGTTTCTTCCAACCAACCACACAATCACCTTCATCCCCTTGTCCTTGTAGGATTGGGAGTCGCTCAAAGACTCGACAAGGTGCTTCCATATTTCCCTGTCTTGCACTGCTTCTGCATGCGTCAACCAGTTTAGACCTATTCTATTTTCAAATAGATGTTTTTGTTGCTTCTCCTAGCTTAATCTAGGGTGACCCACTGGCCGTCTACCTGGTTAAACTCGTAACATTCCGTGTGCTGATTTTCAGCATGTCTTTGGGCATGTTACAGTGTGCCAATTCAAATGAATAGGCGCAGTGTATGTTACACTGCCTATTTAATTGAAACATATTTCCAGTATTTAATGTTACAGTGATAAAACTAGTTTGAAGATAACGAGACGAGTAGGAGATGGATGGAGAAAGGGTTAAGCTAGGTTTTAGAAAAGATATTTTTTTTTGAGTAATGCCGAAGGCCATTTTGCGACAAGACCTGACCTTTTGCTGAAAACCGAAGGCCTCACGAGTCGCCCATCTGGTAACATCATATCGGTAAGTAATGAAAAAAAGAAAATGGTCTAATATATAGTAGGTTTGATGTAATACTAAATGAAACAACAATAATTTATCTCAGGTTTCCAGGTGTAGAACTTTGTTGCGATAAATTTACAAACAATCTATTTTAAATTTCAAAATGGGGAGGACCCGTAAAAAGAGGGCGGCCTTCTTAGCCCAGTGGGCACGAGGCTACAATTAATCTATGTGATTCACACAAGTCTGGGTGTTTTTGTGATGTGTTTCGGTTCAGTAATTGAGCCTCTTGGCCTGTGAAAGCATTAAAAATAAAAGAAATATAATTTAAAATTGCTTTAGTCTGCTTCTAAAGATAGTTATTTATTAATTATTTTTTATTAAACTTATACTTATTTTTTATTGTTATAGATCGTGCCAAGCCTTGTACAGCTCGTCGACACGTTTCTATTCCATTTTCCTGCATAAGTCCATTTCATATTTAGTTATAGGTAATTTACATAGGATAAAATGTATATAAAAAATAATAATATAATATGATCATAACAAAACTTAAAAATAAACTTAGTAATGAGACTTGGTAACTAATCAAAATAATAAAAAACATGAACATCAATATGAATCACTGAGATCACTAAAATAAAAATTCATGCAACAGCTCAAAATAAAAATAAAAAAGCATTGGAGCCAACGATATGAGGCACTGCGATTTGTCTAAATTTCCAGAGTCAAGTTATTTAGTAGGAATTTTCTTATTTTCCTTCCTCTCCTTGTAGGTTGGGTGATACTCTTGACGTACTCCGGTATTTTTTTGAAGAGTCGTGGGACTGTGGTCTCTGTTATTCTTGCTCCGTAGAAGTTGTTGATTTTTTTTTCACACTTAGTTGCCCGTTTGTGATTTGCCGAGTTCTATGGCTATGATTTACTAGTTCCTTTCCCTCTTCATAGTGCTTTATGATTATATGTTATAGTTATGGTCTGTGACGATTTGATGTCTGTACATAGTACTTGATTCCACAGTCTAGTTGACCGCACTTCGTAAGAGGAGCTGAAGGATTCAGGTCATGAATGGCGATGAAGAGTGAAGTACTATCAGCTGAACGGAGCGGAAAGATAGAAAGTTGAATTTAGATTTCAGATAACGAGTTGAGTGAGGATCGAAATAGACATTATGGCATAATCCAAGATCATGATCCCATGATCTTGGATTGGAACCATGGAAAAGGGTTTATAAAAGAAAAAGCTATTCATTATATTTCTTTCGTCTATAAAAAATATAAATTCGTAAGCTTATACATTATCTATGATTTACACATTTTTCCTCAGACATTGCCTATGAAATGTCAAATATACATTTTTCGAAACTATAAAATGTAATATCTTATTTAATACTTACTATTTAAACATAAATTATCTTTCATTCTGTAATTAACACATTCAATGATATAGTGTAATACTCATTTTTATTATATATGCGATAAGACCATGAACTTGGATTTAGCCGACATTATAAAGTAGAGATAAAACATGAATTTGATGACATTGTTGGATTGCCAGCCAAATGGAGAAGATTGCGGAAAGATGTGATGGAATTTTTTGGAATGAAGATGAAACGGACACATACATTTGGAAGGTGTTCCAGTTTGTTGAGATGCTCCACATTGTCATCCAGATAACACACACCAGCATAATGAAACAGGAAAGAAGTTGGCCAGCAGTCAACACATGTGTAATCAGTAAGCTTGTGATGGGATAATAAAAGATTATTCAAGGATCGCACCGCTTTTTTCAATCTAAAATATTGATATGTAAAAATTATTGTGTAATTATTGAACCCTCGTGATTGGTATATAAAATGGCACTTGATTGGATAGGGTACCACACTTTTCTGTGCTGGCCAATCACTTTAGCTTCGTTTACTTTCGTACACGCTCTTTGTATATTTATGATTATAGACGTCCCCCTAAAACATTTGGTTTATCTGGCCAAGCCAGATCTTTCGCGCATGTCCTCTGTTCCTGCTGCCTTCAACAGTAACTTCACACGTATTCTTTGCCATCCTCTCTCTTTATTCAGTTACGCCGTAGCCAATATATTAAAAAACCTTTAATTTATCGAAATTTTCTCTTGCAGAATTTAGAAACTTCGAAAACATCTGGTCTTTATAAATAAGCGACAGCGTTGTGCCAATCAATCAGGAGTGTTTCGGTAGTGGACCATTGAAGTGAGACTAGTGAATCTTCAAGTTTGTGTATTCTGGGGTATTATGCCGTGTTGTTAGGACCTTTCGGATCCCATTACAGGGTCCATCATCAGGGCTGATGTTTTGTTGTAAGTGTTGGTGTTGTGGTTAAGTATCGGCTTGCAATACCGTGTCGAAAGCAGACCATGAGACTAGCGAAGGTGGCGACTTGTGTAAATTATGAGTGGCCAGCGGAAAAAAATAAGGTTATACCTACCGGGTGTGATGAGAGACAGCGTAAAAGTATCCATAGACTTGCGAATATAAAGGCGAGTATAAAGTGCTCCATAGACCAGTGAACTAAATAATAGTGCTCCAGTTACATTTTTTCCAGTGACTTTTGTGTACTTATTAATTTCAAGTGTTACATTTGGCTCTCAACGCCGTAATGTTTTTGTAACCTCGTATGTTAATGCATCGTGGATGATATTGAGCGAGTTTTTATGTGCACGGATTATTTGCGCACGGAAGTTTTCCAATATGCAGCGTAACAATAGCCCCCCGAACGCAAATTGCATACAGAATAAAGTATGCACGGCGCGATGAGCGGGAATATTAAATTAACAAAGCTCGTCGCCATGGCTCGCTTCACAGCTGTTATCGCCATTTTCACATTTTCTGTGGAGCTCGGAGCGGACCGCGCACACATTCCAGATGCTCAAGATAGAGCGCTAATATGCATTCGGCACATTTCACTCGTGGTGCTGTAATAGTTTGCTAGTCTTTTAGTTAATGCTTTCACTTACACGGAGTTCCCGACCAACTTTTTCAATTTTATTTTTGAAGTTATATGTACTTCTCTATGCGCGTTTAGGGTGATATTATATAACAGCGCAATCAAATGCTAATGGCGATTTTCTATGCATACTTAAAACCACCAATCTAGGCCACATACATACACACAGTGGCAAGGAATGCCACATAAGTAAATCGGGGCACGAGCATGACACGCGCGGACGGCAAGTCACTGCACCATCAGCATTTCGGAAGATTTCTTCACACTCACACAGAAGACTCCTTTGTTCGTAAATTATATAAAAAGAGGCACACGCCCTAGGCGAGCATGTCAGTCGTTTGTAGACATCCGGCGGGTGACCGGAGGCTATGGCCTTTAGTCATTGTCTTTACAGTCATACTCCTGTATATTTTGTACTTGTTTTATCGAGATAATAATCATAAAATATTCATGGTGGTGACCCGAAAAAGCAATTGCTCCTAATCATCTCTAAAACCCCCAAACTTACTTACTTACCAAAACGCCGTTTCCCCGTGGGGGGTAAGTAGAGAGGATAGAGCGCCACACTCTTCTGTCCTGACATACAAGTCTTGCCTCATCCACATTCATATATTTTCGCAGCAAACTCGACGGTTGTTGAGGCTTCTAACGGAACCGTATTCTAGTGTCCAATTAATCTGGTCATACCGCGTTTTTGCGGTCGCCTTCTCTTTCTGGTACCGTCAACACTTGCATTTTATATCCTTTTTACAATTCCTTCCTCATTCATTCGCTCAACATGTCCAAACCATCCGAGCAACCTTTTTTTAATTCTATTAATTATGCTTAGATCAGCTTTACATTCATTCCTAATATCTTCATTCTTTACTCTATCATAAATGGATTAGCCACACATACGTTTGTGGGATCATATTTCTGAGCATATTTAACAAAAAGCAATTCTATTCATTGACGATATTAAGTGGTTTTGAAATGGTGTTACGAAAATTGCGTATGCACTGGGTGCTATTGTTATTGTTGATTTTTTAGGAACTTGCCTATGAGAGTCCTATATCGATGGCATTATTTCAGCTATCGCTTCGCCCAAACTCTTGTACGCTTTTCTTCTTCCAAACAGTTAAACCATCACACATTTCAACAAGTTTTTGCTGTTTTATGAGAGACATAACAGACATCCGAAATGACCGAGTTTTTTGTATGTGGCGAAGTCTAGGGAAGATCTGACCAGATATCCATCGGACGTTTCTGCATAGTCTATTCCAAGTTATGTGTTTACCCTTGTGTGAATACAGCAACCCATTTTTTTGCCGACCCGTTATTTGAAAAGAGGCGATGATCGAGGATTGCAGCACCGCGAGCCCGCGCACCCGCGCGCGCTATTATTTATACCGGAATATCGACAGCAAAGGACTGCGACACGGCTAGCTCCGATGCGGGCGGCCAATCACGAGGCGTGTTTGTTGTTTTAATGAATCGGCAGAAAGGCAAACTAATGCCCCGGCTTGTTCGGAAATCAAAATTCAGAATTTTATCGCATTTGGATTCAGAGGGCGGCCGTGGCGTTTTGCGTTCTGTTTGTTTGTTCGGCGAAACGCTTTTCAATTTTATCACAAGCGTTTCAAATATTTGCGCTTTCAATAATATTATCCGTAAAAAGACTTCCATTACCGAGCTATTTATTTGAATAATTCCAAAATTTTTTTAAAAGAGCTTTGTGAAATCCGGCATTCCGAAAACATGTACTATATTTTCAATCAAATTATTCCAGAACAATGCGAAAATAGTTTTCGAATCACGATCATCATTTCCAATGGGAAAATTTTAGCGAAAACTGTAGTAAATCATGCTGGACATAGATGTTTCTTAATTAGATGCTAGAAGAGGAATTCCTCTTCTAGCATTTTCCTTAATTAATCTCTACTATATACTATTTCTCTTCAGTTTAAGATTTATATGATAGAAAAACTCAAATGCACACAACGATCCATGCTTGGAGTAAGCCAAAGAGAATATGAAATTATGAAATTAGGCGCAGAACTAGTGTAGTGGATATCGTGGATCGTGTAGCGAAGATAAAATGGCGATAAGCAGGGCATGTTGCAAGGCAGGATACTAGAAGATGGCCTCCCAGAGTTCTAAAATGGAGACCTTGGAAGAACAAAGCAGGCATCGGAAGACCTTGAATGAGATGCGCCCACGACGTAACCGCTGTGGGGGGAAAGAAATTGCTACAACTAGCAAATAATATGAAAAGATGGAAGGACGTGGAAGAGGCATAGGCCACTGCTGGATATAGATCCAGCAGTGGAAAGGGCTGAAGAAGAAGATGAGATATTTCTTGGTTACGCCTCTTAACTTTGGATGTCTTTAAATGATTGAATGACGTCACTGTGGCCGATGAGCGAGACGTCCAGATTCCAACGAGTTATGTCACCTATTTATCCCTCATGTACTCAACATGTCCAAAATTATTTTTATTTCAAATAATATATTTTTTACTTTATAGTGCATTTAAACATAAGCGCAGTTTTTTAAACACAATATTTTTTCATGTAATGTAATTTTCTTCTTTAGAGTCTTAATATTACCCAGCTACAGAATCCCTTCAGTAAGAAACAAGCGTCATCTTTTAGGGAGTTTATTTACTAATTTCTGATTAAAAACTTTAATGAATTAATTATGATGAATTTATTGATTAATTAGACAATCTGATAATTGATTCATATATTGTCATTGAGAATACGTCCGTGTGCAAATTTTCAGCTCGATTGGGCATTGGGTTGCGGGTGAAATATTGATTGAAAGTTTCCGTCTGGACAAATAGGTACAGACAATATGATCTTGGTAATAAATATATGACTCTCTATAGTTTAACAAAGACATAAATTTTATTACGACTACCTTTTACATATGTAAATAGTATACATACATGTTTGTCATTTTAAACTGTGTGCTAAAAAAACCGACCGTACAACGCTATGAGGGATCGTAGTCATCAATCCAAATGTGTTTGCGCATGCGACTGCTTTACGTACCCACAAATAGTTTTGCGCGCACTATCGTTCGTCTGATCACTCCTCGTTGACAAATCCCCTGTCATAAATAGGCATTATACAACCTACAGAGACATGAAATCCCTGAATGCCATAAATTTCCGTCCGCACAGAATCAACCACGATTTAAAGGCGAGCCAATTCGGTCCTTGTGATCGTAATGAATTTCGGATCCGGGATATGAAAACCCCCTCAATCAAATCTAAGGGATGAATACGCAGAGGGGTGCTCTCCGATATGATGTGATTGTGATTCGCCAAATCACAGTTCAGACGTGCTACAGGTTCATCACAAAAAATACTTGAGGTACTATGTGATTTGTGATCTAACACAATTCCGTGATTATTTAATTAGACTGATAATTAGTTAGCAGTACAAATTTATATTATCAACAATTTGCCTTCGGCAATTTGTATAACTGATTATGCCATGTTGACATCGATACAATTGCGTCATCAACAATTTGCCTTCAGCAATTTGTTTGCATGGGGCAAATAATAGAATTTGCCTGCGATATATACGCAGCGAAAACTCGGATGGTAGTGGAAATTACTAGGATGGATGGCTTCGAAATGTACTAATGCAGAAGTTTGTTTTATATCCTATAGATAGCATGATGCACAAACACTTGAGTCCTGTAATTCACCCAAATATGGCAAGCCCTATCTAGAGTGATGATAAAAATAATTGGCATAATAACAGAATGTTAGTAAATTTAGTAAAAACCGCTACCAGATTTATGGTCTACCGGTTTCGAGACGTACCCGTCTCTTCGTCAGGACCAAAACTACACTACTATATTCACAACACTATACACCCCAACTATAGTATTGTTAAACTATCATCAATATTGGTCACATGCGTGTTAATCTTGTCTGATTATAGTCTACTGAACAATTCAGGAATCTAACGAGAGAGAGTGAGAGGGGGCGGGGTCTAAAGTGGGTGTTTCCACATCTTTTGTGAACGTTAAATTAAACAAAGGGCTATATGGAAAATTAATTTGGTTATTAACGAGAGGTACTCTATTATTCAGTGTTAACAATTCTATGGTTGGGGTCTATAGTGTTGTGAATATAGAAGTGTAATGTTGGTCCTGACGAAGAGACGGGTACGTCTCGAAACCGGTAGACCGTAAATCTGGTAGTGGTTTTTACTAAGTTTACTAACATTCTGTTATTATGTCTAACCATAAAGTTAATTCTTTAAATATTAATAATATTAATAGTATAATTGGCATTTTTTTGGCCACGTTATGAGTTAGTGACAAAGTAAAATCGAGAAAATAAGGCACAAACTTGGGCCCAATTAGCCTGAAAAAGTATAAGGACGTTGGTGTTGGATGGATGCGTTTTATATACCTAGATTTAGTTCTGACCCAGGGCCGAGACTCATTGAGGTGCATAACAAGCTGTATGCTATTTGATCGAGGAGACTATTCGTCAATATTCTCACGAACGAAGAAGAAAGAAAAGGGATACAAATGATATATAATTTCTCTTCAGAATCACTTTCCTTTCACTTCTTTTCACTTCCTACCCACTCACTTTCCCCCGTTCAAAATACTGAAGTCCCGTGGACATCCCTTAAAGCTATAATGTACAAAAATGTGGATTTTCAATCGCGCGGAAAGTATATTTTTTGTATAAAATGTATTAAATTTTATGTTTGAAAGATTTGAAAAAAAATATCTTCATCAATAATCTTGATGAAAAAAAATAAAAAAAAAACATCGTATATTCTATCATGGGTGGAAATGGCGTTACATATGTGTAAAGTGATCACTTAACCCATTCGATGGGTCGTAAGTCCTATGTACACCAAAAAATGACTTTCCCATAAAAATACAGTTTCCTCTCTGTGAGACATCTATAATATACATTAATAAAAAAAATAATTTTTTCGTGTTTGTTTATTTATCTACGACAAAAATAATATCTTCGTGCACTCACTCAAAAAAATGTAATTTTAGGTAAATTCTTTGAATATGCATCCTGCATTCGGTAGTCGGTTCCTGTGCAATCCTGACTATGGTATAAAACCTATATTTTTAACAAAGTCAATTTTAAAGCTCTACAAAAACAATTAGCGTTAGTAAGATACCATCAAGGTACCTAGTCCTAGCAATATTTTTATATGTAATGTCCTAAAAACACAGTTAATTGGGTTCTGTCTTCAGAGGGATGATTAATTGATTAAGATGAATTATAGAAGTCTCACAAGACGAACTATTTATATACAAAAAAACTTGTATTATTAAACATCTTGTAAACGATGGCCCAGGGCTTGTGTATGAGTTGTCTTAAATGATCACTCTACACAATGCAACGTTCACCAATTCCATCGTAAGAACTTTCGCACATTATTAAATTTTTTAAAGTTCTATATATATATGTCAAATTTTAGGAACCTTCCGTATATTTAATTGGTATATGTTAGAGATATCTGTAGTATTTTCCTCATTAACTAGATAGTATACCTACATTTATTTTGCAGCTGGTAATGATACCTGGTCATTACCGTCGTTAGTCGTTACCGGTATCTCCTTAACGAATATTTTACCGTTAAATTATTTGTTTAAACTTTGTTGATACATTATATATGAATACATGTCTTTGTTTATACTGATATACACTTTATAATTTTCTTTTCTTAATTTGAGATATATTTAGCAAAATATGTTTTTTTTAAACATTCTGTCACGGAGTATAAAATTGTAAACATGTGAATAAAACCCCGTTCTTATGAGAGGAGATTAGATCAGAGCAGAAATATGCGTCTATTTAATGCACATTTTACATATGCATTATTCTTGCATAATCAAATCCCCTAGCAAACAAAAAAAAAACAATACAACAATTATATTTAAAGATACTGTTTTATAAATTTCATATGTATATATGTATGTATGTGTATACATTTCTAAATGATCATGCATGCGGATATATATTTACATATTATATAATGTACACTATTATCTAGATATGTATAAGATTTTTATTTTATTGTAATAAGTGTGAACCGTAGAAATAAATAAATAAATATCTCTGTGAGACTTATATTCATCCGTATTTTGAACTAAGCATTATTGCTATTTCTGTATCTTGACAGTTACTGTACAACACTGTGACGCCGTTTTTTTTTGACGTTTTATGTTTGACAGGTTTGAAATTAATGAATTCAATCAATCAGAAAGCTCATTATTCGTAATTGTGAATAACTTAATGTTTTTTACGTTTTAGAGCTTTCTGATTGATTGAATTCATTAATTTTAAACATGTCAAACTTAAAACATCGAAATTGATGGCAATACAATGTTATACATACCTGTCAAGATTGGGATAAAGATCTGAAATCCCAATACTGTTATTTTTAGAATAGCGCCGATTATAATTTAGGTAGTCCTATTTTAGAAGTAGGAATATTGATGTTATACGTGTAATGTATGATATACGTTTTAGAGCTTTCTGATTGATTGAATTCATTAATTTTAAACATGACAAACTTAAAACATCGAAATTGACGGCAATACAATGTTATACATACCTGTCAAGATTGGGATAAAGATCTGACATCCCAATATTGCTATTCTCAGAATAGCGCCGATTATAATTTAGGTAGTTCTATTTTAGAAGTAGGAATATTGATGTTATACGTGTAATGTATGTTATACGTTTTAGAGCTTTCTGATTGATTGAATTCATTAATTTGAAACATGTCAAACTTAAAACATCGAAATTGACGGCGCTACAATGTTATACATACCTGTCAAGATTGGGCTAAAGATCTGACATCCCAAAATTGTTATTTTCAGAATAGCGTCGATTAAAATTTAGGTATATCCTATTTAAGAAGTAGGAATATTGATGTTATATGTGTAATGTATGCCTATTTTCAGTTTACCACTTTCTTTTCTCGCTGGCGCAATTCATATTAAAAAATCTTTTTTCCTCTGCAATAATCTCCTTTATATATGGAATACGCATTATGAAACCGTGGAAATGTAATAATGTTCTGTCATTGTAGCCGGATCCCGTATTAAGTCCGGATTATGCATTCAATTACCCAAGAATTATAAATCCCGCGGCCGATATAAAAAACGAACATCATAATTCTCTGAAAATATTCCCGAATTTACGACGCTTTAAAGGGATGCCGGTTATAGCTAGACTTTTTCCATTTACGTCCGAATAATCGACTTCTTTCCGTATTAAATAAATTTATGTTAACCGAGCGGGACGGTTTTGTGATTTGCGCCGTTCAGGCATGTACGAGAGTTATACAATAATTTTCGGTAATGGTCGCTAAAAAATAAAACAAAACATTTTTGCATAAATTCTTTCGGAAATATTTTGTGTACAGGGTGTTTCAACATGAAAGAAAGATTTCATTAATATATTTTATTTCAAATGCTCTTCCGAGTGATCATATTTTTAATTGAGTATAAAACACTTACATTCCCATTAAGTGTGGAAGACAAAATTCACATTTTGTCTTATGGAATGAAAAACTACTCGAGTAAATTAAACGAGAAGAATTGCGTTTATTTGAACATAAATTCCTTCCCAAACAAAAATAAGTATATTAACCTTCCCAAACAAAAATGGCTTTCTCATGTATAAATAATTTAAATACAATAAAGCAAATAAAAAAAGCAAATTAATTCGCTCAACATGCCCAAACCATCTGAGTGATTATTTTTTAATTCTACGAATTATGCTAAGATCAGCTTTACAATCATTCCTGATATCTTCATTTTTTACTCTACCATAAATAGATTTGCCACACATAGACGCGAGATTTCAAAAAACCCCATGGAAAGAAATAGCAAGGTGTCATTTCGCACGATCTTGGTGAGAAATTCCACTGAGATGACTTGACTAAGAGAGATATTACAACAAATCTATTGTTTTACGAGCAATTTGAAGGGTTGCCTCGTTCTGTTGGAGTCACATGTCTCCCAGATTCACATAGTTCCACTGAAGTCACAAAAACTGTCATACCTTATTGCGATAGTTTACTGTCAGTGAATTGTCGAATAAATATAGCGCAATTACTGCAAAATACCAGAATCTGCATCCAAACAGTGATAAAGAATGATTTTTATTGTTATCTCAAAAAAATACTAAAGAATCTATGCACCCCAAAACTAAACCATTTTTGTGTTCACGTACCCACTCAGATGATAGTGCACCTAATTACCAAAGACGTTTTTCTTCAAAAAAATGTTTACTTCATGCTTTTCTAAAACCCACAAAGTTTTATTCACGTAGATACCATTTTCACTAATTTCACACGAGTAGCTTGTTGGTATAGTGGTCATGACGCTCGCCTAGTGATCTGGTGGTCGGTGGTTCGAGTCCCATTCCAGGACACCAGCAAGTTAGTCCTATTATTTACATAGCAAAAGCGTTTAGCTTAGTTTGAAAATAGTAAAAATATTATTATCAATATTATTAGGTCCTTACATATGAAATTGGCGTTTAGTATGGGGGGAACATAAAACCGATTTTTTTTTATTATAATATATTTATTTAATCAAAATATGTACCATTGCTATCTATGCACTTTTGCCATCTCATAGGTAGTTCATCCATCCCTTTACTAAAAAAACCATTCGGACGGGAATCAATAAAATCTTTGAAGGCGGTTTGGACTGCCCCATCGGAGTTGAATTTTTTCCTTTGCAAGAAGTTATCCAAATTTCAAAAAAAATGGTATTCTGTTGGGACAAGGTCCGGAGAGTACGGTATATGTCTTAGACATTCCAATTGAAACTCCTCTAATTTGGTAGCCGTCTGTTGTGCAGTGTGTGGTCTAGCGTTATCATGAAGCAGCAGTGGCCTAGAGCGATTAACCAGCCTCGGTTGTTTAGCAGCTAGCTTTTCCATCATAGTTTGCAGTTGCTGACAGTAGACATCTGCCGTAATCGTCTGACCAGATTTAAGAAAGCTGTAGTGAACGACACTAGCACTAGTCCACCAAACGCTCACAAGTAACTTATTTGGAGTTAATTTTCGCTTGGGGCATGGTTTGGCTTGTTCGGCAGGGTTCAGCCATTGCGATGAGCACTTCCGATTATCGTACAGGATCCACTTTTTATCACAGGTAATGATTCGATTTAAAATCCCTTCATTATTGTTCCGGTTGAGTAATGCAACGCAGCAGTCAACGCGCGTTTGTTGATTTGCTTCACTCAATTCGTGAGGTACCCACCTTTCAAGCTTTTTCACCTTACCAATTTGCTTCAAGTGGATTAAAACAGTTTTATCACTAACACCGCAGCCTGCAGCTAACTCGGATGTGGTTTGCGATGGATCCGCTTCCACAATAGCCTTCAATTCTTCATTATCAACTTTGGTCTCCGGCCGTCCACGGGGCTTGTTCTGCAGGTCGAAATTTCCAGAACGAAAACGTTGGAACCAAAAACGCACTGTGTTTTCTTTTGCGGCACCGTCGCCATACACATCATTAATCCTTCGAGCCGTTTCTGCAGCACTGGTGCCACGGTGGAACTCGTACTCGTAAATAACGCGATATTTCAAGTTTTTCATTTTGTAAACTGAGTGACGCAAAGAAAAAAACAATTGAGAAAAAAACAAATGAATTATAATTTTCAAAACACAAATACATGAGTAAATAGCTGTATAAATTTGGATTTGGAATTCCTAACCAGAGAGAAGATATTTGAGATCAAATTTGCCAGTACGGCAAAACGCCAATTTCATATGAAAGGACCTAATATTAATAATTAGAGCATTAACTTTGTGGTTAGACATTATAACAGAATATTAGTTAACTTAGTAAAAACCACAACCAGATTTATGGTCTACCGGTTTCGAGACGTACCCGTCTCTTCGTCAGTACCAACACTACACTACTATATTCACAGCACTATACATCCCTACCATAGTATTGTTAAACATTCACCAATAGTTTTTTTGTGAGTTTTTCAGAACTGCCTATAGGAATAAAAGAAAATGGCGCGCATTTCAGATCTTGCGCTCATGTTAAGATATCATGTATATTATGCCATTTTGCAAAATGTTTCCAAGTCCTTTGGTATCGAGTCAACTAAACCCAAGTTTAGAATTGAATATGTCATATGCATGACATAAACGAATTTTGCTCAGTTGCTCTCTTGGAGTAAATAAGGAGTGAATTTAATCTCAGGAACATAGAAAGGATCGCTGAGATAGTTTGGCCATGTGAACGTAGAAGCGAGAAGAGAATATTAATGAAAATAAGTGACAACAATATTGAAGGCAACAGGATTGGTATGAGTAGATGGACCATATATTATATTGGGGGACGGCTTTGTTTAAAGGCTTCTAATTGGGTAAAATGGCATGTCATTTGTTGGAAAATAAAAGCATCCTACCCTACAAACCTCGTGCCATCCTTCTGCTTGCTAAATTTTGCATATATCGTTACGCCTGCGCCAAAAATGACAATTGAAAAAGTAGTTGCCTTTGAACTTCGGTTTTTAAACTGAGACAAAATATAGATTTTTCGCCCACATTTGGTCGCTGAGCTGATTCAGTTAACCGATTATGTATGAAATACGGTCAGTATAAATTTCTGTCTCCCTCGTGTATTTATGATACCACAAAATGGTTTGAATCGCCGGATTCTTCGCTCCTCTGATTTTGTGTTATACAAATTTTGAAATATTTTTTAGGCATAATATATAACAAAACTCAAAAAAAAATTTTTTTTTCAGGATGTAGTATCGAAATTTTTTTAAATTTATAAAATTTTTTTTTTTTACTGGCGCATTAATCAAATCGATTAGTTGTTTTACGACGAATCTTACATGTTTAAATATTGCTGGTGAGATACAAATCAAACATTGGAAATTAATTAATGTTTTATATATCAACAAAGTCACAGGACACGAATTTAATTGGAGCACTATTTTTAATTCGCAGTATTTGATCACCCGTCTGTGGAAAACTTTATGCACGTATTTCCAGAGTATTCGAAAGTCTGTGGTAGCAGATAGATAATCGCCACTGATCGCTTTATCAGTGATTCGCCAAAGTGTCACCAGCTGTTCTGCGCAGCTCTTCTTTAGCCCGATAAAAATATATAAGGTTATTTCATGATTTTTCGAGTGTTATAGAGAAGTTCAATTATTTATTAAATACTAATCGCACTACATTCAAACACTAAATGTACAATACACATAAATGTACATGTAAAATATACTTAAATGCAAAAATACATGTTGCTATAGCGTGCCGAAGACACTTGTAATTGGCATAACGGGCATAGTCTTCACTTATAATGTTTTATTATCGGAGTATCATGTGCCTAATATCCTGCTAGTGTCTCTAATAAATAAAAAAAAATAAAAAAAAACAAAAAAAAGTTCCTGAATGTATCAATTGTTTTCCAGACACCACCAGCCATTTCTAATTTACTGTAAAATATTCTGAGTAGGTACTGTAAAATGCTCGATTACGTGAAATTCTTTCCATTTCTACAATCTTGTGACAATATTAATGTGATGCCCGGCGAGATGAATCGTTCTAAAGATAATTAAAGGCTTAATAAATGTATATTTTGCGGATATCATAGACCTATGGATAGTGTGTATCAGGAGACGTACGATTTGTTATATTTTCAGCCGCAGGACATTTTTCATAGCTTTTAATTTTACAGAGTAAATTAAAAACCTGTTTAATTACAAAATAAACACCCTCAATGAACAAAGCAATTTTTCATATGAAAATATAAGAAAATTTTAGCAACGCCTTCATAATAAATTGACAATAATTATTAAAATTTCAGACAATGTATCTTCCTCAAATTTTAATTATTCCGGATCTCTGAGATATTTTTATATATTTTTATATTAATTAAGATTGCGTTTAGACAGCTAATAATAAAATAACAATCGCTACTATATCGCCTATAGACAAATGTAACAATTAAAAACTAGTGACACTTGAATGTTGTATAGATAACACCGACATATATACCTTGTTAGTGAGACATTTATTTTTCAGAGGGGAGGCAATTTTCTTATTATTAACATGTTCACAACCAAGTAGGTAGTGGGTGAACCTTCAATTTATTTTATAATATTAACACATCTCCCTCTACTGGTTTTCAAATGCGGACGGGTATTAATATATTTTGCATAGTTTTTGTCTATTGCAAAAAATGTAATAAAACTCAATCACTTTCCTTTGGATATCATAGTACCCGTAACAGGAATATTCTGTGACCCAAAAATGCCTCTCAAACTTAAAGGAAAGGTATACCAGACTATTGTTAGACCCGCGATAATGAATGGCTCCGAATGCTGGACTATGTACAACTCCTACTCTAGGTATTTCGAAACAGCAGAAATGCGATTGTACGACACAGTTAAATATTTTTTATTAAAACCAATGATACGTTAAAGTATGACATTTGAAGAATATTGTGTAAAATTTTCAAGACGAAATATTAAAAAATACGGCAATGGCAGCAATTATTCGGACGTGTCTCGGAAAAAAGGAGAATTGCGGTGTCCATCATAACTTGGTGCTAGATCATGGTAAAGTTCATTCGTTAGATAATAGGTTTTTTCAGGTAACGCTGGGAAAGTTTTTTGAAATTTCAATTTTTCAATTTTTTGGAACACTGAAGGGAAAAACGCGATTTTTTGCGAAAAATGTCGACTAATTTGTTATTAAAAAATATAAATTAATAACAAATTTGAAAAAAAGTCTCCAGCGTTACCTCGTAAATTGTGTACAGAAATAGTGTTCAACATTTCAAAATGATCAGTGCAGTAGTTTTGAAGTTATGATGGACACCGACTTTGAAAACGTGAGATGTGGGGAAAACGCTTTAAAGTTTTGCACACTATAAAATTCAAATTAAAACTCAACACTTATTTTATACTTACACATAATCGTCGATGCCATGTTCACACAGCAAAGAGCTTTCATCATCAGCATCTTTTTGTCCTTGCCTACGCAAAACTCTTACAATACGTCCACGTCCGGTAGTCCTCAGGTGAGCGCGTCTCTTAGCTGCCCGAGCAGGTATAGAAAATCAGTCTGAGTATCGCTCAAATGTTCATAATTTCGTCAATTTTGCTCCGATTGACTTGAAATTTTGTCACAATATTATTTAAAAAATTAAAAATAAAATGCAAAAAAAAGAGTTAAAAACCTTACCCCCCCCTTAAAAAAAGCATATTTTTAAGCTAGTAAAAAGAACAGTGGTTCTTGTAACATTATCTCACAATACTCGTTATAATATAAAGTTTAATCGAACCACAATGCGAATATTTTACTCCGTATAAAATACCACAGTTGGAAAACTAAACAGAAAAGCGAAATCTGTTTTACCGACGGGGAGCATGACTTCATTTTCAATTTAACTCCCCTCGTTTATAATATTTTAATGGTGAATTTCCACGCTAAAGATTGTTGGCTGCCGTTTTAAACGAATACTTAATTTCGTAATTGCGTATATTATTGAGTTTTTAAATAATTTATTGGACTATTTGGCAAGATACTAATTGTAGTAAAGTATGGATAAATAATTATACGGACTAAAATGTAATGCCATGGTTGTCCCCAAGACCAAGAATAACTGCGATATTCTTTAGTATTACGAAATATATTGGGTAAAGTTATAGTGAGCGAAAGCTTTATTTTATTTACTTAACTTGTGGGGTGTAAAAGCAAAGGCAGCAATATCCAAAAAAATGTTTTGAATGCGGTCACCGAAGATTACTAATTTAAAATGTACTGAATTATAGATTTTTTGTATCTGTCCCATTGAAAATCATGTTTCCTCTAAGTTTATATGCTACATTTCCTATAAAATCTCGAATTCATTACATTATAAATTAGTAATCCTCGATAACTGCATTAATTTTTTTTGGTTATTGCTGCCTTTGCTTTTATACCCCACATATACGGTATTAATTATATTCTTATATTTTAACGTATTACTTTGACATTTTTTTGTGTTTTTTTATTCATGTAGACCTCGTCAGTAAGCTCCCATATTGGTTCTACTCATACGTCGCCAGTTTAAATATTTTTACTCTAAAGGCCATCTCCGTGTCACGTCTTGTTTAAATTGACGCGAGCCGGAGAGGATCTCCACATAACACACTATATAAACAAATTATCGAAGAAAGAAATGGAAAAGCATAAAATAAAGGTATAAGAACAAATCAGCAAGATAACATATATTAGCAAACATAGAAAAATAAAGTTGATTAAAAATATAACAATAGATTGCGGTTAGGTTAGGGTAGGTTAGGTTAGGTTAGGTTAGGTTAGATTAGGTTAGGTTAGACGTCAGGGTAAAAAACACATTTCCTAATAGAGAAGGACAAAACAGGGATCACACTAAAAGGTGGAGATAATACCGAGCACCACGAGTCCATAGTTTTTTCCAGTAAATTTTCCTGTATATCTTTAAAATTGATTCATCTTTAAAATGGAAGGAATTAAATTTTGTTCGAGTTCAATAAAATACTAGCTGTAACCTGTCAAAAATGACGGTACTTTTACATGTCGGTTCCTAACGAATGAGTAGATATGTATTTATTGTATTTAAAAAAAAATCGAAAAAAAATTGTTCAAAAAATATTGCTCGAAAAAAAAAAAGATTTAATGAAAAATAATATTTTTCGAAAAAATAAATGTTACTATAAAAAAGTTACGGACGTTAGACGAAGTTACGAGGATGCGGGGACGGACAGACAGACGGACGCACGGTGAGACAGACAACGAAATTATCATTATTGGGTTTGTCCGCGGCGGTGGGAGACAAATGAAATATTTAAAATTAATTATAGTTTTATTTATTCACGAAAAATACCTGGACACAAACATATTTTTAATCACTATTATATAATTTGAACAAATCGTGTCTCGAAAATTTTCTACTCGTTTGCGAGACACTTTGATAAGTTTTCTAGAATATTCGCTCATCTCTTATCGCACTTATTCGATAGGTACTCTCATCTGTTTCATAGCCCGATAAGTACATCAATCTATTACATTAATCAATCGAACTTATTCACAATCGAAGGCCCTATATGTACATCAGTCTTTGTGACCGGCCGATTATAATTCGTTTCTGTGGAATCGCGAAACTGTCACAATAAACTGATTTGTCGCGCGCATGTATAATCTCGATTTTCTAAAAATTTTTGGTATATTATTGTGCGTGTCATCCATTCATCATCGTCATAGAATTCTCCAGACTATTCAGAAAAAATCTGAAATGTGTGCCTGCTTTTGATTTTACTATGTCGTGAAAATTTTATTTATTTATTTATCTTGAACATAATACATGGTGTCGAATTCTCCAGCGATTGATGGCAAGATGGAGAAATAGATCGAAGAATAGATGCGGCAAGCGGTGTGTTGCGTCCTCTCTACAGCTCAGTGATAAGGAAAGCTGAGCTTAGTATCGAGACAAAGATGCTAAAGAGACATGGAAACTAAACGAACTAATACGCTCTAGAATCCAAGCGGCCGACATTAAGTACTTGAGTGACAGGGGTTAGAAATGGGATCGAATAAGAAATTCGATGATCCGATACGATCTGAACATTGAACCACTACTACTTTTCACAGAAAAATCGCAACTGAGGTGGCTTGGGAAAGTACTAAGAATGTCTGATGAACGAATTCCTAGGAAAATGCTGAGTGCGATTCCTGAGGGTAGACGTCCAGTGGGCCGCCCCAGACACAGTTGGGTGAGGCGACTCCAGAAACTGCGTGAGGAAAGGATGGGACTATAATAGACGGAGGCCGCACAGTCAGCGCAAGACAGGGACGAATGGAGGAAATGGCTCCCCGTCCCGAATAGGACAAGGGGAAGAAGATAAGATGAGATGAGATAATACATGTTGGATGGAAAAAGCGCCTCTGATCTCACTAGAATGTTGTGCACACCGGAGACGGATATGACCAGCAACTCAGATGCGCTCCAGAGAGCCAGAACTGAGAGAAAGTTGATATCAGTTCCAAGGATGTCATATTCTGGTCATGTGTTTAGAGGGAAAAAGTACGACCTTTTGCATTTGATAATTAAGAGCAAGATCGAGGGAGAACGGGGTTTCGGCAGAAAGCAGATCTCATGTCTCCGTAATACACAACACCAACACTCACAATAACACATCAGCGGTATTCAACGGTATTGCAAGCCAATACTTAACCATAACACTAACATTCACAATAACACACAGCCGTGATGATGGACCCTGCAATGGAATTCGAAACATAAGCCAGAAAGGTCGTAATAATACGGCATAATACCCCAGAAGACACAAACCAGAAGATAAAATAATAACATCTTGAGAGCACATTGTTAATTGCACGAAATCGAAGTCTTTCGAAAATTCTACGTGTATGTGGAATTGACTAGATTATCCCGAAATATTCGAGAAGCGGCGGATAATTTTAAATGCTTGTCGACATCGTGCGAGTGTTAAAGTTGTTGCCGCGACACTTCTGCGATTACAATGATAAAAGCGAAACCGTGCGGCGGCTCAGTGTGGTCTCCAGTATGAACAAAGCTACTAAGCTAAAACTATCGACCTGTGAAGAAGTTTCAAGTAGGCACGCTTGCGACTGGAATATTCTCGATAGTGATCGATGCGATAGAAACAGCAACAAATGTTCCACAGATGAGTGGCGTGAATTGGTGCACACTTGTGTGAAATATTCTAGAAAAAGTTATTGTGAATTTAAGAACGGTGCTCCAGTTGAATTCCTATCCAGAGATTTAAGTCAATTTAATGTTCCATTAGCCTTTTACAGCCACAATAATAATATTCCGAAATTATTTTCCTGCAAACATAAATAACTATTTATAAACTGACAAAGGCATTCGCTGTAACTTTAATTTAATGTCCACTCCAATTATTAGCAATCGACATAAACGTAGGTTAATCGAATTACAAATAATATTTTAGACCGTATGTATTTTACGCTAATATTGAGGAAATATCAAAATAGCGGGCGGGCGGGTACCCCTTTTGTATTTTTTCCTCTTCCATATTTGTACGCGCGCGCACGAACCCGGCGGCGTAACATGTCTTTTAGTTTTAGTCTCATTTGTTTGGGGGCCGGTGATTGGCGAATCGCGTGATCTCCGCGGTCACGTGATCTGCCCATTTCTTTATACAAGAATGCTGAAAATTCGGCAGATTTTCGAGGAATTTTGGCGGGAAACGGCGGTTTTGTCCTTTGGCCTCCGCCATTATCGCCGTGGATAAGTTTCAAACAAAACGCTCGTGAATGTGAGCAGGAATTATTTTTTGTGAAAGTATTCCGTGGCCTGCAATTAAACAAGTCACAGTTATTTCGTTTTCTTTCTCCCCCTTCACGACCATTCTAATAGTATTTTAGAGAAGGTTCGTAGGTCGTGGAATGAAAGAGCGCTTAGTTGTATTGTTGATGTTTATTTCTCCTAGAGTTAAGCTCCGGGAGCCAGTTAAAGTGAACAGTGGATGGTACCCACCGCTTACCCAGGACCGTTCTAATAGTAAAAGCTTCTCAATCGTCTCCAGGTCGACATTTTTTTAATACTACTTTGCAAGACCGTGCCGCCCGCAGAAAGAAACCATTCACTGTCACCACCGTGAAATAGGTCTTTATTAAAAAAAAAGATGTACATGAAATAAAACAAAACAAGAGTCGTATAACTTTGACATAAAATAGAAATGAAATCATAAGTAAAACAAAATCATAAGTTAAATACAATGTTAAAACATAATAAATAAAAGTAACAATAACAAGACAAGATAATTCAAAGTCCCACGGTGGCGGCAGTGGATGGCTTGAAGTCAGACTATGTAAACCACCCCTCAAGGGATAAAAGATAATAAACAAAAATAAAAACACGATGACTTCCGGCAACGAAGTTAGGATCGGCAGAAAAACAAGCACTCAGAAGCAGAACTCATCAGAGGGAAAATAATTCCCTTCTGCCCGTAAACAATATGAAACTTAACTAAATGAAAAATACGAAACTCTATGATCTTCTCAGGATCTCCCAGCGGGACACCCACGCTCACAGTGAAAGTGAACAAGCATGGAAGCAGAACCAGAAACATGAAACGATTAACTGACCGATGTAATATCTCGCTGCCTTTTCCAGCTGACCTCTGGAATTTGAATATCTGGTTCAGGACTGGAAGTACTTACGTCAGCAAATCCAGACATTGGATACAATTGGACAAAATCAATCAGCAATATACTCTGGTGAACGCTCCCAGGTATGGCAGTTACAATGGATGCAGCGGATGGACTGCTGACGCTATGCGGACGTTACCCTCATAGAAACAATTGGACAAACAGAAATTGGGTAGTTAATGTCCTATGATCAACTCTCCCAGTACTAATAGGACTGCTATCGCTCTGCCGATATTAATTACCTCTACTGTAATAACAATGTTTTCTTATATATTCATCTATATTTCTCCCCTAGACAATCCCATCCGTCCCAGCCTAGATTAAATGGAAAAAATGTTGTTTTATGGGCTTTGCAAAACAATGATACCTAAGTAAAAACAGCTAGAAAAATACAAAATTTTAAAAAAATTTCGGTTTCTATTATTCACCAAAAGTGTAAATAATATTTTCTATTCAAAATTTAATAAAGATGGCTACCTCAAAACTTTTTTCAGCCACCCTGTATATTTTCTACATTCTGTATATTTTATAATTAGGTTAAATTATTTGGTCGAGCTCCATCGCTACTATTTTCCCATTAAAAAAGCCTCCGACAGCCGCTCACAGAAGCGATACTATTTAAATGCTGGCATTTAATTTTAATGGTCATCTTAAAAATGTGCCTTTTACGTTTGGAATACATTTTTTATAGGGGTAATCCGGCTGGAACAAAAAACTACCCCATTTCAACGCGGGGATGAAATTGGAGTGATATTTATTTCATGCTATTGTTTTGTTCGGTGGTGGACAGGTGGGAATTATGCGCAACAAGGGCTTCATCGCCATTATTTTGTATTTTTAAATAATCAAATAAATATCTTTTATATATTCTACTAAGCTGAATAATGGCCAATTGGTGTGGAAGCCTGAAAGATATATTTATATTGCACTCATAAGAATAAGTCGGGTAAAATAAAATAATGTAATTGAAATATTCAGGCCCGAATTTAGCGTCAATACTTAGATGATTTAAAGGTTAAGGTACGCCTTTAAGGAGTAGTCCTGAAAATTACTCTCAAGGAGTATCATAACCTTATAAATTCATTAGAAATTTTATCATTTTCAAGCTGAATTACTATTAACAGTGAATGGGGACCCACCACTTTCCCAAGGCCGTTCTATGAGCCGAAGGCTCCCATATCGGCCCTACTCGCCTAAGAGAAAAATTTCACCAGGTTAACATTTTTCTCTTAGGCACCGTGTAAAAGGCGAACGCCGCAAGGTTCTAGTTGCAAAAACCCATTCACTGTCCAAATCACCAAAACACTCTTTATTCATTAAATCACAAAAATACAACAGTATATATTAGGTCCTTACATATGAAATTGGCGTTTTGCCGTACTGGCAAATTTGATCTCAAATATCTTCTCTTTGGTTAGGAATTCCAAATCCAAATTTATACAGCTATTTTTTTTTTTTTTTTTTTAAAAAAATAGAGATGTGAACACGGAATACGTGTCACATCAATATTCTTACTATTTTCAAACTAAGCTAAGCGCTTGTACTATGAAAATAGGACTAACTTGCTAGTCTGGAGTGAGGATCGAACCCGCAACCTTTGGATCACGAGGCCAGTGTCCTAACCACAAGACCAACAAGCTACTCTTTTTTTTACTCATGTATTTGTGTTTTGAAAATTATAATTCATTTGTTTTTTCCTCAATTGTTTTTTTCTTTGCGTCACTCAGTTTACAAAATGAAAAACTTGAAATATCGCGTTATTTACGAGTACGAGTTCCACCGTGGCACCAGTGCTGCAGAAACGGCTCGAAGGATTAATGATGTGTATGGCGACGGTGCCGCAAAAGAAAACACAGTGCGTTTTTGGTTCCAACGTTTTCGTTCTGGAAATTTCGACCTGCAGAACAAGCCCCGTGGACGGCCGGAGACCAAAGTTGATAATGAAGAATTGAAGGCTATTGTGGAAGCGGATCCATCGCAAACCACATCCGAGTTAGCTGCAGGCTGCGGTGTTAGTGATAAAACTGTTTTAATCCACTTGAAGCAATTGGTAAGGTGAAAAAGCTTGAAAGGTGGGTACCTCACGAATTGAGTGAAGCAAATCAACAAACGCGCGTTGACTGCTGCGTTGCATTACTCAACCGGCACAATAATGAAGGGATTTTAAATCGAATCATTACCTGTGATGAAAAGTGGATCCTTTACGATAATCGGAATCGCTCATCGCAATGGCTGAACCCTGCCGAACCAGCCAAACCATGCCCCAAGCGAAAATTGACTCCAAAAAATTTACTTGTGAGCGTTTGGTGGACTAGTGCTGGTGTCATTCACTACAGCTTTCTTAAATCTGGCCAGACGATTACGGCAGATGTCTTTTGTCAGCAACTGCAAACCATGATGGAAAAGCTAGCTGCTAAACAACCGAGGCTGGTTAATCGCTCTAGGCCACTGCTGCTTCATGATAACGCTAGACCACACACTGCACAACAGACGGCTACCAAATTAGAGGAGCTTCAATTGGAATGTCTAAGACATCCACCGTACTCTCCGGACCTTACCCCAACAGACTACCATTTTTTTCGAAATTTGGATAACTTCTTGCAAAGGAAAAAATTCAACTCCGATGGGGCAGTCCAAACCGCCTTCAAAGATTTTATTGATTCCCGTCCGAATGGTTTTTTTAGTAAAGGGATCGATGAACTACCTATGAGATGGCAAAAGTGCATAGATAGCAATAATACATACTTTGATTAAATAAAACTATTATAATAAAAAAAAATCGGCTTTATGTTCCTCCCATACTAAACGCCAATTTCATATGTAAGGACCTAATACTAATTTTTGTCACCTTTTATGTAAGAAAATAACATAATGAACTTGCGCCGTTTTACATCGAAGTCTCCGGCGCGATCGTTGCAACTTCATCGGCGGTCTGTGTCGCCCCATACAAGGTTTGATTATTACAAAATATGTACGGTGCATGAACGCCTCCATACAGGGGACGCGATGCTGTTTTACCCGATGGCCGGGTTACGTATTAAGGTCTTGTTTATTTACTGTGATCGGTGAGTCACACTTTCACGTGGAGACTGGAGACCCGGCCGACCGCTGCCTTACTTATATGGCCCTAAGTCACCTAAGTACTCGGAGCCGCTGTCCGGTCAATTGTAGTGACCATCATCAGACCCGACATTTTGCGGAATTGGCAAATATTTCTTCACCAAAATCCCAATCTTCACAATAATCATATTGTGATAAGAATGGGATTTTGCAATGAAATTGATGTTAGAACACACTCGATTCGTAATTTGGGTAGGAATCTACCTGTAATGTTGTGAACTAGCTCTGTTACGTCCTGTGTACTCTGACTTTTTCTTGTGTTTTAGTTTTACGTTTACCGATGCCGAGATCAACACCAGGCGCCTCCAAATCCTTTATAAAATCAAAAAAGATTGGAATATCGAGTGTTTATCATTGTATTTCACTGAGCCAGTGATCTACCATCTTAGCTTATCCTGTACTAGACGGTGGTGTCAAATTATCACACAAATTTATAAAGCTGATTTTTGTGTTAGAATCTAATAAATATATTTATACATTCTTAATATAATATTAGGTCCTTACATATGAAATTGACGTTTTACCGTACTGGCAAATTTGATCTCAAATATCTTCTCTTTGGTTAGGAATTCCAAATCCAAATTTATATAGCTATTTACTCATGTATTTGTGTTTTGAAAATTATAATTCATTTGTTTTTTCCTCAATTGTTTTTTTCTTTGCGTCACTCAGTTTACAAAATGAAAAACTTTAAATATCGCGTTATTTACGAGTACGAGTTCCACCGTGGCACCAGTGCTGCAGAAACGGCTCGAATGATTAATGATGTGTATGGCGACGGTGCCGCAAAAGAAAACACAGTGCGTTTTTGGTTCCAACGTTTTCGTTCTGGAAATTTCGACCTGCAGAACAAGCCCGTGGACGGCCGGAGACCAAAGTTGATAATGAAGAATTGAAGGCTATTGTGGACGCGGATCCATTGCAAACCACATCCGAGTTAGCTGCAGGCTGCGGTGTTAGTGATAAAACTGTTTTAATCCACTTGAAGCAAATTGGTAAGGTGAAAAAGCTTGAAAGGTGGGTACCTCACGAATTGAGTGAAGCAAATCAACAAACGCGCGTTGACTGCTGCGTTGCATTACTCAACCGGCACAATAATGAAGGGATTTTAAATCGAATCATTACCTGTGATGAAAAGTGGATCCTGTACGATAATCGGAAGCGCTCATCGCAATGGCTGAACCCTGCCGAACCAGCCAAACCATGCCCCAAGCGAAAATTGACTCCAAAAAAGTTACTTGTGAGCGTTTGGTGGACTAGTGCTGGTGTCGTTCACTACAGCTTTCTTAAATCTGGCCAGACGATTACGGCAGATGTCTATTGTCAGCAACTGCAAACCATGATGGAAAAGCTAGCTGCTTAAACAACCGAGGCTGGTTAATCGCTCTAGGCCACTGCTGCTTCATGATAACGCTAGACCACACACTGCACCACAGACGGCTACCAAATTAGAGGAGCTTCAATTGGAATGTCTAAGACATCCACCGTACTCTCCGGACCTTGCCCCAACAGATTACCATTTTTTTTTGAAATTTGGATAACTTCTTGCAAAGGAAAAAATTCAACTCCACTGGGGCAGTCCAAACCGCCTTCAAAGATTTTATTGATTCCCGTCCGAATGTTTTTTTTAGTAAAGGGATCGATGAACTACCTATGAGATGGCAAAAGTGCATAGATAGCAATGGTACATACTTTGATTAAATAAATATATTATAATAAAAAAAAAATGGCTTTATGTTCCTCCCATACTAAACGCCAATTTCATATGTAAGGACCTAATATATTAGCCTTTTTTTAAGTATTCGTTATTCGAATACTTTAAAAAGTATTCGTAAACTATTCGCTCATATTTATATTATAAGATTTTAAATACTTTTCCAAAGGAAACAAAGGTTTACGAGCCTTGAAAGCCATTTGCAATAGGCTATACAATGAAGTCGGACATCTAAGATGTAAACGCCTTAAATTATCGGACGTCTTTTGGATTTGCCTTTTTTTTAAAGTCATGCTTATCTTTATAGTTTTATTACGATAAGCACTTATGGTTACGGTCAACGATGGAGTCGGCTTTTTCTTAAATACTTGTGCCGACAAACAAGAAGTTATATACATTTAAAAAAAAAATCTTGCACGTGGGGTGTGAGATATGAAGTAATATAAACATAGCTAAAATTTTGTCAGTTATCGAGAGAATACTGACTCGTCTGTATATAATTGTTTATTGTTTTTATATATGTATATTTACAAAATTAAAATACATTTTTTGTTTTTTTTTATAACATATATTTTTGAAAATGAAAATAAATAAATTGTCTACAATTATTATATTTTTTTATAATATAAAGAATGTTTTTATCTGTATTTATCATCCAAAGTAAGTTATTCCTTTCTTAAAAATTTTACGAATATATTCGAATATTCGAATATATTATCATTAACTATTCAATATTCGAATAGTTGGAATCACGAATATTTGGGGGCTCTAGATTTTATGTTCTAACGAGTGTTTAATAAAGTATTCCCAGCAATAATTAAGTGTTCATGGACTAGGGATAGCTTACAAAATAGTGCGATTTAAAGAATAGTGTATTAGTTTAATTCGTGTTAAGTGACTTTCTCCATTTAATAATTTACTGACCACTTATTAATAAACCACAAATTAATTTCCGATGTTTTAGTTTGTTTCCCGCAGCCAAGACATGTGACAGTATAAATTATTATTATTTTTACAGTATTAAAAAGAAAAAATGAATAAATCATTCTTCAATGCACTGATTGCACCAGCCCAATAAATGTGTATCTAAATAATCCAGATTACTATTTTTTAACTACTAACATCAACGCAATTGAGATTTATTGAAAAAATGTACCAAAAAATTTTATTTGTCACGGGACGTAACTTTAGCAGACAAATGAAAATACTGGAAATTAATTAAATTTAATTTCTAACCAAAGAAAGTCACTGAACACGAGTTAAATTGTAGTACCTTCGTATGTTTATAGTTGCTAAAAATCTCCTTAATATTTCACACACGTATTATTAAGCTGTTACTTAATTTGCTGCTGTAATAAATAAATGCTGTCTAAAGAGACAAAAATGAGAAGTTATCTAAGCGATAGCGCTTAGATAACTTCTCGTAAATTTCATTCGATGTTCGCTCGTAGAAACTACTGGCCTCGGTATATTCCTTTATTCCGCTATTATCACTGGTAGTCACTACGTTTGCTTGCTTACTTATATCGCGTGTTGTAGTCAAGAATCACTGGTCACACTTGTTTACACTACGGATATGTTGCGTATTTATCGCCACAAACTAAATTGTTTTAGCCCGCGTTACGTGACGTGCTTTATAGCTGAATTCCTTAGTCAGATTTGTTCTAGAGATAACGAGAAGCTTGTAGCTTATCCTAGAATTTTATGACGTGTATTTTACTATGTGACGGAATATTGTAGAATTCTCTAGAGATATAACGCGGTCACAGATGAGTGACTCTGGATTGCGCGCGTAATGTGTTGCGGTTACGGTTGGCTGACCGCCGCGGCGCACAAAGAATGGAAATTAGATTCTGTGCGCGCAAAATTCAAAAAACGAAAGTCGTAATAAAAATAAAATATATGCAGCAATATAATCTTAGTTTCTTGAGTAATAAAGTCCTACTAATAGTTAACTATCCAGGATAAACCCCTCGTGTCTAGTCGAGTAGGTAGTGACAGGTTGTTGCAAAAAAATAAAGTTGGGTTATTGTCAGTCGGATACAAGTGTTTATACCAAAGTGGTGTGTTTTTGTTTTTGAATTTTGTTCTTCGAACTATGGAATCGTTAAACTTAAGTTACTTTTTTTAAATAAAACTCACATTTTTATTCAATTAATATTCTACAAAACCACGATTTGTTTTTAACAAAATATCGTAAATTTTTTCTGCATGCCTTAGACTGCCAAAACTAGGATTGACCTGTATTGATTCTAAATAACTATGAATAGAACACAACGTTGTTTACTTCACACAATGACAGTTTAATTAAATAAATAAATTAAAACCTTTTCGATGCTTACTGCATCATCTTCAGTAATATACTAACTTAAGACTAGAAGACATTTTATCTACTACATAGGGGCGGGAGTTGTCGGGAGCGGGGAAGGGCAGGCGGAAAGTGAAAGTGGTTGCTGGGATGGACTAGTATGGTAAGAAGGGGGGATGTAATAAGTGGTGTTTGTATGTTTAAGGCCTTATCATTATTTAGATGAATTTCTATATTTTCCAAGATGTCCAATTTCTTTCCTTTTTTTTGCATACATGCAACACCTCCACGTTATCATACTTAAAGTGATGTCCTTCTGATCTCACATGGTCTGCCATCTCTGAATTAATATTAAAATTTTTTATCCCTTTAAAATGTTCATCCAAACAAACACAAAATACAAAATACAAAATATCATTGGCGTTACAGCAACGTATGTCAAATTAGCGGAAAACCCCACAGACAAACATCAAAAAGTAATTAAGGACACTATTAAGAAATGTAACACCATAATGGATAATAAGACAGCAGGTGGACTTAAAATAATGAATCCGAAATCCCCACAACTGTATGGACTTACCAAAATACACAAACAAGACAACCCCCTCAGACCGGTCGTATCGTACGTGGATGCTCCCTGTTATTTATTATCAAAATATGCGAATAATATGTTCTATAAAATTACAAAATACAAACCAGCGAATAGTGTCGTAAACTCAATTGATTTTTGCAAAAAATTAAAAAACCAACCAATATTGAATAACTCGTCTTTAGTGTCTTTCGACGTAAAAAGTCTATTTACCAATATACCAATAGAAGAATCTCTCGAACACCTAAAAAAGATACTGGAAGACAAATGTGACGATGAAATCTTGAGACAAAATATCTTCACTATCATCAAGGTATGCATTAAACAAAGTACCTTCTGTTTCCAAGGTGAATTCTACCAACAGATAAATGGTTTACCGATGGGAAACCCGCTATCGCCACTATTTGCAGATATTTTTATGGATAACTTCGAGCAAAATATACTACTATCTTCAGATCCACTCATTAAGAAAATAAACTACTATAACAGATACGTTGACGACATATTCTTTGTTTTCTCAGGATCACAACGTCAAATTAAAATTCTCTTAAATTATTTTAACTCGCAACATCCTAAAATTCAGTTCACTTCTGAAATTGGAGAAAATACACTAATTCAAAAATACATATACTACAAGCCAAAAGAAAACATGAACGCAGAAAAACCGTGGAGAAGAATTTTATATACAGGAAAACTCACCACAGACCTTCTTAATTTATGTGAAGATAGAAAGTTCAGACCCGCGTTCTACACAAACAACACCATTAAGAAATACATTTTCAATAATAAAACTAAAACAGAACATCTAGATAATAGTGGGGTTTATAAAATTAACTGTGGGAACTGCCAATCATGCTATATAGGACAAACCGGAAGAAAAATTAAAACGCGAATAGATAAACATTTTAAAGGGATAAAAAATTTCAATATTAATTCAGAGATGGCAGACCATGTGAGATCAGAAGGACATCACTTCAAGTACGATAACGTGGAGGTGTTGCATGTATGCAAAAAAGGAAAGAAATTGGACATCTTGGAAAAGATAGATATTCATCTAAATAATGATAAGGCCTTAAACATACAAACACCACTTATTACATCCCCCCTTCTTACCATTCTAGCCCCTCCCAGCAACCACTTTCACTTTCCGCCTGCCCTTCCCCCGCTCCCGACAACTCCCGCCCCTATGTAGTAGATAAAATGTCTTCTAGTCTTAAGTTAGTATATTACTGAAGATGATGCAGTAAGCATCGAAAAGGTTTTAATTTATTTATTTAATTAAACTGTCATTGTGTGAAGTAAACAACGTTGTGTTCTATTCATAGTTATTTACAATGAACTTCCACAAAGTTAATCACGAAAATTTCGAAATATGATTCTTAATGTTGTAAACTATTGTTCTCTAATACCTTGGCTACAGATTTAAAATCAATCGAAGTGCACTTCGGTACGCCTGTATTCAGAATTTATTTATTTTCCAGCTCTCGGATTACCAAGGAAAAAACTGTTTGGAGTATGGTTAAAGGAGCGAGACTTTTCTAAAGGAAGTAAAAAAAGCTGTTTTAAGGGCGATTAATACAACAAGGTTGTGATGAATCACCTGTTTCTATAGATTTTTTTTTTATTATTTTTATTTTGAACTCTAAGATAATTTAAATGCTACGCGGGAAAAAATTGAGCTAAACCCACCTGGCGGAGTATTGGAGCTACAAAAATTTGGGAATGATGAAACGCTAGTATTGGGAGGGAGTTAGTAGCGATTGATCGGATATAGGTTACGGGCAGTTACTATTCAATTCTTATAAATCATATTGATCTTGTGGTAAAGCCGTGTTTGGTACAAATGGTTGACGATCGATGCGGTCCGAGCGGTCCACATGTGCTTCCCATAAAAAAATACTGAACACGGTTTTCGTAGATTTGGGTCGCGGTTATTGCGTTTGGAGCCGTTAAAAAACCGATTAACGTCTACTCTAAGGTGACGATGATATTGACAGTTCCACGAGGTTTCTGAATTATGGACTTTTTTGCTGGGTTTTTGAAACCGTTTAAATGTCATTAATCGTGGTCTCGAGTGGATTCCCGGGCAAGAGGCAGAATATGAGCAAAAGTAAGGAAGGCAGGTCCTAATTGGGGGATCGCGAGAGGAAAACGCCCCATAAATAATTTATAGGAATTGGCCGTGAAGCACGGATTAAACGTATACGATGTACCAGAGGGGTGACCTTAACTGAGCGATTAATGATTTATTTTCGTTTCGCTGGAGTCGGATAACGTGGGCGGATAGGAAAGTTAACTATAATTCTATTATATTTATCTGTAGACTAACGCTCTTCAGGCTTTTACAACAGATAGATAATTGCGCAATGACGGTATATATAGTTAGGAAAGAGATAACGATAACGTGTAAGCATATTAATGGCACGACAAGAAAATAATATACTCAAATATAGATACAATATATTAACTATGTAATCACTACAAACCTGTCCGACATTAGCGTAGTCTCATCAGAACGGATAACGAGTATACGATTGGCTATTCTAGCTCAGACTTCACCGGGTTTGGTAGTAATAACCCACAGAACATAATTGGAACAAGTGTATCCAGATAAGAATATTGTAAATAAAATAATATGAATTTGCGGCCCATATACACATGTAATAAAAGGAAAAAGCGTATGGGGATCTTATAGATGGATGGGTAGATGAAACAAATATAATTGGGAGTAAATGTAATATAACGCGAAGAAGCAAGTATATAAATACCAAAAACATAGGAGAACATAGTGTGATAGAAATTCAAAGACGGGAGGAACAATAATATGAAGTGGAACGGATATAGCAAGAGCATGTAATAATGATATACGTACAAATACAGACAACTACTTGAGACCGATTCGACAGATACTAGCAATCTTTCAACACACCTCTAAGAACATGGTGAGTGGTATATAGTTATCAGCGGAGGCGTCCAGTACCTTGGCAATAAATAAGCACTGAATTAATCCGACGCCTTGCCTGCGGCACTGGAGGTTTATTTACTTATTTATTTTATTTATTTTCATTTATTGGGTTTCTTACAGACATATAATTAATCAATCTTTGAAGAAAAGACAATAATTGATGTACAGAGTTTTGGGCCAATTACGCGAAAACACATACATACAATCGATAAAAGAATAAGAAAAACATGTCCAATAGTGGGGTTGTGTGAGTGTGTATTTGTGTGTTTATTTATTTATTTATTTATTTTGTTTTGGGAAAAATTAAAAGCAAAACGATCTTAAAAATTTTCCACTGAATTTAAAAATTTACTTTAACTTACATTAATAGTTTATTGTGTTATAGCGAATAGTACTCTTCCAGTATTATATTGTTCGAGAATATTCACTGTCTATGTAACATAGTTATTTTGTGGATCAATCTTACTGCCAATAAAAATAATAATAAATGGTTACAAATTATGTTTAAATTCCGCAACGGAGGGACCTAATACGTCCCTGTGCGCGGGGAGCCGCGGGCATAAGACAGGATTCATTGGATGATCCACGAGAAAAGATCGCCCAAAATTAATTTAAAATTAGGTATAGTACCTTTGAACGATTGTTATATCTAGGTATGCAGTGTGTACATGGTGAGTGTAGGGAAATTGATACAATGATATAGCAGCCAAGGATCGTTAAATTTCCGATAAAGACGAGTGAAAATACGAGGGAACGGGACATGATAATGGTAGATAATGAAGAAACATCAACTATGATTAGGGGAGTACCCGATAGATTGTGGTTACGGTTGATCAAACGACAATATGGACTGAACTTAGAAATTAAATATTAAAAATTAATTATCGCGCTTGTGAAGCGAATTTAAATCGTCCGAAGCCACTGAGTCCGTCCCAAAACAGGCACAGGGACGGAGACAGAGACGGCAACAGAAGGTGGGGTCAACTGACATATCCAAGAGGAGATATGTTTTTTTTTTTTGCCAAACTGAATCTTAGGAACAAAGATTTTGGTTTCAAGGAAAGTAGGATATTGAAAATCCTGGAAACACACGACTTAGGACCTTTGGCTGCTGGGAGGGGTATTAGAGGTAACGCGGAGTCAGAATTCAGGCAGTTGGTGTGAACGTCTACGGGGGTGCGAAATCCGCGTCGGTTGTTTTTTGAGTGAAAGTTGCCGTCGACTTAGAGTGTCCCAGTGGTTGAAAATTATAGTTTAACTTCAAGTGAAAGTGGTGTACGGGTAAATATACTCTTCGACATTGTTGATTGCTCACGTTAAAAGAAAAGGGGGGTACGGGTTTGATTTTATTTTATAAAGGGTAATTAATTTGGCATATTAGAACTTCGGAAATTACTGCGCTTTATTAAGTTGATTAGTCCGGCATATATAGAACTGATATTTGCAGATCTCCGGAAACTAGCTGTGCGTTATAAAGATACCTATTTTATGCTAAACACGCGGGAAATTGTTAATAAGTCTTATAAAAATACCTATCTTATGCTAAATACGCGAGGTCCTGTTAAAAGGGTTTTAACTCAGAGTACGGGTTTGATTTTATTTTATAAAGGTAATTAATCTGGCATATCGGAACTTCGGAAATCACTATGTTCTATAAAGTTAATTATTTTTGTCGTCTTACTAGGTTCACAGAATAATATTCGCAGAATTTCAGGAAACGGTAGAGTTCAAATTTAGTTAAATTTTCGTTTTACTAAGTATAGTATTGGCGGATCTCTGGAAACTAGCTGTGCGTTATAAAGATACCTATTTTATGCTAAACACGCGGGAAGTTGTTAAAAGATAAAGGAGTTGTTACTAACAGATTCGATTTTAAATAAGTCTTATAAAATACCTATCTTTGCTAAATACGCGAGGTCTCATTTTAATTTTTACATTTGTAAGGCATATAATATTTCGTTATATGAAATGTTTCGATTAGACCGGGTTTATTTTAGTTATCGAAAGAATATTTAGTTTATTTTAATATTTTTTTTGTTTATGTTTAATAGTAAGAGTCCGTTAAAATTATAGCGAATAAATTCTGGGATTAAAAATACGTCTAGTGAAAAATATATAGCTGATCTCGCGGGGTATCAGGTTCAGCCCATAATAATCTAGATTTTCATTTCGTTTAAAATTATATAGAGTAATTCCGTGAGAATCGGGGTTTATTTACAATTTCACAGATGTATAAATTCCATTATTCTAGAAAATTATATAAAATAATCTCGTGAGAATCGGGGGTTATTTACAATTTCACAGATGTATAAATTCCATTATTCTAGAAAATTATATAAAATAATCTCGTGAGAATCGGGACTTATTTACAATTTTACAGATGTATGAAATTTCATTATTCTAAAAAATTATATAAAATAATCTCGTGGGGGTCGGGGTTTATTTACGGTTTTACAGAAGTACAAGTTTCACTATTTTATAAAGTATATAAAATTGCTTCCGTTCGGCCCGGGTTATCTTATATTATATAGGAAAACATAGGTCCCGCGCTATTAAAACATATAAAAACGTTTCATGTGGCCGGGATTATTACGCGCGTTGGGGAAAGTCTATAAGGAAAAAAATATGTTTAATTTGATTCTGGTTATTTTATATTTTATGAAAGATATTTGCCTCGCGGACTTAAACTATGAAAAAATGTTTCAATTAGTTCTGGTTATACTTTAGGAGTGATGTAAACTTCGCGGTTGTATAATTTGGGTTACTTTGTATTGTACGAAAACGTAAATCTCGCGTATAAAAACGCGTATAAAAAAAAAAAGTATATCATGTATTCAAACATATAAAAACTTCTAGTACATTGTTTCGATAGACCGGGGTTGTATTATACTTATAAAGATGTTGTAGGGCCTCGTTATATTGAAAATATATAAAAACCGCCTGGGGCCGGGTCTTCTTATTTATAAACTATATAAGATTTCGTTACATTTAGTTATATAAAATGCTATCGTTCGGGAATTCGCGTTTCATTTTAAGCATATATAAATATAGGGTCCCGTTTTTAAACAATGTTAGTGTTTCGTTTAGAATTCGCGCCTCATTTAATAAATATGAAACATGTAGATTTCAATTAGAACTATTTTAAAATGTTTCGTTTAGAAATTCGCGTCTTGTATTATAAATGTGAAAATTATAGTATTCGTTTTGAGCTAAAACGTGTGAACATAGAAACACTACAGTTTTGACCGCTATTTTGTTTACTATGCCTAGGACATTCTTGCGGTGTATTAGACTTGATGGTAAAATTTAAACTCTTACTCTGTTTAAAATATAAGTAGTGCCTCCGCCTAGATTGGCTTCACGATATACTTTATGAAATTTGTAAGTTCCGCTGTCCTAAAATTATATAAAATTACCTTCGTTTAGATCGGGTTATATCATATTCCTCGTGGAACGCGTAAACCTCGTTGTCCTGAGACTAAATAAGGATGTTTCATCTAGACCGGGTTCATTTTACATTTTAGGAAGAATATAAATCCCGCGTCTTTCACTACATAAAATGGTTTCGGTAAGATTGGGGTTGTTTATACTTGTAAAAATTACAGAATCCCGTTATTGTTAAACTATTTTAAAATGATTTAAACTATATTAAAATTTGCCGGAGAGCAGATATCAAATATTCGAGATGATAATAAATTTATATTAAGAATAAAACTAAATCGGCGGACCCTAAAGTAATGTGTATTGACCTTATCAAGATGTAGACTAGTGGGGTTTTATTATAGAAACAATTGACTGTTCTGTGGCGCCTACTTGTCCGCGGCATCCTCGATAAATGATAAAAACAAGTGGACAAGTGGTCGCTTCGCGGGTTTGTTAAAACTTGTAAATGCATGGAATCCTAGATTCAAAGCTTAATCCCGGTATTTCGGATAAATATAAGAATATGTAACATCGGAAAATAACGGGTAACGGTTTTATGGAAAATACCGGTGCGTATGATCATTAGAGTATGATCATTAGGATTAGAGTTTAGTTTCGGTGACCCGGGAAGTACGGATACGTAAGACGGAAATAAGGACTATGTTACAGCATTATTAAGATATATGAATACTTACAATTGTCGAGCTAGAGTCTAATTCCGGTATCCCGAGGAATATAAATTTAAAGAAAAGAAAATAATGTCTAGTTTCGGTTTGATTAAAGTATATACACCGTATAGTTACAGAGGCTGAATACTAAGCCCCAGCTACGGAAACTTAAAAACGCGTGATGGCAGGATCAAAGGTTAGGTCGCGAACTATAGTTAATTAGGGGCCTGTGAATCGTATGCGCGTGCAAGGCAAGTGTCCGCAATCCTTAGGTAAAAAGTGAGATACATGAAGTGAAACTACGATGCACTGGACTGGATATAATCGGCGGCAGATGGGTAAGTCTTGTCATCCTCTTTTCGTTTTGAGATTATAACGATATATAAAGGTGGCGCACGATTAAGAAGAATGGTCTCGGGTTCGACACCCCAGACAGAGACGGAAGAAGCGCCGACAGTGAAAGCTAACCCCTGTACCGTAAACTTTAAATATATTTCTATCCACAGGTGTTTGCATATTGAATCCGTACTGACCATAATAGGGGCGAATTAATTTGCCAAATTAACCCTTCTCTGCATGTGTGTGAACTTCCAGGGATCGGGCGGCTCGTGTGCTCGACGCCGAACTTATTTACTTACTTCTATTTTTTTTATTTAATTGATTGAGTGATTGAATAATTAATTAATTAATTAGGTATTTATTTGTCTATTCATATATATATATTTATTTATTTGTGTATTTATTTATTTTTCATTCAGTCATTCATTCATTAATTTATTCATCTATTTATACATTATTTATTTATCTATTTATTTATTTAACTGATTGATTGATTGATTAGTTAGTTAATTATATATTTATTTATTCATTTATTTGTTTGATTGACTGATTTATTAATTAATTAATAATATATTTATTTATTTATTCATTTGTTTAATTACTTATTAATTTATTAATTGATTAATTAATTAATTTATTTATTTATTTATTTATTTATCAATTTATTTATTTATCAATTTATTTATTTATCAATTTATTTATTTATATATTTATTTATTTACGTACTCATACGTCTGTGCATCGTCGGGGGGGGGGGGGGGTGGGATAGTCAGATCAGCATCGCCACCATCATCACCGAATGCCGTGTCCCAACTATATACCACGAGCCAAATTACATCACCGTCACTGAACGCCGCGTTCCGATTACACACTACTCGCTATGTTACGTCGTCGCCACCGATCGCCGCGTTCCAGTTATATATCGTCAGGAGACGTTCCCATAGCATCATCATTATCATCATCGTTAGCAGTGCCCCACTTATATATAGTCAGGAGGCGTTTCGATAGCATCATCATCATCATCACCATTAGCGGTGGTTCAGCTATATACCGTCAGGAGGCGTTTCGATAGTATCATCATCATCATCATTAGCGGCGTTTCAGCTATATATCGTCAGGAGGCGTTTCGATAGTATCATCAA